>APFE030128766.1:0-13825 GCA_000404065.3 Pinus taeda | reverse complement strand
TAGCCCGGGATTTGTGTGTGTATTTGCTTTAATGTCTAATGGTAGTTGCAGTTGTCTTATTCATTATGCTGCCCTCTTTACTCTGTTTTTCCTAGATTAGCTTTAGCATAGTTTTACAAGTTGGATGCTCACTAGTTTATGTTCTCTTTATCATGAATAGCTTATCTTTCAAGAGAACAGAATATTGATTAATTGCAGCTTGTATTTGAGTAGATTTGGCTTGTGATACTAACACTTTTTCCACTTGTTACACACAATCACATATGTAGGAGCAGTATGTTGGAAAAGGTTTAGTAGTGTTACAATTTGTCAATTAAAGTAGATTAGAGTTTTTATCAATTCTTGGATTTGTCTTCAGCTACCTTCTAATCGTGTTTTATGCAAATACGCAGTAGAAGCAGAGAGTTAGAAGGAGATTATCATTAACATCAATCCTTGAAGTGATTTTCTTATTTCTTTTATTTGCAGCAGTATGGATAGAGACTAATGCCATTGGATTGTGGTCATTTACTTTAAAGTCATTTTGATTTATTCATTCTTTTCAAGTTCTTTTCTCTTACAAATTCAGTAAGCAATTAGAAATCACCATCACACACACTTTCACTCATATAGAAATAACTTTCACACACTTGCACTCATTTGCTATAATCATCATTCCATTTTAGGAAGATAAGTTAATCATAAACAACCCCCCTAAACAACAAAAGCTCTAAGAAAGTTACTTAAGTACATATAGTACACCCTCACTTCATCAGCTTACGAGCCCCGGGTTGACAATTAATACTAGCAATTTAGATAACAATAAATTGACTAAACAGACCCTGATGGTGTACTTTATGCAAAATTTCTGAAGAAAATGTCCATCACATTTTCTTAAGTTGTCCCTTCAACAATAAGATCAGGGAAGAAACTTTGAGACTATTGGGGATTTCTCAAATATGGGATGGGGCAAATATATGGAACCCCTGGCAAATATGATGGAATTATGCTATGAATGAAAATCACAAAAATCTCCCTTTGATCATCTCTTGGGGCATTTGGTTGGCTCAGAACAAGGGCATATTCCAGGACATCACTCTCTCGCATACCTTGCTTGTTGTTGAATGTGCCTTTATTTTTTATCTAATCCCTTTGCCAACTCCAAACAAGACACCTAGGATTGTTATAGAAGAATAGATCGGGGTTGGTTTACTTTGGGCATACTTTGATGAAGCATCTGACTCTCAAAACAAATGTGGATCGGAGCTAGTTATCTATGTCAATAACAAAAAAATTTGAAATCTTTGGTGGGCCTTGGCCCAAGATCAAACAACTATGCAAAACTTCAATCCTTGAAATTATTACGGTGTTGGATTATTCATATGAAGACGAGATCGGTTCACATCTTTGGTCACTCATTGAATGTTAGTAATTGGTTTAACGGAGTACAGAGATGTCAAAATTACATTTTGATTCCAATATTAGAAGAAATTTTACTTTTAAACCAAAGTTTTGATCTCTTAACTATTTGCCACCTACTGGGAGTGGAAGACAAAAGAAGACCTCCTTTCTAAGGAGGGTTTGCAACAGGGTTTGGGTGATTGGCGCATAACTGAAGTGGAAGAGGATCAGATCCGTGTATCGAATTAACATCCATATAAATTTTGATCTGAATGGTCTGTCAACAAAATGTTTTTATCAGTGTTGTCATTTGTCTTTTGATGGGTTTTTTAAAAGACTTAATATGTTTTTTGATGGATTCTGGTATACTCTTTATGGGTTTTTGGTGAAAAACAGACATTGATGTATGGGTCGTTTTCCTCAGTAATGGGGAGGCTCGGGATTTGGACATGGATTTTTTTTTAGCATATGGGTTTGAGTAGTTCTTTCTACGATCAACCCAAAGATGGTTTTGCTATATGTTTTTTATGGACATACAGTTCTTAGAATGCATAAATGCATCTACAAATGTCACTTTTATTGCCTTAATTGAAAGTTTGATTTTTTCCTTGGGAAAAAAGAGAAATGCCACAATTGCAAATAACAGAGGAAATAGAGAATAACACAACTTTATTTATTTGTTCGCGCAATTACATACAAAGTTCTCCATAGAAAATAATTGTGGCGATGGCCACAAAATATTTGTTGCAATAATAAATTAGGCCTCCAAAATAGAAACTAGAAATCAATACGTTGAACTTGTGAATCACTGCCCAAAAATTCTACTACAACTGTTCGTCAAGGTGAATTGTGATTTATACCCTCAAATCTGCTCCAAAATCTCTACAAAATTTAATTGGAGGCTTCTCTCAC
The DNA here is from genome assembly GCA_000404065.3 of Pinus taeda. NCBI lineage: Eukaryota > Viridiplantae > Streptophyta > Pinopsida > Pinales > Pinaceae > Pinus > Pinus taeda. Next base: position 11,533 of record APFE030128766.1, on the reverse strand, counting down.
CAAAATCTACCAATCCCAGAGAAATCTTGGGCTAATTTCAGCTGACCTTCAAAGCCTCAAAAAGTGTGAATTACTCAAAAAATATTGTTGTCATTGTTGGAGAAGAATTGGAATTTTTGCCCTAAAAAATACTAAAAAAGTTATTAAAATTTAACTTGGAGCTCCTCATACCAAACCCATAAAAACTCAGAAATGGTTTGTTTTAACTCCAAGCCAAAGTCGAACCCACTTTGTGATGCAAATTGTCCAACTAACCAACAATATGCCCTACAATAAGAATCCACAATTTTGGCCCAAATACTATCCAAGAAATTATGTAAAATTAATTATAGGCTCCCCAAACCCAAACCAACAAAACCCATAAACTGTTTGGTCGAATTTTAATTGACCGAAAATGCCCAAAATAGAGTGAATTTCTAGTTACATAGTTTTGCACCCAACTAGAGAAGAACTGTTCAGAAATGATAAAACTCTCTTGCAAATGGTTGAGAAACTGTGCACAAATATCCTCTAGCAAATAGCTATCGCTCAATTAAAAACTCTCGACAAATACCAATACCAAACACCAACAAAAACTATATTCTCCAACCCCTACACAGGGTCTATAAGAGAAAATCTAATCCAACCAAAAGATACAAGGACAACTGACACTGGTTCCAAACTCCTCTAACTAGTAGAAAATATCCTACAAATACCCGAAACTTGTAATAGAATGATGTTGCTCCAAATAACCTCTAGGGTTTGACTTATGTGCCTAGAAATAACAATTTTTTTTGTGTAAATTTTCTGTAATAAACTCCAATGGAAGTCCTGAAATAGAATCGCCCAACGCTTGACTAGGGAGACACTACGAGTTCTCCAAATATAGAGGTAGAATTTTCCTCTGGAAATCCATTATGCTACGCAACACTCGTTGTCTTCGTTGAACAACTCAAGAGAATTCAAGTTTAGATGTCAAATAGAAATGATAAGATAAAATGATTTGCAGTTGAGTTACTCCTTTAATAATTCTTCATGGAGCCTCCCTCTGACTTCTAGATATTCTCTTTTTCCTTATTATTTTATTGGTGGGGGTTATTTTCCACTTTTTGCCACCATTTGAATAAAATAATAATTTGTTGCCATTGCAATAAAATATTACTTTTCTGTCATTCTCCATTAAAATAATAATTTTCATTTTTTTCCCACAAAATAATATTTTCTTCGTTTTATTTAATATCTCAAAAATTGGCAAAACTCCTTAGTGAATTTTGTACTCAAAAAATTGGGGACATGATAGTTCTCCCCACCAAAAAATATTTGTCCTCAAGCAATGTCTGAACAAGCTCCCACCACTCTCTGTTAACCTAAATGGTCACTGCAAATAATACCAGGGTCCCAAATATGCCACCAAGTCATCCTTGTCTTATGCACTATCTTGTCATAAGGGAGTCTATCAATACTAGCATCTCAAGCCATCTTGAACAACATGGAACACGCCTTGCTCCACCCATTAACCAACCATGTATAAGCCCCAGAAGCCTTCTGCATATTGTTCATGAGTAGAACATCATGATAATATAAAATCTTAAGCAACTCATCGTGAAAGTGGCCTGCCGAGTAGTCAATCTCATGTACTTCAAGAGGCTCCTGGAGATATAAACCAACCCCTGTGGAGAGAATTCTCGTTTGTATGATTTCCCCTTGATCTCCTCCTGTTGATCATCCCACCATGCTAGTGAAGTCCTTGACGCCAACAACAAACCACTAAAACCTAATGGAAGATTTGAATATCTCTCCCTGTAGGAACCAGATCATCCATAAGTGTAGTTGAACCGCGAAATCTTATGATGCCCGAATCCCATGCCAACCTCAGAAGGATGCAAGCACACTGACATTGCGCCACAATGACTATGACAAATTTCCCATCGTGTGCGTATTGTATCCTCCTTCCTTGGAACATGATGGCAAAAAAATTGTGAAGGCCAAGCTCATCTTGCCATGACATCTCCATGATATCAATGTCTACCATCTATTGCCAATCTTGATCTAGAGCAGGAACAAGGAATATCAACCTTGCATGCGACGAAGGCCTCGATGCTCCCCCATATGTCAAACCAAGAGTGAGTTTGGTCACTCTCTACCCTAATCCCACTCATCACAAAATAGAGTGACCAATCATCCAACCGAATCCTAGGATCCCATAGGCATATCAGTTGTGGCATAGTCTTGACAATTGTTGGCACCAACTCGTATAATGTCTCAGGTCCTTGCATGTAATCCATCCTGAATCAGGCTGGTGCGTGCAAGGCTACCTTGCTCCAGCCATACCATACTGTGAGATTTGTCATCCTGCCTTTTGTAGGTGTTGCCCAAAACTGCCTGGAGTCTAAACATCCTACCTACAAGATGGGTCCACCAACAGTTGTATATTCTCCTGATGTCTCACCCAACATGTGTCATGCATCTTCCTAAATATGGGCTCAACAGTGGAACACGTGCTACCCCTGTAGCATATCAGACCATCCCCAAGCTTGCACCTGCCAACTCACACCTTGACCATATGCCACGACTGGAAAGCCTCTCTCTTGATGCACTATGTCTTGTCCATCCATCTCATGTGAACCTTTTGGGTCATGTTTCTCGTGATGAGAGCATTAAGAGATGATAGCCAAGTTCCTTGTGTCAGTGTGAAATGTTGAAGAGTGATAAATGGAAGTTCATGGTCAACCCTGTGATCAACTCGCTCTCCAAATCTGGGTGTGCCAAACCCAATGGTGTGCTTGACGACCCCATTAGAAGATTTCTTTGGTGGCAACACTCCAACAACTTGTTATGCATCATCATGCTCTGTTGTACATAAATATGCATCCCTTCACTCCTCTGCCTAACATTGAACTCCGCAGCACAACTTTGTGCACCATTGGATACCAACGCTCACTATTGTACCACCCTGTAACATATGGAATCCCATGTTTCAATGTATCCACCACGTTGCTAGTAAGCCCTCCATGATGTGAGCCATATCTCCTCATCTTCCATTACATACTTGAGCAGTTTAACTCTCCATAGGCTAATGGAATTGACACTGTTGTGCCTATCCTCAGCAACGCTTGTGTTCAATATACTAGTAAGAGAGCATTGTCTCTATGCAATGCCCTATCTAGGGACTTGTCGATGCCACCTCCTACCATCTCCTCCTAGATTAAGCTAATTACCTTGTGACCCCACACATAATCAATATGCCAAGACAACTCATAAAATTTGAATGCTCATCTGTCAAACCATCTTGTCACTAGTGTTGATGGAGATATGAAAGTGTGTGGGTGTTCGGTCACTAGATCCATCGTACTGCTAATACTACCACTAAATAAACCCATGTTGTGGCGGGGAATCCCACCTAGATCCCAACAACTGTCTGGCCCTCAGACTCCTCTAGTAACCCATGTTCGTTGCTAGATGATGCTCCTAGCCATGGATATATCTAGGTACCTAGTTGATTCCACCAAATACCAACTCAATATCTCTCACCATCCAACCCCAAGAGAGGGATTGAATGCATGGACACCCATACATGGAACAACTCCCACTTGCAGACATTGCGCCCTAGGCAACTCATGTCGCATCATCTCACAATTCTGGTCAACACATTAGATTTGTCTAGGTATCTTTGCCTCTTTCTCTCCAATGTGCAGAGGTAACCTAACAGTGCCATCAACCCCACCTATGTATGCCTAAAGAGGGCTGCTTCGACGCTCCAATCTATACTCGTACCATTAGGGAATCCAACTGTACCCCAACGCGAGTTAGCTTGGCCATTGTTTCAACAAAAACCACTCTCATGCCATCAAACTCCTCGTTTTGTTGTAGAATAGTTTCTCAAACTGTCATGGCCTTCTTTTTCAATGTTAGAAGGCCAACTCAGAGCTAATGAAATTGTTGTGGGCAGTGAACATCTATAAACTCGGTCACAACGTTGGGTATCTTTGTGTCTTCTAACTCCTTATCAATTGGGGATGTCTACTAGTACCTCATTAATGGTGGGTAACTCAGTGTCCCTTGGCACCTCATCAACGAGTGTATGCTCAATTGTCTCCACCAATGTGTCAACTGAGACTACCAAAGGAAACTCTAACAAGGGTGGCTCCTGTGTCACACTAGGTGTATCCACGTGCTCCTCACAATCCTGTGTGCTCTCAGTCTTTGCTCAGCCTCCTCCTCAGGCTCGCTATTAGTGTACCCACACCTTAGGACCCATGATATGAAGTATTATCTCCTCCTGGTCCCATAATCTAACTGCTCTCGTCCTGTCCACTTCTCTTGAGGAGGTCTCGTGCTCTGATTCTGTTGACTTTTCCCACATGGTGTAAGTGGCTTCATTCCCGTGGCATACGTACCTCTAGTACCTCTGTTATAAGGGCGAGTATAGCTCGATTTTATTCCCTTACTGATACACAATTAGGTTAACATCTCTATCATCTCCTCATTGTTTTTTAGGAGATCTTTCACGATTCCCTATGTACTCCTCCCCTTTTGCGCCATTGTAATGTCCATAAATTTCACAAATCATTGTGCACACATGCCTACACCTTCATGATCTTGATAGCTTCATCACAACTGGCCAAGATTACGCTCTGATACCATTGTAATGTCCCTGATTATAATTTTGCCTAAATTTCTCGAGAAGTTGCTTAAAATTTTATACCATGAATTTGTCCAAGCAATTGCAGAATAGAAATCATGAAATTGCTGCAAAAATAAAATAACATTTGCAAATAAACCTAGAAGTGCCACAATTGCAAATAAATGGAGAATAACAAAACTTTATTTATTTGGTCGAGCAATTACATATAGAGCTCTTGATACAAATAGTTGTGGTGATGGCCACAAAAGATTTGTTGCAATAATAAATCGAGCCTCCAAAATAGAAACTAGAAATGAATACGTTGCACTTGTGGATTATTGCCCATAAATTCTACTACTGCAGTTGTGGAAGGTGAATTGTGATTTATGCCCATAAATTCTACTACTGCAGCTGTCGAAGGTGAATTGTGATTTATGCCCTAAAATCGGCTCCAAAATTTTTGCAAAATTAACTCAAGACTTCTCTCACCAAAATCTATCAAACCCATAAAAATCTTGGGCTAATTCTAGCTGACCTTGAAAGCCCCAAAAAATGTGAATTACCCAGAAAATATTGTTGCTTTTGTTACTGCTATTGGAGAAGAATTTGAATTTCTACTCTCGGAACTACTCAAAAAATTATGAAAATTTATCCCAGAGCTCCTCACACCAAACTCATAAAAACCCATAAATGGTTTGCCTTAAATCCAAGCCAAAATCGAACCCACAATGTGATGTAAATTGTCCAACTAATCAACAATTTGTCCTACAATAAGAATGCACGATTCTGCCCTGAATATTGGCTGGAAAATTCCATGAAATTAGCTATAGGCTCCTCACACACAAACCAACAATACTCATAAATCGTTTGGGCTAATTCCAGCTAACCCAGAATACCCAAAATAGAACGAATTCCCAGTTACATAGTTTTGCACCCAACCAGAGAGTGATTGTTGAGAAACAATGAAACTCTTCGGCAAATGGTTGAGAGATTATGCACAAATATCCTTCAGGAAATGGTTATCTCTCCCATTTAAAACCTCTTGGCAAATACCAACACCAAACACCAACAAAAACTATGTTCTCCAAACCTTGCGCAGGCTCTATAAGAGAAAATTTGGCTCAATCAAAATATATAGGAACAACTCTCGAAATGGTGTCAAACTCTAACCAGTAGAAAATCTCCCGCAAATACCCGAAACCTGTAATAAAAGACGTTGCTCCTAATAACCTCTGAGGTTTATCTTTTGCGCCCCAAAATAGCAAATTTTTGTGTGAATGCTTTGTTAAATAAACTCCAATGGAAGTCCTGAAATAGACTCTCCCAAATTCTGACTAGGGAGACACTCAAAGTTCTCTAAAGATAGAGGTAGAATTTCTGGCTGGAAATCCCTTATGCTAAGCAACATTGATTGTCTTGGTTGAACAACTCAAGGGAACTCAAGTTTAGATGTCAGATAGAAATGATAAGATAGAATGATTTGCAATTGACTTCCTCCTCCTTTTATAATTCTTCATGGAGCCTCCCTATAGCCTCTAAGTCCTTCCTTTTTCCTTATTATGTTATTGATGGGGGTTATTTTCCACTTTTGTTACCATTTGAATAAAATAATAGTTTGCCACTATTCCAATAAAATAATAATGTTCTTCCATTGTCCAATAAAATATTACTTTTCTGTTATTTTCCATTAAAATAATATTTACCTCCTTTCTAATAAAATATTATTTTGTCACCATTTTGCATTAAAATAATAATTTTTGTTTTTCTCCCACAAAATAATATTCTCTTTTTTATTTAATATCTCCAAAATTGGCAAAACTCCTTAGTGAATTTTGCACTCACAACAATTGGGGACATGACACTTTATCACTGGGTGTTCTCTGATTCTGCTCTTTTCCACCTTTGACTCGTTGGTCACTTGGACAATATATAACTTGCCCCATTTTCTGTTGCAACCCTTCAATTACAACGTAATGATTTTCCAAACTATTATCTTCTTCATTTTTCCTTGCAATGTCACCATTTCCCTTTTTTGCTGAGGCATTCAATTGATTAGTTGAAGCAATCAATTTTTGGTTCTATGGCTTGCCAGCCAATGCATACCAACTAACACGTCGTATGAACCCAATGGTAATAAGTTTAGATTTGCAGTTGTGGGCATGTTTCCTATCACGACTAGATATAACTTCACCACATGTTTAACTCGTTTCTTAGTCCTTGTGGCCAATTGGACTAACTACGACTTGTCATGGGTTGTGCTTCGCAACACACACCTCTCTGAAATCTTGGGGCTAATGTAACTGAAATTAGAACTTAGGTCTATCATAATCGAAACCAATTGGTTATGAATCGTACCTTCCTTCTCGATTATGGGTGCTTGGGGATCGACTTGCCTGCTATCCAACACAACATAAATCCATGGCACTCTTTGAACGACATCCTTCACAATCTTTGTGTCTTGCACATTGTATGTTCTTGGACCATTCTAGTGTCACTAAGGACAATCTCTCTGTCGAAAGGTTCTCTTCGTACGTCCAACGCTACATGGATCCTCCTTTGAACCTCTCAGTTTCTTCTTTTGCAATTTTGGTGAAACAGTCCTTATTAGCAATATAATTCTTTTCCTCATATATATATCCTTAGCAAAAATGGAAAACTTCACTCTTCCCTGCACAAACTTCAACCCTTTCCCTTTAAAACTAGGTTTTCCCTTTCTTTTCCAATCAGTCCTAAAAATCAATCATTTGCTTTGATTGCTTATAATAATGCTTATGTTTCTTGATGGCATCCTCCAATGTTTTAGGCTTGTTGAATTCTATCTTGTCCTTGAATGTTTGAGGCATTCCACTGAGATATCTCAGAATCTTCATTTTCTCATCCTTGATGTAAGACACATATCTCAGCAACTCCGAAAATTTGGTTGTGTATTCGTCACCTGATAGTTGTTGAGTTTTTTCTCATAGATTTCCTTGGCCTTGTGGTCATTCATCAAATAAATACTTCTCCCTAAAATTCCTTTCAAACCTTTTCCATGACAACTCTTACTCTCGAATGTCTTTTACATTCCTCAAATCTTCCCACTAGGTACCTACTTTACAATTTAGGCTGAAGATGACTAATATTGCATTCATGTTCTCAAAGTAAGCATATACAATGAAATAATTCTTCTTCCTTGTCCTTCTTCACTTCTTTATTGAATATAAAAGGTTTTTGCTTCTTAAATTCTTCTGGCACGAAATCCCTACCTTTTCTTATATGTTGGTGATACCTTTTAGTTGCATCATTAGACGACTGCTCATGACTACTTGGCATCCTTTCTGGAGTATTCAATGGAGTTTCATCTTTTACTGTATCATCACTTCCTTGTCTATTTCTTTTCTTGGATCTACTGCCTTCTACGTCATCAATTTTCAATTCATGTCTTTCAAGTTCTTATGGGCTTTGTCTGCCTTTATCCTTTCCTAGGTGGTTGGCACCTAAATCATGTTTCCTTTTCCTTCACAAATCTATCAGGCTTAGCAATATGATGGCATTCACTTATGCTTACTTCTCCTGAGCCACTATATGCGTCTCATTGTCAGCTTTCAAGCTTCTTAGCTTAAGTCTTATACTTCTAATGGTGTTCATTCAATTAGGGGAGTCTTCTTCTATCATCTTTCCAACTAACTCTTCTTCTTGGCACTAATGGCATTTATCAAGGTTGTGTCGCACCATTATGTTGCTCATTCCTGGTGTCTAGTTATGTGTTTTCATACATAACTGTTAGCCAGTCCATAATACAATTAAAGTATATTCATTACCACCTTGGTAAATTTGCCATGAGCATATGTTTGTGAGGCTATCTACAACACCGCTTTCCAAATTAGTATGCCTATTAAGAATCAATAATCATATTAAAATCAATTACTTGCATATTGCACAATCAAATGTTGCACACATTAAACACACAACATAATTGCTACACTCTATCACAAAGCTCTATGTCTCATCTCTAAAGGTCTAGCGTAGAAACTTCACTTTTCATTTTATTGGTCTTAAGCCCATTGATTCCATGAGTTGAACATGTTTGCTTTGATCCTACCCCGTAACAAAATGGTAACACATTATCACACTACATCATAGTATCAACTTTATCTTAATAGGTTCAATATTGAACCTTCTACCCTGATACCAATTTGTAACGCTCCCTCACACCCCCTAGGACTAATCCCAGTTGAATGAGAGGTGTTGCTTTCAATTAACCCAACTTTCATTGTCTCGTCATGGAAATGGGGTTACAAAATTCCTCCATCACCAATGGGAGCGGAATTATATTTGGCCTACATCATTGTGTTTAGCTCGTCAAGAGCTTTCTGATAATATAATTTTTTCCTCAATCCAACATTTGGATTGAGAGTTATGCCTATTTGAATTTTGAGACCCACAACCCTGCCACATCAACAAGTGTCAGCCACGTGACAAAAAAATGTCTATGTGGACCTGTTGCATCTCCCATGGCCAATGTAGTCCCACCACATTGTCACGCTACAATGCCCTCGTGCCACTACACTATACCTCTTGAGCATATTGTGACAACTCTTTTTGTCAACCCTCTTGTAAATGTTATTATGAATTGTACACTGATGTAAATTAATGTGAATAATAAAAAATGATGACTTGTTGAGATGGGACATATATTCAAAGCTCAGGAAAAGGAGTTTCTTGCAAGCCATATTTGCGTTTAAATTTGTTGAAAATAGTGTAACTAGGTTTAGTCTTCATTATGTCAATTTTTTGCGTCAATGTATTTTTGTATTAAAAAGAATTATTTTTGCTCTAATTAAGAGCTCAAGACAAGTCATGTAAAAATGAAGTCAGTCATGTATTATTTATGTAAATGTAATGAATGTAAGTCCTTCTAGATCATCAAATAAATACTCAAATATGTACCCACAGTTTTACTCTAGAAACCACTCAAAGGAAGGTTATGAAACCACGTCGTCTCAGCTAATTGATCAAAGGTTATGTCGGCCTAATCTAAGTTCACGTCAACCCAATGGATGAGAGGGCAAGCCTATATATAGGCTACATGTGGCTCCTCCAAATACCAATTTGATGCATGTCTCTCATGAAGAAGTGAAGTAATGTTAAGGTTGAAGAAAGAAGATAGTCGCAGCACATGACGAAGTGTGTCCCCTCATGCAAGTTACCATCGAGCCTGCTCTTTGTCTCGACATTCGGATCAGGGTTAGGGTACTGCATTTCGTGATTGCGTGAAGGGTTTGAAGGGAATTCTTGACCTCAAACAAAAGGAGAAGATTGTGGTTGGATAGTGTGAGGGTATCGTAGGGCTAGAAGAGCCCTAACTCCATCCATGGATATGCATATACTCTAAAATCTAGGGCTTCTCCCTTCGTTGTGGTGAAAATCAACCTTGTTACTTTTTGGAAGCTTTGTAAATCAACTCTATTCATAACTGTGACAACTTATAAGACATCTACATGTGGAGCGAGGATATATCGAGGCTAGCAGAGCCTATCCGAATTGTTTTGGTGTAGATTGTCATAATCATTCAACTGCAGAATTGAACAATGTAATTGGATACACATTCTGAGGTATTATCATTTGATGTTGAAGGCATTTTAGAGTCTAGTTTGGGTCATGTAACTTCTCAATAAAGATTCTATAAGAAAGAGTTCAAGGGTTTTTCCTCTCAAGTTTTGGAGAGGTGTTTGCCCTAGCATGGTGCCAATATCTTGTGTACTTGTGCATAATTGATTTTCTTGTTTTGATAGCTCGTTGATGATATCACTACATGTTAATAATATCAATAAAATCTAAAGAAAATATTATATCAAGCAGTTATCATAGTAAAGAGAAATAGAACAATTGTATTGCCCTTAATTTCTCAACAAAATTACCACCTAAATCCTTGTTGGAGGAGATGGTCCTACAAGTAGTTAATGGAAGGAATGGGCTCCTAATTAGAGGACGAGTCTGGAGGCCACCTCGTGGACCATGTTGACAGCGTCAACATGCAAGAGAAGTTGGCAGGGAAAAGGGGAGGCAGGAGAATAAAGGGGGCATTATGTGCATGAGGAGTGAGAATATGCACCAAGCAACAAGAGAGCGAGGGACTAAGTTTTGTCTCTTGTTGGGTATCTCCTGTGTTTGTGCAATCACGTGTAATCACTTGTGTGCTTTGTGTGATAAAGGAGGGTTGCAGAAGTGTGTGAATATTCCCTATTATTATAATTCCAGTGGTTGTGCCCATGTATTGCTTGTTAAGGCCTAAGCATGTTTGTGTGTTTAATGCAAAAAGAGAGTTCAGTGGAGTAGGGATGCTCTTGTGATAGATAGACTGAAAAACTAGTGGGGGCTTCCTAGAATCACCAGGGTCGTGGCTATGTTCCTGGGGTTGACAAAATCACTGGAGACTATGTTGGTTGAGAACTTATTGAGAGGTTGAAGCACCCCAAAGCTAATGCATTGATAACACCTGGTGTAGTATTGGGCGTTGAAAACACGTGTGAGCACTATTGAGAAGTTATTGGCAAGTGCACTCTTACTCCATGTACCATTGAGGAGGGTGAGGTTGACAAGAATCCCACCTATTGATTGATGTGGAAATATTAGTCTCGCCTTCGCCTTTTTGTAATGTGCAACATGTGCTGGGCCAGGGAAAATATGTCGAGGGGAAAGATCACAAACTAAGGGGCTAGTTCGGTGGGCCCAAGCATGGATGATGTGGCATGATAGTTGTTAGGGCGTGATGACGCGCAAGGCTTGGGATGACATGACTTGCCACACGAGATTCCTATATTGATAGGGCAAGACATGTGGGCCACATGATGAGCAACATGTGGCATACATGCTAAAATGGTGAGGTTTAAAAGGGGTGAGTTCAAATGACTATAACTCTTGATCCACAACTTGGATCATGACAAAATT
>APFE030128765.1:0-28171 GCA_000404065.3 Pinus taeda | reverse complement strand
TTCCTGTTTGTAATAGAATAGGTGCTTTACTGTGAAATTTTAACGAGTCCAATATAGGAGAAACTCGGCGTTTTTCATATTTAGAGAGTCTGAAAAACTTAGAAGACTCCAGATTGAACCTTTTCGTAAATTTGTGTCTCCTAAGCCCGAAAAAGTATAAAATAATACCTAGGAGAACCGCTTGATCTTGCGACCAAGGATACTTTCATAATTAGTGTCGTTGACCTGAAAAGTAAAAAGCGATCAAGGACACGTCGTTTTATTTCCAATATCGAATTTGAAACGACAAAAATCCGGCAATCTTTTCCTGTTTTTACGGTCAGAAAAGGGCTATAAGGGGACCGTCTTTTAATTCCGTTTTAACGAGTGTAAAAGAAACGCTCAACAATCTTTTCTTTTTTTAGGAGTCAGAAAAGGGCTTAAAAGATGACTCTGATGTTTGGTTCGTGAAAAATTACAAGTTTCCCTGAAAATCCCTTTGTCCTGCACAAAAACGAAACATCACTCATACCTGTTTAAGATAGGCAAAAATACATTGAAAAATGTCCTTCCATGGTGAAAAACGCCGAGCCTATTTAAATGAGCCTATTTAATGTAATGAATCCTATTTAAAGGCTTGAAGAACTCCATAAAATGCCTCAAGTGGCCTAGTGTTTTTTCAACTCAATGGATAAGGTCGATATATATATGTGTGTGTGTTTAGTTCTAATTTTCCCACTAAAGGGTTTCTACGGTAAATATCGACTCTTTCCTACATGTGTACCATGAGCTTATTTCATTTCTCTAGTTACACTCCATTTTTAACATGTGGTATCTTAGCACAATTAGAGAAATAATATAAACACAAATGATTATACACATGGAAAAAATGTACATAAAAGTCCATATTTAACTTGGACACACTTTACCAGGAAAGCCAACACTCGAGATATATATCTTTGTTACCATAATTCAAGCCAGCCAAGCTCTAAGCCACTTGAGGTATTTTACAGTGGATTCCTTCAAGCCTTAAAATAAGCTTAATCACATCAAATATCGTGGGAAAATACCATGGGTTTCCCAATACCATGATCCTATAAACCACCAAAAATAATCATGTTAATGATCAAATCAAATATATTGCATATGCTAAGAATAAGTTGTGGACCTATGGAATACTAACGTAAGTCTATTGAGTGATCAATTATATAATAGTGTTGAAGGATGCCAGAAGGTATCCTTAGTTGGATCATTGATGAGATCAAGCGAAAATACCAAACCCTCTTGTGTATGAGTTTGATATGGTTTGCATATCAATTATGCATAGCAATGGGAGGAACTAGAGAACATTATGGGGGTAATATCAGACGAAATAGGGACACTTTGTGTGAGGTGATTTCAATGTGTAGGGAATTTAGCCAAGTGGATGAATACAAATTTGCATCAGCATGGTTTGGCTCATCATGACTATGTAGAAGATTAGTTATGCCCCTTGAGGTCAACAATTATTGTAGTTTCCTCAGAGTTTTTAATTTGATAAGATCTAAGGTGTTAAACCACCCATAGGTGCAGGCATGAAAATATCATCACTACAGGAGGTGGAATGCTTTAGTAGCATCCATGAACGAAGTTATGTTAAACCTTGAAAATAACTCTCCAATTTAATAGGAGCTCCCAAGAACCTTTGGTTTCATAGTAGCATTAGTGGCTTTAATGGATTCCACTGAACTATTAAAGAAAGAACAAGAAATGAGAGTTATGGGAAAGGATAATTTACATTGACACACTAGGGGAGAACTCACTATCAAAGAAATTACACCCGCAAGTCTCCTAAATCAAATGCTCATATATTTTAGCACCAAGATGGAAAAAATTCATTAGGAATGATCAGTTACAAATTAATGGAGTTGGAGCTATTACAGTTAGACAAAGGAATGTTTAGATATCACGCACTGGGACTTACTTGAGCATGGCATCAAAGATTCAAACCATACAATTCAAGGTTGTCATTGTGATTATAACAAACACCATTTCCTCCTACTGAAGAAATCATCCCTTAGTGTTAAACCTAATGAACCGATTTCTTACATGAAATGATGGCTCATGGGTATGTGAACCATGGTAAATGAAACCTAGAAAAACATCACAAGGATTGACATGGAACATAGTAGAAGCACATGGATGTAGATTCGAATATAAAGAAATACTCAAATAAGGAGTTTTTTCTTCACCTTGTTGTATTTGGAGCAGAGAGGGATGTTGGTAAATAATATGGTAGATGTTTCTTGCAGCTCGTGGGTTCTCCCATAAAGAGGGAGTAGATTATGAGGAGACTTTTTCTCCTGTAGCCAAATATTCCTTTATTGAAGAAGTTCTTTCAATAGCTTTTGAGACAAGGTGGAACATCCACCAAATGGATGTGAAGATCACCTTCCTCAATGTCATCATTGAGGAAGAAGTCTATATCGAGCAACCATATGGGTTTGAAGTCCATGATAGAGAGACCTATGTATGTAGCTTTAATAAATCGCTATATGGACTCAACAGGTACCCAAGGCATGGTATTCCAAGAGCGATAGCAATATGCAAAACATAGGCTTCACCAAGAGTGAGGTGGATCCCAACCTAATATACTTGTTGTTGATTCGGTCTAAGCCCCACATTTTAGTGTTGTATGTGGATGATATAATTCGAATAGGTGTAGAGAGATTGAGTGCATGTTGTATTTCAAATATAGCATTAGAATTTGAGATGAGGGATATCAGGTCGATGCATCACTTTTTGGGAATTTGCAGCAAACAGGCGAGATCCTCCTTAGGCACAAACTTAAGAATTGTCTCCAGTGTTAAATTTGCACCCATCTTCGGTCCTACTGCCTTCACACTGGTAGCTTAAAATAGAGTTCATCTCTTGTGTCTTCAGCGAAAAATCCCTCGCTTCATAGATTTTTGGTGCTTCGTGTGTTCTCTGCATAGTAAGCATACGAGCCTATCATTTTGTGTCTATTTTGCACACTTTGATCGTTCTCCCTCTCCACGAAACTACCAAAAGACTCTCTCCCTTTGCACCTCTGACATTTTTGGTTCACAAACTCCTTTCTTTCTTTGCCACATTCCACAAGAAAATGGGACAGTATGGGAGATCGTCCTCCACTCAGGCTGCCCAGTCTGACTTCAATGTTGTCAGTACAAGGCATTTTATGGTTAGGTGGGTAGTAATGAAAATGAATAGATGTTGGTATGGGACTACCCATGGCATGCCATAGGATAACCAACCAGCGCGCAAGAGGCCCTCAACAGGCACGAAACAATGTATGGCATGTCTTCCCTCTAAGAGCTTTATGTATGTATGCTCTTCCCTTCAGCCGGTCATCACTTTATTTCGACATAGATTTCGTATACATCCATAGTTCACAAAGTCATGCTAAAATACATGGGTTGTCAAGAAAAAGTGTTGTTACACTCATAACTGAGACTTAATAGTCATGCTCAAATAGTCATGGGAGTTAAAGTAGTTGAAAATTTAAATCATTGAAATTGTTGAATTCAATAAGCAAGCATAGTCTTCAAATAGTCATGCCAGTTAAAGTAGCTCAAATAGTCATGGGAGTTAAAGTAGTTGAAAATTTAAATCATTGAAATTGTTGAATTCAATAAGCAAGCGTAGCCTCTATGATTGAATGGTTGGACAATCATGCTATATTTACTAATACAACAAGTTAACAGCTGTTTGATAGTTATTTCTCTTAGGATATTATTGAAAATATATATATATTAAAACAATCTTAAAATTTCTATTAATTAATTTTATAAAATCATAAGTAAAAAGAAGAGTTTCAAAAAAGTTGCATGAACGACTTTCCCTTTTTTAAAAAGTTGTATGAACCTCGGTTACCCTTTAATGGAGCAAAATTAATAGAAAATTAGAACCTCCGTTACCCTCTAATGGAGCAAAATTAAAAGAAAAGCTTTGGATCCTCCATCACATTGCCGTTTGAATGCTTTTCATACCAATATAAATAATGGCCGCACCTTTTACCATTGTTTTCGATGTAGTAAATGTTTGAGCCCTTGTTTTTTCGAAGATTTACGGTCTTGTGTTTGTTTTTACGGTCTTGTGTTTGTTTCAAGCATCACGGGATCGGCAAATTCTTGCTCTCCCATTGTTTTTGTTTTCTCTGGTTTATTGCTCTGCCATTCTGGCTTTATTGTTTTTGTTTTCTTTGGGTTTATTGCTGGGCGATTTGATTCAGTTATCGCGTATATATTTTTATTTGATTTGGCGGGCTTCTGTCTATTTTATTTTGTTTGCAGTGTTCTCTATTGGCATGTTAAATCTGATTATACAACTTTAAAATGTGGTTTGGTTTGGTTTACTGTGCGATCTTTTCAAATTCTTCAATGAATTAGGGCTAAACACCATAAGCACGAATATTATAATTCTTATTTTCACTAGTTAATCAGCCGAATGATTTAGAGATGGTACGAAAGAAGTGGTACAGTTTGCGAAAGCGATAGCAATGTTTGTGCTATGCATTGACCAGACAATTAAAAAAGCTCAGTCGGGGAATTTCAGGTATTTTCGATTGCAGTGGAGATTATTTTCGGTTGTTTCAAATCCTGTGTTAAAATTAGGCGCTCTTGAAATTTCTTAGATTATCCGTTCTTAATTTCCTAGGTGGTGTGAATATTTGGTTAAACTAATTTTAATTTTAATTTTAATATATTTCTTGAATTATTTGACATCATTCCTCATGAAATCGATGCTTTCTAATTTTCTGTTAGGATTCGTTTAAATTAATTGAAATTTTGATAGGCTTATGATATTATTGGCCATGGTACCTGTAAAATGTTTGATTGGGCCGGACTTTGTTTTTTTTTTTATTTTGTTTGCAGTGTTCTCTATTGCCATGTTAAATCTGTTTATGGAACTTTAAAATGTGGTTTGGTTTGGTTTATTGTGCGATCTTTTCAAATTCTTCAGTGAATTAGGGCTAAACATAATAGGTAAGAATATTATAATTCTTATTTTTACTGGTTAATCAGCTGAATGATTTAGAGATTGTGCGAAAGAGATTGAGAAAGCGATAGCAATATTTGTGCCCTGCGGTGAATTTCAGGTATTTTCGATTGCCATATTTATGACAGTTGAGATTATTTTTGGTCGTTTCAAATCTTGTGTTAAAATTAGAAGCTCCTGAAATTTCTTAGATGATCCGTGCTTAATTTTCTAGATTGTCTGAATCTAATTTTAATTTTAATTTTAATTTTAAGAAATTTCTTGAATTATTTGACATTATTCCTCATGAAATTGATGCTTTCTAATTTTCCCCTGCTTTGTTAAGATTCGTTTAAATTAATTTATATTTTGATAAACTTAAGATATTTTTGGCCACCGTACCTGTAAAATGTTGGAAGAGAATTCAGTTTTCATGGCAGGGTGATATAGTTGATGAAATTATTCTGCAGAATATGTTAAGACGTTTGTCGCATATTTTTGTGCAAGGATTCAATTCTGGATAAAGGATTTTTGTCGATACCTTCTGTGGCTTTCTCCTCTGCTTCCTGCTCCTCTGCTTCCTGCACGATCGATGCCTCGACTTACGCTGTTGGCTCCACATAAACTAAGTAGAATATTCGGCCGCCTTTTCTGGTAAAAAAGCCAGGTCAATAGTTCTTGTGAAAATCCCATTAAATTAATTTTAATTTCAATCATTTAAATGACATCAGAAAGTTTTTGACAGAGTACTCGTTAATAGGCATTTTCAGTAGATTTATGTGAAGGTATTGATGAAATTATTCTACACAATATTTGTTTCAATGATCTTTGTCTAGGGATTCAATTCTGTATAAAGAGTTGTTGCCTCTACCTTCTACCGCTTACTCCAGTGCTTCCTTTGGGGCCAATGCCTCTGCAGCTTCCTGTGGTGCCTCGTCTAGGGGGCTCTAGTAAAACTAAGTCAACTGTTGCTCCACCTGCCTATGCCTACGCAACTATATCTGAGTTCATATATTCCACCGACCATAACTGATTGCTGGCAACGATAATGATAGCACTCAGGCATAGTGAAATGCTTTTAATATTGAATTTATAGGTTGAGATATTATAAACGTTGAGTAGAAAAATGAATGAGAGATGATGAAGTTAGTACCTCAATTAAAGGGATTGTGTTCTTAATTTAGAGAATATATATGTGAGAGAATTATGTTCTTAATTTAGAGAATATATATGTGAGAGAATTAATATTTGGTGGCATAATGTACAAAAATAATCACCAAAAGTTTGCCAATATATTCTCAGAAAATTCGATTGCTCTCCTTCAACTACGTATAAAGATATCAGACCTTGTAGACTGAGCTTTTTCTAGCGCGAAGCATCCATTTAAGTTGAGGAATTTAAGGTTTATGAGACTTGAAAGTGTCCAATTCCTGGTAGTTTTGTTCTTGCTAATGTTTATGGCAAAGCAATATTTTGTGAAATGTCAATAGTCTGGAACAAGGGGTAAACACATTCAACCATCCCTATCTCTGATGTGGATGCTTTCTTCAATGTGAGATCTCTTAAAACACCCACCAATTCTTTCGAAAACTAAAGCTAACTATTGGACAACAGTCCATTGTCAAAGTTGTGTGATGTTTTCCCTGGAATTAGGGATCAAACACAACACTGTAGCTAAGAATTGTAATGTCTTAGTTTTCATTAAATAAATTTCTAACAAGCAATATTGCAGTGATACAGTACAGGTGTTGTGGGAGGGAGATTAGGAGATGGTGCATAGGTGGTACGGTTTGGTACGGTTTAGCATAACACGGTATCATGGTTTTGGGGAAAAATTAATTAAACTGCTATCATGGTTTTGGGGAAAAATCAATTAAACTGGCGATTACTGATAATTGAGATCGGATGAGACTGCATTGGTTTTTGGGCGTGGTTCTTTGATAAAATTGGGAGTTATTAAATTTTTTTAATGCATTGGTTTTCAATTTTTCAAAGTTGTGTGAGTATTCAATTAAAATAATTCTAAATTTTGATGTATTAATGAAATTAATTGAGTATTGTTTTTTGATTTTTTTTCATAGTTAATTTAATTGTTGGAGTGCTATTTTTAAGTTTTTTAAATTTTGTATGAATCGATTAACTTAATTTAGATTTTAAAATACGTGTAGAAATCGTATCACATGCCAGGGCATGGTTTGAAAGAGTAATCATTTTTATTGTCCATTGTAACAAAAATTTATGTTATGTATATTACAGAATGCATTTTTTTTAAAGCTTTGTATTGTATTTATGCACAATGATACAATTCCAAATAAGGCATTGTTGCCTCTGCTTTCTGCTTTCTCGCTCTTCGCATTTATGCACAAGGATTCAATTCCAAATAAGGCATTGTTGCCTCTGCTTTCTCGCATTTTCCCTGTGCTTATTCTACCGCTGATGCAGCCTTATGTACTTCCCATTGCAGCCATATCTGCTTCACTTTCCATTACTCTTTTCATTAAATTAAATGACATGGTCAAATGCTTAATCTTATATGATAGCGAAAATTACATGGTCAAATGCTTTTACTCTTGAAGTTAAATATGATCGCGAAAATGACATATGTTTTCTAAGGTTTTGTGAATGTGGTTAAATTAAGTTTAATTCTAATATGTTAGTACTGATGAAATTTCCTGACAAAGGAGATATGATTAGACTGTGGGTTGTTGTTTTCTAAGGTTTTGTGAATGTGTGGTTAAATTAAGTCAAATTTTAATATGTTTCTTGAATTATTTGACATTAGTACAGATGAAATTGCTTGACAGAATGCCTTTTGATGTTCTGGAATATTTTTAAAGATTCTATTAAAGTACTTTTAATTTCGATAGACTTATAAAATTATTTGACATAGTACTTGTAAAATGTTCGAAGATGAAATCATTCTGCAGGGTATGTTAAGACGTTTGTAGCATATTTTTGTGCAAGGAGTCAATTCCAGATAAGGAATTCTTGTCTCCACCTTCTGTGGCTCTCCTCTGATTTTGCAACGACTAGTGCCTCTACTTATGTTGTTGGCTGCCGATAAACTAAGCTCCAACTGCCTATGCTCCTAAAAAACTAAGTCGGCAGTTTTTGTGAGGATTCGATTAAATTAATTTAAGTTTGTGAAAAAGTTTGACAGAGTACTAATTTTTCACGCATTTGCAGTAGATTTATGTCAATGCGTTGATAAAATTATTCGAAACAATACTTTTTACAATGATCTTTGTCTAGGGATTCAACTCCGTATGAAGAATTGTTGCTTTTAATATTGGATTTATAGGTTAAGGAGAATGAGATATGATGAACTCTGAGCAGAAAAATGAATAAGACAAGGTGAAATTAATACCTCAATTAGAGGGGTTGTCTGCTTAATTTTGTATATTTGGAGAATATATATATATATATATATATATGAGAATTAATGTTTGGTGGTATAAATTACGGAAATACTCACCCAAAATTTGGGAATTTCTTCCTAGAAAATTCGATTGCTCTAGTTCAATTATTTCCAAAGATATCAGACTGAGGGTTTTCCATTTACTTTGAGGAATTTAAGGTTTACGAGACTTCTCTACTGAGTGCAATTCTAGGTAGTTTTGCAGTTTCACTCTTTACTCATGTTTATGGCAAGGCAATATTTTGTGAAATATCTCTTAAAACATCCATGGTCTGCGGATCCTTTTGGACAACAGTCTATGGTCAAATGCTTTTACTATTAAAGATATATGATAGCGAAAATAAGAAATGGTTAACCCTAAGCAGGAATTGAAAGGTTAAAATGAATTTGTAATATTCCTCAATATAGTAACTACTCTCACTCAGGCGAGTTATTCTTCTTTTGTTTGCACCTTCACTCTGTTTCTTATTTTCCCGAAACAATCAATAGGTATGAACCATATTTTCTCGAAACAATGAATGCCAACAAATACGTGTGAATTCTGTGCCAGCCGAAACCATTAATTGCAACAAAAACCCGCAACCGATCCAACAATGATTTCATATTTTTTTACCCCAATTGATTTTTCATCGATTTTTTATTCCATTGATTGATTGGCTTAAAATAGTATCAAGCCCTTTCGTTTGAAAGAATTGCAGCTAATCATTTAAAAAAAAAGTGCAGTTAATCATTTGAGTGGTTAACCATGCTTTTTGCATTAGAACATTTTCATTTCTCTATGTTTTGTATATGCTCCACCATGATTGTCACTGAGAAATATTCTCTTGTATATTTATGCTTCATTTATTCTTTTTACCGATCCTGTCTCATTGGTTGCTTAATATTATCATAGGGTCGTATTATTATTATTATATTTTTAATTAATCGGTGACTCACATTCCAAAAGAAAATTAATAATGTGTTATGAAAATTCTGATTTCGCGCAGACAAGCACAATAAGGCTAATTAAAAATCTACTTTATTAATTTCATGGAAAGAAATTTAAATATTCATTAATACCATTTTTTTTTTGTGTAAATCAGACTAATTCTATTATAATACAAAAAAGTTACAGCGAGTTACATCCGCCACCCCGTGATGGCTACTTGAGCAGTTTAACATTCTTAGACTGAGACTGAGCCTAAGAGAAAAAGGACTATGAAACTGTCCGCCGACTAGAACCATTCAAAACTGAACCCCGGACTAGAACCATCCACAACTGAACCTTCCACTCCATGCCATGGTGAGGGAGGAGTTTACAGACCCAAACATGACTGAAATAGATTGACATTACAGACGCAGACTTTAAAATCGACATTCCAAGACCCGAGGGGTGCGACCCGACCCCAAACACAGACTGACACTCCTGACTAACTATTGCAGCTGCAACGATAACCAAAAACTGAAACAAGAGAATCCATACCACCCTGAATGACCACGCCGTTTGCCTAGGTGCATGGATTTGGTGGCTCCTCCACCACTGGGCTGATAAATGCACCTGGTTGCTCCTCCACCATTGTGCATCCGAAGGAGTCTGAGGCACTCGTGTCTGTGTATGGCGCGTCGTTTCTCGCAGGCTCGCTTGGTCTAGCTCTATCACCCGCCACCACACCCGTGGCTTCCGAAGGCTGTAGTTGCTGACCCCGAACAGGCGAGGGTGGCCGTGGTGCTGCGGGGGCTTCTGGTCGGTCGGCGTGATCCAATTTTTCGATGCGCACTGAGACAAAGTAGACCGCATTGTCTAGCAGGCAAGGGATCCTGAAGCGGGTTGCCGGATGCCCCCCGAACGGACACACGATGGCTCTTCCCCTACCCCTTCCTCGTCCGCGCGCTCGGCGAGCTCCGGGTGAGCTGATTTCCTCCGAGGATGCTGAGGAGCGTGGCGAGGAGGCCCGCCCTCTGGCACCACCTCTTGAGCCCCCTCGTTTGCAAGCTCCACGTTGCCGCTCACATGGCATTCTGTGGATAACACAAATCCAATTCTACCCAGAGGTTGCGATTGCTGTGCACCACTGAGGATGCTGAGCCCGTGCAACAGCTTGCACACCAAATTCAAAACAGGAAATGGAGAACAAGTATGAACAGCCGTGCTTACCACCCCGGTTGAGAGCTGAGCCCGTTCAGAAGCTGCGTGGAGTGAACTGCTTCCTGAGGGCCGAGCCGACCAGAACCAAAGGACCAAATTTCGAACCAGGACACAAAGGAATTGAGACGCCGTGACACCCAGAGCTTCTGGAGGTCGAGGGCACTCGTAAACCAAGCTGCTACCAGACAGAATGACACACCATGTTTCTACCCACAGCACAGAGCCACGAATTCTCTGCGAATCCGGGCTTAAAACCAGGGCCTCCAGAGCCGAGGGCCGAGGTCGGTGCTTGGGCTCATGCACCTGTGGTGCCAACATCCAAGAACCGGGCACCCCACTCACCTGCGTGACCAGACAGAACTTTCTCCAGACAAAGCTTCGCTCTCCTTCTCGCCAAACCCCTCTCATCGTCGATCTGAGGCAACTGACCGATATACCCCTGCACCCGGTTATTCTCCCTCCTCCGCCATTAATGTTGGCCGAATAGAATGAATGCCTTCTCGAGGCTTCGGGCCACTTGGCTTGGGCTGTGGCCACTTGGCCTTTAATGAGGCCGCCTCCTCCATTAATGCGTTACATAACACCCGCATCCGGGGATTAATACCATTTTTAACGGTTGAGACTAAAATAAATACAACTAATTAAAAATCTACCCTATTAATTTGATGGGAAAAGATTTACTTATTTAATAATACCAAAATAGTTGAAACTAAAATTTCAGAGCCTTTTCGATGTTGGAAGCATAATATAGCATGTGGGGTTTACATGTAGTTTTAGTATCTAACCAGGTTGCTTATTTTGGGGATGTTTCTTTTGGTATGTGAGGTTGGTTTCAATTTTATTGCTTCTCTCACCATTGTATTATCAACCAAATATATATTTACACTTCACACATAAATTTGGTATTGAAATATAGATTAAACATATAAGTAATAGTTGAAATATTTTTTTTAGTGTTTAGAGAAATTGATAATTGGGCGAGATTTATACTCACTTGGATACACATTCTCAATAAAACTTTGGAAGCATAATATATCATGTCAATTTTATTGCTTCTTTGACCGTTGTATCATTAACCAAATATATATTTACACTTCATAGAGAAATTTGGTATTGAAAAATAGATTAAATATATAAGTAGTAATTTAAATATCTTTTTAGTGTTTAGAGAAATTGATAATTGAGCATTTATTCTCACTTGCATATGATGTCTAAGTTTATTAAAAACGTAGTAAATCAGAAAATTAGGATATTTTGCTAGAAATATAATATATTATGTTGGATTTATGTGTAGCTTCTGGATCAAACAATGATATCATGTGTTTAATTGTATGAATAAATTCTAGTTTCAAGCCCATTGCTTCCTCCACCAATATATTTTTAACAAAACATATATTTACCTCACCAATAAATTCAGTGACGAATTATAAATTAAATATTTTATCTTAAAACAAGTTAGTAAATTATATTATTTACTAAAATGCTAAGACTATACTATATCAAAAACTTACTACACCACATCAACAACTTAACATATTGTATAAAATTTATGTGTAACTTTTGCATTCAACACTCATATGATTATCAAGGAAAATAATAAAATTTGTTCGTAGAAAGAAATTGTAGAATGTAAAATAGACTTCAATTCTATTTTCTAGATAATTGTTTTTGTTTAATAAAAAGTCGTGAGTAAATAATTATGTTAGTTGCATTTTATAATTGAAATTTATGGTTATTTATATTATTAAAAAGTAATTTAATCGTATAATTTTGCCTTCAACTCCAAAATAATTTTGATTTCTGGCTCATTTACAAAATAATTTTGAATCTTTGCCAACTATCTTATTTACGCACTATAGAACTTTAAAACTCTAATATTTTATCAAAAAATTGACTTGTAAAACTAAAATGATAAATCTATAAATAATCTCACAACTTTCTAAAAAAGAATTCCACTTAATTACACCAATTAAGTAAGAAACAAAACCCACCAATTATATAAAAAGATAAAATTCAAAGCATCTCCCAGATATAGGGAGAGGAAATCACAAGTCGTATGCAGAAACCATGAAATCAACACTAATCCTAACACAACACAAAACATTTACATTAACAATTATTTCCTAGTTGTTCCCAATGAAGCATATGCAACTATTTGCCAACCTGTGAAGATAGAGCATTTGGACCATAAACCATTGAGTGAGCTCTATTAAAACGAGGTCCCCACCCATGAAATCAACACTAATCCCAACACAACACAAAACATTTACATCAACAACTA
Organism: Pinus taeda; assembly: GCA_000404065.3. Lineage (NCBI taxonomy): Eukaryota > Viridiplantae > Streptophyta > Pinopsida > Pinales > Pinaceae > Pinus > Pinus taeda. The sequence continues at coordinate 15,370 of APFE030128765.1, read as the reverse complement.
TTTCCTAGTTGTTCCATATGAAGCATGTGCAACTATTTGCCAACCTGTGACTATATAGCATTTGGACCATAAACCATTGGGTGAGCTCTATTAAAACGAGGGTGAACATAAACCATTGAGTGAGCTCTGTTAAAAGGAGGTCCCCCACCCTGTAGTCTTGCATATGTTGGTGTGTTTGTTATCATGTAGGTGTAGTTTAGCGGCCCTTTTGAAAGGGAAAAGGAAAAAATAACACTTTAGTTTTGATATTTAATTACGCTTTTACCTTTATAATTTGATTTATAATTTATAGCAAATAGAACGAATTTAAATTTTAAGGACAAGGTATAATTTCAAATGGAGGAGATAGGAGAGATTGTCGGTAAACATTTAAATATTAATTCTTTATAATTTACTACCAGATGATATAGGAGGGATTGAGTCTAAACATTTATATATTAGTTTAATATGAGAGATTGGTGGTGTTTTCAAAAGGAAAAATTAGATAAAAAAATAATGATAATAATTAAACATAATGTTGGCTCAATTAAAATCATTTTGCAAGCATTGATATAAAATTATAAATATTTTTTGCTAAAAAAAACCGTAATATGCATATCACATTAAAAGAAATTAAAGGAATGGTGTGAAGGTCACAGCTTAGGCCGTGGGCAAAAATCCAGTCATATTAAGCGCTGATGTGGCAGAGGTCGGGTGCTACTCAAACCACTTACAAACTAACAAAAGAAAGATTTAAGTAAAATGATTCATATTCGCAATGAGAAAATACAATTAATAAATATGTAAAACTTTAATTAATTTAAATTTTTCCCTAGAAAATAAAATTAAAATTCATATTCATAACTATTATATTTACAACATTCTTATTCAAATTTAATTGATAAGTATATAAAAAATCAATATTTTGCAATAAAAGTTTTTTCTATTTATCTATATATTTATAAGCAACACTCCATAACACATTAAAAATTTTAAATTTTAAAAATTTATAAAAATACCAAAGAAAATTTCTCCATATATATGTAACCAAATATATTATCAAATTTTTATAAAAGTAAAAATAAGGATACATATATTATTGAATTTTCATAAAACTAAAAATCAGGATTATGTGAAATTTATATAAAGATAAATCTTAATATTAATAATCAATATAGATCCATCTTAAGTTCGGATCTAATAGCACGCACAAAAATCAAATTTCTTTAGGTGCAAATTTCAACCACAAAGAGATTTGCAATTGAGAAATTTGATCCCTCTCTGAGGCATAGTATATCCATAACTTAAGATGAATCTATATTGATATAATATAAAAATTAAAGTATCATTTTTTCATCATTTATAATTTAATCTAAAAAAAATTAATGATATTATGAAAATATTAAGATAATGAACATTGATTGCATATTTTTGTGATCAAAGTTTGAAGAATGGTTATTCAGAAATAAATACAGGTTATCCATTTTATTTTTATTGTGGATGCTTTTATTCAATGGCATATCCCCTCATCGGGACATATGTGTCTAAAGAATAATGTCATAGATCTAAGGGTTATAAAGAAGTAACGGTGAGAGAGAAGGGTTATATAGAAGTAAGGGTGAGAGAGAAGAGAAAATCAATGGATGGTTGGATAATGGAAGCAGAGAATATAGAAAATCTTAAGAGAAAACCCTAAAGAAAAAATGTAGAAGAAAGATCCAAAGAAAAAGGGAAAACCCCTAAAAATAAAGGTAATTCAATATGGGATAATATAATTCAAAGAAGGATTTTGAAATAATAAAAGTTTTATTTTGATTGAAGGTTTAGGATTTACTATAATAGTGATTGTATGATCTGATATAATTGGTTAATATGTGGATAATATCAATTCAAAAATAATATAAGGTAACCTTAACCCATAAAATAAATTTATGGATAAATTAATTAATTAATAGTAATTTTTTTAGAATATAGAGAAAGAATTCCATAAGAAAATAGAGATATAATGGAGATGAAATAGAGATGAATAAGATAGTGTAGTAAGAAAAAGGATATAGGTAAAGAAAGATACAAATGCGATATAATGCAGAGAGGGAAGGATTAATAAAAAAGTGATGCCTTACTTAAGGAAATACTAAGATAAATAAATAAAAATAAACTAGATAAAGGACCGATGACAAGGGAAAAAGGGAAGGTGGGGCCATCAACGGAAGAGAAACAAGGGAAAGGAAAAGGGGGGCAGAGGGGAAAAAGGGAAGGTGGGGCCAACAACGAAAGAGAAACAAGGGAAAGGAAAGGGGGCAGAAGGGGAAGGCAAGGGAGGACAAAGGGAGGAGAATTAAGCGGAATATTAGATAGTATGGGTAGCGTAATAAGGTGAGCGAGTTTGTGTTGACTTCAAGTCTAGTATCCCTAGTGAGATTGTTTCGATGCTTTATAATTTCCAAACCCTCTCTAAATATTCTCTTAAATTAATAGTTTTCGTTTTTTGCTGATTTGAATGTCTTCTAAAAAAATAAGACACGAGGAATGTCTGGAGTACTGTGCAAGTGTTGAAGTGTGTATAAGTTCATTTCAAAAACAATGAAATTTCATCTTATATTTAATATAATTATATTTGCAAAATAATTTATCTTTTTCCATGCATTTTGAATATTAATATAAAAAAATTATCCTTTAATAGAATTAAATTTCTTTATGTAATTCAAACATTAATATGAATTCTTGTGGTTATCTTGGTTTTGCAGCTCGCTCTACGTGAATGCACATATGTGGTTTATACTTGAATCCTCCATAGTTTTAACTTATTCACCCTTGACCATCTAATACAGCGTGAAAAATCCCCATTTTGATTCGCGATCAATGACCACCCAGGGAGGAGGGGTCCCTGACACCTCCAACCCGTCTTTTAACCAACCCCGTCATTCGTCCTCGATCCCTCCCAAGCCCAAGTCAAGTGACACCATGGATATCGACAGGCCTGACACCTCCCTCCCAGAATTGTCGGGAGCGCAAAATCACTTTGCCCCAACACCTACATTGTCGAATCCGTGGAGATCCCCACGCAGAGTATCTACAAATTCATCGGCATCTAGCTGACTGATAAATCCCTTCTGCAGTGAATTACGCTAAGGTGGAAACTGAAATCCCCCTACAATGTTTAACTCAACTATAAAGGGTACTTCATTGTGATATTTTATTGGGTTTGATATCTTTGCATTGTAATGGAAGGAGGCCCTTACTTATTCAACCTCATTAGCCTCTACATGTGTTAATGTATAGAAATTTCTACCTAGACAAATATGAATGCTCATGGGAACCAGTTTCGATATGCTTGTACTCTCTCCCTTAAGAGTACTAGGACCCTGAAACCCTAGTCAAAATTGTCAATAAGCTAGGAAGATTCTTTCATCTCTCGGAGCAAACCAAGCAAGGAAGGTATGCCTTCTATGCTAAGATATATGTCTATATGAGCATATCAGACACTCTTCCGTAAGTCGTAGGACTAGAATATGAGGACATTGATTGGATCCAAATGCTCGACTATGAAAATGTCCCCTTCATATGTCGCAACTGCAATGAACATTGTCATTGTCAACTAACTTCCCCCAAGTGATTTGAGAATAGCGAAGCAACCAAGGACGACGATGTATTGAGAAAATCCCCTCCAAAAGGCAATATACAAAGAATCCAATGGATCCAAGGCACCTAAAACATATTCCACTCGTAACAGCTTTGAAGTGCGTACAACTCTCCAGAAAAGTCTAAAAGAACAAGCCCCAACCTCTACTCCAAGAACCCAAGAAACCCATGTCCTAGCCATGGATAGGCTGGGGTAGTCAATCCTTGGCAAGTTCCAACATCATCCACCATAGTAGCTCCTAGTGCGCCAGCCATGCAAGGCGCGGAGATCCCCTCAGCACACACTGAGGATGCCGATATGACAGAAGACGAAGATCTCATAAGCTTAGAGGGATTGTATATATTAGCCATGGACGATGCATGCAAGAGGAACAACCTCAAGGATATCCCCCAAAGGGGCAAATATAGGAATGAAAAGAGGGGTGAGTATGAAGACCCCATGTATAGTGATCCTTTGATCACTTAAGGGATAGTTAGGAGGCAGATATGATGAGTCGTTAGGTCAGAGATTTGGTCTAGAGAATCATTGATAAGACGGCAGATGTTGAAGTCCAAGAGAGCAGTCCATCTTGGTGGAGCAAGAGGGTTGGTAGAGGGCATATCAATGAGCCTATGTCCAATCATTCTAGAGGCAGATAGAAGATTGATAGTGGCAGTATTGATGGTTGGAGATGTAAGCATTCTGAATTTGTAAAGGTTGTGGTGATCAGCAGAAGGGTTGGAAAAGAACTTTCCATATATGTTGAAGCTACACAAATTTAAACAGTTGTAGAAGCGCTACATTAGCAAGTAGGTCAAGTGTATCTTGTTGAAGGAAATATTGGTGATCATAATTATTGGCACCAAGCCCTAGCCATTCAAGTATCATAGTTGTATGTAAGGGTCGTGATCCCTAGTATGGGGTCCCTAATTGTTTTGTATTAAGATTTGTAATATAGCAAGTTGTGGGTTAAAAATTGTCTTTTGTACTAGCTAATTCACTATTGTATGTTCTTTGTAGTGAAAAGTGCTTATCTTGTGGCATTTGAGTGTGTTTGTGATCGTGATCTTAGACTCAAACATGATCCCTAGTGTCATAGAAAAATCAACACTATGGTCCCTAGATGGCGTTGTAAAAGATTGGAATTATGGCATAAAAAATTGGAGTTGCATCCATCTTCATGTATACAACTAGTCTTCCATATTTTTATCTTAAATAAGGTAATCAATGACAATATCCCAATTCATATTACTTTATTAGATATTAATGAAGAAGAGAAAATCATATTAGAAGCAAAAACAATCTTGGGGTAAAGGATGAAGAAACTACGAAATCAGATAATTATTGAATTCCTCATCAAGTGGAAGAACATATTAGTAGATGAGGTGGCATGGTAATATGAGTTCTTCATGCATAAGCATCCACAGTTAATCAAGTTTTGTAGGCAACACTTTTTTGAAGAGGAGAGCATGTTAAGCCATAGATATTGTATTATTATATTAATACTGTCCTTATTGGCTTCCAGACACTTTTATTTAATTGTACTCAATGTCACCTATATATACCAAGGATACCGAGTTTTAGAGAGCATATCAACTTGTACATTGGTTATATTGCAGAAGGATGTTTCCCTTTTAAATAGGTTTCAAAATCATTCTTATCTTTCACTCTCAAGTAATTAAGCTACTTATTTTTCTCTTTTTCTGCTACTTGGGTGTTTCGATGCATAACATTGATTCATCAAACTTGTAAATGTTTCTAGAGCATTGGTCATCCCAAAAGGTACCGCCACAAATTCATAGTATCCAAACCAAGTTTTAAATGTTTCCTTTGCAATATCTTCTCCCTTATTTTTCAATCTAGATATCAAAGACCGTTATATATCAATTTCAGAAAATACCATGACTTCTTTAATTCAATCAAAATATCATCAATTTGAGGTAAGGTGTATTCATTTTTAATTGTGTTTGCATTTACCTACTTGTATTCAATGCAATGCCTCTAAGACACATATTTATTTCATATAAAAATCACGAGTTCTCCCCAATTTTATATACTAGGTTAAATCAACCCTTCAATATATTTTGAAGTTGCATGTGTAAATCCTACAATTCTAGAATAGTCATACAATATAGAGGCTTGGAAATAGCTTATATTCGTGGTTTAAGTTCAATAGTAAATTATATCTCACGTTTTAGTGGTAGTCTAGCTAAATCTTCTAGAAATGCATCAAGAAACTCTAACAATATGTGATGATGTTATATATCTTTTGAGTATTTATTCTAGTTCATAGCCACTACTACATGCATAAAACAACCTTGCTTAACACTCTTTTTCAGTTGTAAGGCTGAAAATAATCTTAGAGTTTCTTCCCTCTTGGTTCCTACCAAGATTCTCCTTTTCCCTAAATCATCTACAAATTAAAGTAACTTACCTTTCATTTCTAGAGTTATTTCATGAGCTCCCAACGAATCCATAAGAATTATAAGATATGATCCCAAGGTGCTAATGTAGCAACCCAAGTGAAAATTCCATGTAAATAAAGTTAATAAAGGCATAATAATAACCGATTATGGCACAATTATTCCGGGTTGAATGTTGGGAAAAAACATCCTAATGAGGTTGTTCATTTTGTTTATTATGGCCAAGGAAATTGGCAAAGGCAATGACAAAGGATTTGGAAAGGAAAAATGGAATTTTTGACAATTTATTTATGAAAATAATGGAAATTAGGATAAAATGAAAGTGAAAGGCTATAGATTGCATGTGAGGAGGAAAATTGATAAAAATAATGGGAAAATGAAGAAAATAGAGGCCACATTAATAAAATGGCTTATGAGGATCAGTTGGTAGTTTTTTGTCAGTTCAGTTTTGGATCTCTCTCTCTCTCTCACACACACACACACACACACACACACACACACTCTCGGACACTTAGAGTTTTCTTGGAACACTTCAACATTGGATCAAGAAAGGAGAAGAGGAAGCAAAGCTCAAGCAACGAAAGAAGGATTAGGCAGCTAAAACTGGTTTAGTTGCAGGGATTCATTTGCATGTGTGATTTCCTTGCTAGATTTGGCATGCATGGTTATCTATGTGTGTTCTTGGTTATATTTTTTTCATTTCCATGGAATTTTCTAGGTGTGGCAGTGCTCTTCGGCCTTTCCTTTCCATTTCTGGTTAGCCTTGAGGTGATGGGTTCTCATGTTTTGGTGGAGTTGGGTTGTCGGATGGATTTGAAGGTGATTGAGGCGGATCTTTGAAAGGGTAAACACATGACCTAGTGATCCCTGATCTGGACTATGGATTGTGGTAAATCCACTAGCTTAGTAACCCCTTAAACGAACTGTGGGTTACCGTAAATACAGGTATTGTGTGCCTCGGTGGGCCTAGGAATCCTCGACTAGTGAGTGGCGGGATATACAATAAATCCTAGAGGTGGGATCCCTCGATCAAGCCTAGCAATCCTTTACTGTGAATGGTGGGATATGTGGTAAAGGATGGAGGGTGGTGTATCGATCATGGCCTAGTGACCCTTGAATTAGACTATGGGTTACCATAAAGCCTAGGGACTAGGAGGTAGTAAAATTTCCCATGATATAGGTGGAGAAATTTAGTGGCATGCATGCTCATTCCTTTCTTCTCCATTATGAGTCCTGCATTCATGTTTGGAATATGGCACGGGAGTGGTTGGCTGAAGAGAGGATTGGCTCATCGAATCTATGGTCGGGTGGAACGGGGTAGTCGCATACTGGGTTGGTTTTTGCATTCATCAATAAGAGTTCCTTTCCTTGGTATTTTAGGTGTAAATGCACTGGTTCATTTCTGGCATATATGGCTATTGTATGCTCATTATTTCTATTGTTTTTATGCTGGTTATGAATATTTTTTATGACTGTGACAATGTATGGTTGTCATCACGTTTTGACTTGTAAATGAATGAGTAATGAATATATGACCTAATAGATGATAATACAGCTAATGTGATAAGGCACCAATTCTTCTAGATATTGAACTATTACATTTATATTATTATATTAGTATTGTCCTTCTTGGTTACTAGACCCTTTTATTGTAATTGTACCCATTGTCACCTATATATACCAAGGATACCTAGCTTTAGAGAGCATATCAACTTGTACATAGGTTATATTGTGAAAGGAGCTTTCCCTTTTAAAGAGGGTTCAAGATCATTCTTCTCTTTCATTGTCAACTCATTGAGTTACTTCTTTTTCTCTCTGTTTTTCTTTTTTTTTTTCTCTAATAGGTTGTTTCGATGCACAACATTGATTCATCAAACTTGTAAATATTCCTACAGCATTGGTCGGCCCAAAAGGTACCACCACAAATTCATAGTATCCAAAACAAGTTTTAAATGTTTCCTTTGCAATAGCTTCTTCCTTATTTTTCAATTTAGATATCAAAGACCATTATATATGAATTTTAGAAAATACCACAATTTCTTTCATTCAATCGAAATATCGTGAATTTGACGTAAGGCGTATTGATTTTTAATTCTACTTGTATTTACCTACTTTTAGTCAATGTAATGCCTCCAAGACACATATTTCTTTAATATAAAAATCACCGGTTCTCCCTAAGTTTGTATACTAGGTTAAGTCAACCCTTCAATATATTTTGAAGTCGCATGTGTAAATCTTGCAATTATTTTATAATCATACAATATAGAGGCCTGGAAATACGCTATATTCGTGGTTTAAGTTCAACACTAAATTATATCTCACATTTTAAACACAATGATTCAATTCCAAATAAGGCATTGTTACCTCTGCTTTCTCGCTTTTCGCATTTATGGACAAGGATTCCATTCCAAACAAATAAGGCATTCTCGCATTTTCCCGGTGCTTATTCTACAACTGATGCAACTTTATGTACTTCCCATTGCAGCCATATCTGCTTCACTTTCCATTACTCTTTTCATGAAATTAAATGACATGGTCAAATGCTTAATCTTATATGATAGCGAAAATTACATGGTGAAATACTTTTACTCTTGAAGTATGATTAGACTGTGAGTTGTTGTTTTCTAAGGTTTTGAGAATGTGTGGTTAAATTAAGTTTAAGTTTAATATGTTTCTTCAATTATTTGACATTAGTACTGATGAAATTGCTTAACAAATGAGATATGATTAGACTGTGGGTTTTTGTTTTCTAAGATTTTGTGAATGTGTGGTTAAATTAAGTTTAATTTTGATATGTTTCTTGAATTATTTGACATTAGTAGGGATGAAATTGCTTGAAAGAGTGCCTTTTGATGTTCTGGGTTTTTTTTAGAGATTTGATTAAATTAATTTTAATTTCGAATTTTTTTATTTGCCATGGTCCCTGTAAAATGTTCGAAGAGAATTCCTTTTTCGTGTCCTTCCTAGCATATTTGTGTTGAAATATTTTTGGCACCTGTAAAAATGTTCGAAGAAAATTCCTTTTTCGTGGCCTTCAAATTCTCTCTGGATCTCATTAATCGCTTAAGTCTGTACTTCAATCCTTTTTCTCTCTTCTTAGTCCGCTCGCAATCCCATCAATTCCTTTTAATCTTTCGTTTTATTCTCTGTTCTCAGTTGGCATTAATTCTGGCTGTGTTATTTCTATGTAGTTTTCGATCTTTAACCTTGCTCTGTTCTTTCTATGTAGTTTTATTTAACCCAACTACTGGTAGGTTTAGCCCAACTACTGGTAGGTTTCGTTCATCGTGAATGATACTAATTTTATGTTTCTTGAATTAAAATAGTTGAATTAGAGAAACCTCCATTACAACTATATTTCCTCTGAGCTGCTCTCAAAGCAAAACCCAGTCCATTCATCTTTGTTTTATTATTCCATTTTCCTTCTGGTTTCCGTGTAAAATGTATTCTCATTGAATCAAAATTATTCGCTCGATCCATTTCATTGTTTTATGTTGCATCTTATGAAGCAGAGCAATACATATCTCCATGGGCTTCAGTTACAATTACAGTTCTATTTCGTCTGAGCAAATATTCCTCTCCAAAGTATTCAGGGGATCCGTTCCAATGTTTTATGTTGCATCGTGTGAAACAGAGCAATTACAATTACAGTTCTATTTTCTCTGAGCTTTACTCTCAAAACAAACTCCAATCTTGTAATTTCAGCGAATATTCCTGAGTTTCTATTTGGTAAGTTTCTAAGGATCAACTGTGGAATTTTATACTCCCCCAATTTCAACAAGATATTCCTAACTATTTAGAAAATAATAGCCAGTGATTTGCAAAGAGGTGTTATATATAACTAAGTAGAAGAAATTATGAGTCAATCTCAGTAACAATAATGACTAATTCCCCACATCTAAAATTTAAGTATAAATAAAATCTTTTGGCATTCTGACTTTTTTTTTCATGTTTATTGAAGGGTGTCCTTAGGATTTTGATTCTATAGATTATACTCTTGCTTAATTTTTTAATTGTTTTTCAAATAGAAGTAATTTACAATATTTATAAATTAATAAAATGGTAAACATGGTTCTTGGAGCTAGACTAGGAGAAGAAAATATAGAAATTGTAGAATTCCATAAATACATGGAAGAATAATTCGATTTTATTTAATAATTATTTTTTTCTAGCCTTCTAATAATTAGAATGTCAAACCACAACAAGAATAAGGTATATGGTATTTTCAAATACTATTTTATGTTAAATATCTCAAAGCCACCTGCCTTTACTCAATCATAGATGTAGTTTGTATCCATCCTCCAAGCTCTGCTCTACATGGAAACCTAATCCTTTCATTTCAGTTTTCGTTATGTTAATATATTTAACATTGTAATGATTTAGTTTCATGAGAGTGGTTTTTACTGATTTTTTTTAGCTGCGCTGAATTTATTATAGTAATTTTATTGATCCAATTTGTATCTCACTCATTTTAGATTAATACATTTATTCATTGATTTAGTTTATCTCTATGAAAGTTTGTGGTTTTATTTAAATTGGTTTCTTACTTTTACATTTATATCTCTGAGTTTTCTGTCTCAATTAAAAATATAGTTGACTTAACCTATGCCTCTCATAATCAGTTTTGGATGGGCCCTCCAATTATATTTTTATATTTTACAAATATATTTTTAATTTAGAAAAATGCTTTTTATTTATGTCTTATAATGTATGGTACATTTAAATTTTTAGATTATTGAATTTGTCTAAATAAATTTCAATTATATTTCTATATTTTACAAATATGTTTTTCATTTAGGAATATGTTTTTTATTTATATATTATAACTTACTTTACATCCTCTTCTTACATTAGCATCGTGGTTAAATTCAATGTATTTTAAATTGTATATTCATACATTTAATTTATTTTAACTAAATTTTGTTATATTTAATTTTTTATTAATGATATTTAATTTAATTTGTTTTTGAATGATTTCTTTATTAATGTTGTCTAGTTTAATTTAATTTTTAAAATGATTTTCAAATTTAAATATTTAATATGTTATTCAAGTTCTGCACTATATTTATTAATGGTACAATGATGTATGATATATATTTTTAATTAAAATAACATAATGTATAAAGAAAATTGTTTGAATTTATATAATATAAAGTGATAATGCTGTTAAATTTAAATTGTAACATAAATATTTTATAAGATTGCTTTTGAATATATTTTATTAAGATTTTCAACTACAAGATGTATATATATAAACTCTTAGGAATCTACATTTATGTTAGACTAGGCAAGACTAAGCTATAGTGGGCTAGGATAGACTAAATTAGGCTAGGATACACAAGGATAGAATGAGTTTAAGCTAGGGTAGGGTCGGCTAGACAAAAATAGGATAGGCTACTCTATAATGGGCTAGGGTAAGCTAGAGTAGGTTAGGCTAGGCTAATATATAGTAGACTAAGGTAAGTTAGAGTATCCTAGCATGGGCTACTAAATAATAGGCTAGGCTAGGTTTCGCTAGGTTAGGTTAGGTTAGTTTAGGTTATGCTAGGCTAAGGTAGGCTAGGTTAGGTTAGGTTAGGCTAGGGTAGCTTAGGTTAGTCTAAGCTAGCTTAGATTAGGTTAGATTAGGTTAGGTTAGGCTAGGCTATAGTAGGGTAGGTTAGTATAGGTAGTTAGGTTAGTCTAGGCTAGAGTAGGTTAGGCTAGATAAGGCTAGGCTAGGCTAGAGTAGGCTAGGCTAGGCTAGGCTAGAGTAAGCTAAGGTAGGCTAGAGTAGTCTAGGCTAGGCTACACTAGAGTAGGCTAGGTTAGGCTAGGAAATAGTAGGTTAGGCTATGCTAGGCTACGCTAGAGCAGGCTAGGCTAGGCTCAACTAGGTTAGAGTAAGTGAGAGTAGGCTAGGGTATGGTAGGTTAGAGTGGGCCAGGATAGGCTAGGCTAGGCTAGGCTAGGTTAAGCTTGGCTAGAATAAGTTAGGCTAGGCTAGCCCAAAGAAGGCTAGAGTAAGCTAGGCTAAGCTAGTGTAGGTAGAGTGGGCTATGCTAGGCTAAGTTAAAGTAGGTTAGGGTAGGTTAGGCTAAGTTAGGCTAGGCTAGGCTTGAGTAGGCTAGGCTAGAGTCGGTTAGGCTACGCTAGAGTAGGCTAGGCTAGTTTAGGCTAGGCTAGAGTAGGTGAGGCTAGGTTACGCTAGGCTAGACTAGTTTAGGGTGGGTTAGGCTAGGTTAGGGTAGGTTAGGTTAGGCTAGGTTAAACTAGGTTAGGTTAGGCTAGAGGAGGCTAGAGTAAGCTATGCTACGCTAGAATAGGCTACGGTAGGCTAGTTTAGGCTAGGCTAGAGTAGGTTAGGCTAAGTTAGGCTAGGCTAGAGTTGTTGAGGCTAGAGTAGAGTGGGGTAGGTTAAGCTAGTTTAAGCTATGCTAAAGTAGGCCGGAGTAAGTTAGTCTGGAGTAGTGTAGGTTAGGCTATAATAGGCTAGGTTAGACTAGGTTAGACTAGAGTAGGCTAGAGTAGGCAAGGATAGAGGAGTCTAGGCTAGTCTAGATTAGGCTAGAGCACACTAGAGTAGGTTAGGCTAAGCTAGCGTAGGCTAGGGTAGGTTAGATTACACTAGCTAGGGTAGGTTATGGTAGGCTACATTAGGCAAGGCTAGGCTACATTACGCTACGTTGGGCTAGGTTAGGCTATGTTGGGCTAGGTTAGGCAAGGCTAGGTTAGGAAAGGTGAGGTAAGGTTAGGCTAGGTTAGGCTAGGATAGGCAAGGCTATGTTAGGCTAGGTTAGACAAAGCTAGGCTAGGGAAGGTTAGGTTAGGTTAGGTTAGGCTAGGTTAGGTTAGGCTAGGTTAGGCTAGGTTAGGTTAGGCTAGGGTAGGCTAGAGTAGGCTAGGCTAAGCTAGCTTAGGTAGAGTGGGCTAGGCTAGGCTATATTAGAGTAGGTTGGGGCAGGTTAGGCTAAGTTAGGCTAGGCTACGCTAGAGAAGGCTATAGTAGGCTAGCCTAGAGTCGGTTAGGCTAGGCTAGAGTAGGCTAGGCTAGTTTAGGCTAGGCTAGAGTAGGTGAGGGTTTGTTGGGCTAGGATAGAGTAGTTTAGGGTGGGTTAGGCTAGGTTAGACTAGGCTAGAATAGGTTAGGCTAGGTTAGATTAGGTTAGGTTAGTCTAGAGGAGGCTAGAGTAGGCTAGGCTACACTAGAATATGCTAGGGTAAGCTAGTTTAGGCCAGGCTCGGTTAGGCTATGGTAGCTTAGGTTAGGTTAGGCTATGGTAGCTTAGGCTAGTTTAGGCCAGGCTCGGTTAGGCTAAGCTAACTTAGATTAGGTTAGGTATGATTAGGCTAGGTTAGGCTAGGTTAGATTAGGTTAGCTTAGCTTAGGCTAGGTTAGGCTAGGGTAGCTTAGGTTAGGCTAAGCTAACTTAGATTAGGTTAGGTTAGGTTAGGCTAGGCTAGAGTAGGCTAGAGTAGGGTAGGTTATTTTAGGTAGCTAGGTTAGTCTAGGCTAGAGTAGGTTAGGCTAGATAAGGCTAGGTTAGGCTAGAGTAGGCTAGGCTAGGCTAGAGTAAGCTAGGGTATGCTAGAGTAGTCTAGGATAGGCTAGGCTAGAGTAGGCTAGGTTAAGCTAGTAAATAGTAGGTTAGGCTATGCTAGGCTACGCTAGAGTAGGCTAGGCTAGTATCGACTAGTTTAGAGTACGTTAGAGTAGGCTAGGGTACGGTAGGTTATAGTGGGCTAGGATAGGCTAGGCTATGCTAGGCTAGGCTAGGCTAGAGTAGGCTAGGCTAGACTAGGCTAGGTTAGGTTAAGCTAGGCTAGAATAAGTCAGGTTAGGCTAGCCCAGAGAAGGCTAGAGTAGGCTAGGCTAAGATAACGTAGGTAGAGTGGGCTAGGCTAGGCTACGTTAGAGTAGATTAGGGCAGGTTAGGCTAAGTTAGGCCACACTAGGCTAGAGAAGGCTTGAGTAGGCTAGGCTAGAGTTGGTTAGGCTACGCTAGAGTAGGCTAGGCTAGAGTAGGTGAGGCTAGGTTAGGCTAGGCTAGAGTAGTTTAGGGTGGGTTAGGCTAGGCTAGGCTAGGCTAGGCTAGGTTACGTTAGGCTAGAGTAGTTTAGGCTAGGTTAGACTAGGTTAGGTTAGGCTAGTTTAGGCTAGGCTAGAGTAGGTTAGGCTAGAGTTGTTGAGGCTAGAGTAAAGTAGGGTAGGTTAAGCTAGTTTAGGCTAGGCTAGAGTGGGCTAGATTAAGTTAAGCTATGGTAGGTTAGGTTAGGATATAGTAGGCTAGGTTAGACTAGGTTAGACTAGAGTAAGCTAGTGTAGGCAAGGCTAGAGGAGTCTAGGCTAGGCTAGATTAGGCTAGAGCACGCTAGAGTAGGTTAGGCTAAGCTAGTGTAGGCTAGGGTTGGTTAGATTACGCTTGCTGGGGTAGGTTATGCTAGGCTACGTTAGGCAAGGCTGGGCTAGGTTGGGCTATGTTGGGCTAGGTTAGGCGAGGCTAGGTTAGGAAAGGTTAGGTACGGTTAGGCTAGGTTAGGCTAGGGTAGGCTAGGTGAGGCAAGGCTATGTTAGGCTAGGTTAGACAAAAGTAGGATAGGGAAGGTTAAGTTAGGTTAGGTTAGGTTAGGCTAGGCTAGGTTAGGCTAGGTTAGGTTAGGCCAGGTTAGGCTAGGTTAGGCTAGGTTAGCTTAGTCTAGGTTAGGCTAGGTTAGGTTAGGCTAGGTTAGGCTAGGCTAGGGTAGGTTAGAGTAGGCTAGGCTAAGCTAGCGTATGTAATGTAGGCTAGGCTAGGTTAAGTTAGAGTAGGTTAGGGCAGGTTAGGCTAAGTTAGGCTAGGCTAGGCTAGAGAGTGCTTGAGTAGGCTAGGCTAGAGTCGGTTAGGCTATGCAAGAGTAGGATAGGGTAGTTTAGGCTAGGTTAGAGTAGGTGAGGCTAGGTTAAGCTAGGCTAGAGTAGTTTAGGGTGGGTTAGGGTAGGTTAGACTTTGTTAGGTTAGGCTAGAGTAGGTTAGGCTAGGTTAGATTAGGTTAGGTTAGGCTAGAGTAGGTTAGGCTAGGGGAGGCTAGAGTAGGCTAGGCTACACTAGAATAGGCTAGGGTAGGCTGCTTTAGGCCAGACTATAGTAGGTTAGGCTTGAGTAGGCTAGAGTAGACAAGGCTAGAGGAGGCTAGGCAAGGCTAGATTAGGCTAGTGCACGCTAGAGCAGGTTAAGCGTACAGGTTAGGTTAAGCTAGCATAGGCTAGGGTAGGTTAGATTGTGCTTGCTAGGGTAGGTTAGGCTAGGCTACGATAGGCAAGGTTAGGCTGCGTTAAGGAAGGCTAAGCTACGTTAGGCCACGCTGGGCTAGGTTAGGCAAGGCTAGG
>APFE030128764.1:462514-483852 GCA_000404065.3 Pinus taeda | reverse complement strand
TACTTAAAGAAAAATTTAAAAAATAATAAAATAATAATATTTTGAATATTTTAATTCGACGGATGAGATTAAGAGATGTCTTGATCCTCATCGACGGTCGAGATCGTTTTGTCATGGATCACTAAACTAGCCGTTGGGATTTTTTCCTTTAAGTAGGGTGCTAGGGGTCATTTGAGATCATCATTCGATCTGAGTCTTGTGCTGAAGAAGCTCTCGTGTAATCTTTTTTCTGGTGCTAATAAAGAAGACTTTGGGGTCAAAAGCTTGCTGGTGTTATCTCTTATTGTGCTGTGAGCAAATTTTATTTCTGCATATTTTAATTTTCAGCCGTTAATGACAGCTTAATGAAGAGTATTGTTGAGCATAGGTATCTTGTTCACATGCTAGGGTTTTAGTAGTATTAGGGTTTCTGATGTAATGGCAGGTATCTCCATTGTGTTTGAGATCTAGTACTGCTTTTTCTCTCTTATTTGACGGTTGAAGTGAGCTATGCAAGAAACCCTTGAGGATCAGTGGGCGTTAGGGGAAGTTCTAGGCTGAACCAGCCAACTCCCATAAGCATCTTTTGCAGAGCCCAGCTGGTTTTGACCCTAGGTTAATCATTTAATCTTTTTTATGAATTGCATGAGAGATTTTTCAAACACATTTCATTAGCTATCTGAAATTTCTCAAAATTTTCTTCAATAATAACTGATATATCTGGCTTTATAGAGCTGTAAATTTTGAAATTTTTTTTTTGGGTTTTCTAGGGTTTCATCTCCACATATATACTGTCCAGAATTTAGTTTTCTGTCTACAGGTCAAGATATTCTGTGTTTCTGGTCAAAATATATCATCTACGCTGCTTCCCACATCTGCAAACGAGATTTAGAAGAAAGCCTCATCATCAGCGCTCCAAGCACCAAATTAAATTCGTTTTCTTTTGAGGGTCTGCATGTGGATTTGCCTACGTTCTGGGTCTCAGCATACGTCCAGCTCTTCCAGGCTCCATTTTTCTCTGCGTGCTCTCACGTTTATCTCTGCTGACCGATCAAAACCTTGCAGCAAAGGCAAACGGCAGTTTTCAGTGCTTCGTCGGGCCAGGTACGCGTAAGACAAAACCCTGCGTGGTATTATAGCTCGATTCATAAACAAAAAGCAGAAATCGATTTTGTTAAAACGTTTGACGGGTCACGTATTCGTGCTTGATACATATGCATGCGTGTGTTTGCTGAAATATTGGTCACGTATCAGTGCGTAGGGTTCATTCTGAGCATCGTTTCCATTTGCACGATAAACAATCATCTTTTTTTTAGCGTGAAGCCTGTAAACATTAATAAACGAGTGATCTTGAGTTTCCTGCGTCAAGAAAAAGCTGTCCGTTCATCCTGTGGTTGCCGTCAAACCCTCAAACCTGTCCACTTAAACCTGCAAACGCAAACCATAAAATCGATTGCCGTATACGTTAGCGTGAATTCAAATCGGAAATCGTTTTCATTCAGCTACGTATCAGTGCGTATCATTTTTTTATCCAGCGTAGGGTTTCTTTCTAAACATCGTTTCATTTTTTGGGGTCAAATACGTATCAGATAAATCATTTTTGGAATAGCGTAGAGTTTCAAAACAAAAAAATATATATATATAATCGATCTCCATTTGCGTTATTTTGTTTAGGGTTAAGAAATATAAAAATAAAATAGATTTTTTTTTGTCTTAGATTGGTCACATTTTAATGCATATGCGTCTAAGTTTTTTTAGTCTTTCATTTATTTAGTTTTTTTTGTTATATCTTAGTTTTGTTTAATATATGTTAGCATCATTTCATTTTATTTTGATTTTAAAAAATTAAAAAAGGTGCTTAGGGTTTTGGCTGTAGGGTTTTAGATTTTTCTAATTTAGTTTTAGTTAAATATAGATTTTTTTTTTAGTTTTAATTTTGTTTAAAAAATAAAAAAATATTAAAAAAAAAAAAATTAAGAAAATCATAAAAAATATATTCCTCTAGATTAGAATTTTAAGCTTTGTTCTAATTCAGATTTTTTCTTTCAAATTTGCCAGAAAAGCACAAAAATTAGTATCGTGGAAATATTTTGCCTGTTAAAGTCTCAGCTTGGAAATTTTATCATGTCCTATTTTGCATTGTTGAAATTAAAGTTTTAATGTGGGATGAACGTTTACCTTTATGAGATTTGGCATGCTTAAATATAATATCTAGTTGATGCGCTAATTTACATGGTCATATCTTTCAGAGTTCATTTCCTTTTAATTTGCCAGATCATTGTTAAAAGTGTTGTGAATTCACTGATATCTCACATTTTCGAAGTAATTTGATGTTAAATGATTGCTGTGCATACTCTACATTCCTGCAACATCTGTTAAGTGATCATTTTGACACCAAACCCATAAGGCACTGGTCCATTAAATTAAACAAAAACTACTTAGTGCTTTTCTCTTTTGTGTCTCCCAAACCAAGTGGTTCGCAATTGGTCGACCTTTTCCTTTCAGGGTCTACCCCCCTTAGCCGTGGGAGACAGGCTTAAACGGAGAGATCGGGGATCAGAGTGACAGCCCCCGGTCTGAGCGTTGTCGTGACAATCTGTGCGACAACAAGACCCATTAGTGGTGATGTAGCCAAGGAAAGGAGAAAGCAAAAAAAACAGAGAGAGAGCATATAGGAAAAAGGGTTCATTATTAAAAGTAAGAACGGGGGTGCTATTATTTTTTTGAGAATCTCACCACATAAGGCCTAGGTTTCTCTCACAATGGTCCCTCCCAAAAGCAAAGCATCGCTCAACATGGAAGAGCATATTAATTATGGAAACTTTATGAGGCTAGTCTAATCCACAAGCCACTAGAGAAAGGTTAGCAACTTAGCACTATAAGGAATGGATTTCATTCTGCATTTGATGGGTCAGGAAAAGAGAAGAATAGTATGCAAAAGAAAGCATCATGCAACATTCTTACCTCTTATGGTGATATGCGAACATTAGGAAGCGGATCTACTATGGCTGATGATTTATGGGAGCCCTTGTTGAGTAACCCTCTAAAGGTGATCACTTTTGTACTTTTCCCCTCACTCTCCCATTATCTCCATGCAGTCTTTGTTAGGCAAATCAAAAATATCGATATGTATGCACACCTCTTTGGCTACGACCATCATTATTTAGGGAAGTCTCAAACTTTGTGATGCATTAGTGATCCTAATGCAGTGACCCGCATCCTCCAAGGCAGTGGATAAATATCTTGTGACCTCCAACTCAAGAGTAATCAAATCCAAGTCAAGGCACTCTTAACAAACCCTTTAATGTCCCATTCACATCTTTTAGGTACCTTCAAAACGAGGTGACTTCCGCCGGTGCAGGAATGAGGTTAAAAGAGGTAACATGGAAAATGTGTTGAGTAAGCAAGATGTAAAAGCAAGTCAAGGACACATCATAGAGTAAGGGAAACTAATGAGAAAGAAAGTTCAAGCCTTAAACCACACAAAAATCAGGAAATTGGATCCAGACAAGGAGTTTCCTCTGCTCTTTCTACCTGAGTTTCCTCTGCTCTTTCTACCCATTGGACCATGTATAGATCAATTTGGAGGAATGTTGAGGCAAAACAGAAGGTCATTTAAGAGTCCAAACAATCCGAGGGACATTTCGTGTCAAAATCAAGCAAGGAGCCTAAAAGCATGGTTTGAATCATCTTTGCACCGAGCAAAGGGAGGTTGTCCACATTATACTAGCCGTTGGGAAGCACAACGTCCTCATTCAAGCAACATTGTGCAAACAAAGTGGAATTTTTTACTTCCCAAGCACTCAAGTTAATTTTTCAACCAATGTCAAACTATTCTTGATGGAACGTTGTACCCTTAGGTCAATTAAGACCTCCTTTTGTCAAATCTAACCTCTAATTGGTGGGATGTCTTTTAGTTTTCGGCAATGTAATGAAATAACTTGTAGTTTGAGATTCTAACCTATAAATAGTGAAATCTCCCTCGCTTGCAGATAATTGTGAATTGCTGAAATCGGTTTTCCATAATGTCATATTTTCTTGAAATCTTTGGTGTTCATCATGAATTATATTTCTAGGTTGATTTCGAATATTTCTTAAGGGGATTTGTGGATAGCTAAAGAATACTACAAAAGCTAACTAGATCAACCCATTTCGAAGGAAGCTTGGTCACTTGCTAAGGGATGTCTATGGTTTTACTTGCACATCTCTCTTGTTGATGTAAAGTAGAGTTTGTTTCTTCTTGTTCGGCCATGCCCTAGTGCTCCTCACATAGGGTTTCGGTTTATTTTTTTCATAGTTGATCTATTTGTTGAAGGATTTTCCCCACGTATAATCCTTTCTAGTAGGGTTTGGTTTCAAAACTTGTTATTGATTAGTCGCGAGCTCATTTAACTTATGGGGTTCCACCTCCGACCATAATCCACAATCATTGATCAACCAATTCAAGAGGAGCATCGATTTGACCCCATAGACCTAGTGGGAATAAGTCACACTCCTTATTCCACCAAACAACCATCTCTTTTTACTAAATTATGCAATTGTCCTTATTTTTTATTATTCAAAAACCCTTCTGAAGTGCCATATTATCACATTGAGCTTCCCTTAGGGAGTCCTACCTCATGACCTAGTACCTCAAACCCTAGAACATCAGTTAAAGATGATTGTTTATCTACTAGGACTTGTGACATCATGAAAATTCCATAAAGAGCGGGGGCTTCAGTTTATTTTTTTCATAGTTGATCTATTTGTTGAAGGATTTTCCCGACGTATAATCCTTTCTAGTAGGGTTTGGTTTCAAAACTTGTTACTAATTAGTCGCGAGCTCATTTAACTTATGGGGTTCCACCTCCAACCATAATCCACAATCATTGATCAACCAATTCAAGAGGAGCATCGATTTGACCCCATAGACCTGGTGGGAATAAGTCACACTCCTTATTCCACCAAACAACCATCTCTTTTTACTCAATTATGCAATTGTCCTTATTTTTTATTATTCAAAAACCCTTCTGAAGTGCCATATTATCACATTGAGCTTCCCTTAGGGAGTCCTACCTCATGACCTAGTACCTCAAACCCTAGAACATCAATTAAAGATGATTGTTTATCTACTAGGACTCGTCACATCATGAAAATTCCATAAAGAGCGGGGGCCTAGAACATCAGTTAAAGATGATTGTTTATCTACTAGGACTCGTCACATCATGAAAATTCCATAAAGAACGGGGGCACTAGTTATTGTGACTGTGGGACATCATCCCATTGTTATCACTCAGTTTACCTCTTTGACCCATTAGCCTTTCCCTCCTTAGATTTTGGTAACACAGCCTAAAACATAAAAGTAAATGGCTTTCCACATACAACAAGACAATAACAATAGCAAATCTCAATGAGGTTGAGAAGTGAGTGAAGGTGAAAAGATGACAAGGAAGGACAGGTGGCAAAGGTAGAGATCAACTAGTGGTGGAAAGAGAGATCAAATTTACTAAAGCCAGGACCAAAAAACTGAACCAAATACGCAGGAGTGGACAACAATAGAGATGAACAATTGAAGCCAAGAAGTAAGATGTGGCAACATTATTTGAGATAGCAAATGAAAGAGGTGAGAATCGAGAACTCTGGAGCACAAATAAAGAAGGAAAGATGAAAAAGTTGACAATCTTAGCGTTGAACTGGCGAATGCAATAGACGAGTGGAAGAAAGCATTGGAGCAATGGTTAGAGATGTGATCCCATAACTGCAGTCTATAGGATGCGACAACCAAGACAACATTCCATCATAGGCAATGGAGAGGCACAGTGATTGGTCCCATCTAAGAAGAAGCCATCTCAAGTCGGTCCCTACCTGAGAAAACGACCTAAAGAGATGCATTAGTGGTGATGTAGCCAAGGAAAGGGAAAAGAAAAAAAAAACAGAGAGAGGATATAGGAAAAATGGTTCATTATTAAAAGTAAGAATGGGGGTGCTATTATTTTTTTGAGAAAACCTCACCACATAAGGCCTAGGTTTCTCTCACAATGGTCCCTCCCAAAAGCAAAGCATCGCTCAACTTGGAAGAGCATATTAATTATGGAAACCCTATGAGGCTAGTCTAATCCACAAGCCACTAGAGAAAGGTTAGTACTAGTAGGAACTGATTTCATTCTGCATTCGATGGGTCAGGAAAAGAGAAGAATAGTATGCGAAAGAAAGCATCATACAACATTCTTACCTCTTACGGTGATCACTTATGAGGAGGTGGATCTCCTATGACTAATGATTTATGGGAGCACTTGCTGAGTAACCCTCTAAAGGTGATCACTTATTGTACATTTCCCCTCACTTTCCCATTATCTCAATGCAATCTTTGTTAGCCAAATTAACCATATCGATATGTATGCACACCTCTTTGGCTATGACCATCATTCTTCATAGAAGTCTCAAAGTTTTTGATGCATTAGTGATCCCTAATGCAGCGACCCGCATCCTCCAAGGCGGTGGAAAAATATCTTGCGACCTCCAACTCAAGAGTAATCAAATCCAAGTCAAGGCACTCTTAACGCCCCCTTTAATGTCCCATTTACATCTTTTAGGTACCTTTAAAACGAGGTGACTTCCCCTGGTGCAGGAATGAGGTTAAAAGAGGTAACATGGAAAATGTGTTGAGTAAGCAAGATATAAAAGCAAGTCAAGGACACATCATAGACTAAGGGCAACTAATGAGCTAGAAAGTTCAAGCATTAAACCACACAAAAATCAGGGAAATGGATCCAGACAAGGAGTTTCCTCTGCCCTTTCTACCCATTGGACCATGTAGTGATCAATTTGGAGGAAAGTTCAGGCAAAACAGAATGTCGTTTAAGTCTCCAAGCAATCCGAGGGACATTTCAAGTCAAAATCAAGCAAGTAGACTAAAAGCATGGTTTGATTCATCTTTGCACCCAGCAAAGGGAGGTTGTCCACATTATACTAGCAGTTGGAAAGCACAACGTCCTCATTCAAGCAACATTGTGCAAACAAAGTGGAATTTTTTACCTCGCAACCACTCAAGTTAATTTTTCAAGCAAAGTAAAGTTATTCTTGATGGAATGTTGTACCCTCAGGTCAATTCAGACCTCTTTTTGTCAAATCTAACCTCTAATTGGTGGGATGTTTTTCAGTTTCAGGTAATGTAATGAAATAAGTTGTTGTTTGACTTAATCGTCAAGTGTATTGTGGATGAAAAGTCACTTGTTCTTTCAATCAAAAGGAGGAAAGATGTTGAGATCCTAACCTAAAAATAGAGAAATCTCCCTAATTTGCAGACCATTGTGAATTGTTGAAATCGTTTTTCCATAATGTGAAATATTTTCATGAAATCTTTGGTGTTCATCATGAATTATATTTCTTGGTTGATTTCGAAAATTTCTTAAGGGGATTTGTGGATAACTAAAGAATACTACAAAACTAACTAGATCAACCCATTTGAAAGGAAGCTTGGTCACTTGCTAAGGGATGTCTAGGGCTTTACTTGCACATCTCTCTTGTTGATGTAAGGTAGAGTTTGTTTCTTCTTGTTGGGCCATGCCCTACTGCTCCTCACCAAGCGATTCGGTTTATTTTGCATCATAGTTGATCTATTTGTGGAAGGATTTTCCCTAAGTATAATCCTTTCTAGTAGGGCTTGGTTTCAAAACATGTACTTGATTAGGCGCGAGCTCATTTAACTTATGGCATTCCACCTCCAACCATAATCCACAATCATTGATCAACCAACTCAAGAGGGCCATTGATTTGACCCCATAGACCTAGTGGAAATAAGGCACATTCCTTATTCCACCAAACAACCATCTCTTTTTACTAAATTCTGCAATTGTCCTTAATTTTTATTATTCAAAAAGCCCCAAGAATAGAAAAATATAACCATCGAATGATATATAGATGGCTCAAGTGTTGACATTCCAAAGTCTATCCATTAGGAATTAATATGTATGTTGTTGGTTTATTTCTTCTACTTGTAAATTCTAAACAAGTTATTTAAAACATTTAAATACCGAAATAAACACAATACAGTCACAACATCTACAAATCATTAGCTGAAAGAAAAAAACACGCAAGTGACACCGTAATACTCCACGCTAAGTATCACCCTGATTATCCAGCACCGGTACTTCTTTTGATGCTAGGCCTCCCCGCGCAACATCCTCTGCACTGTTGCATCCTGTACTACTTCCCATGGCCCTACCACTGCCACTGCTACATCCGTATGGTAGCTCCCTCTACATCCATGTTGTTGTTGGTCCATACTCCCAACACTGCATTTGCACTCCAACCCCCTCTCATCATGTTGCATCGTGCTACTTCTAACTACTACTGCACTGCAACTCAGTTACTGATAAGTGAGTAACTGATCCACCCACCTTTTGACATCCCTGTCATGCTAGAAACACTCCCGATGCTGAAGCTCTCTCTGCCGCTAACAAGTGCTCCCTTTACTGACCTCTGTGCTACTACAACAACTCCCTGCATCTTGCAGCGTTGCACACCTCTCTGTGCCATCCTGCACTAGCACAGCAATCTCGTTCCTCTCGCATTGTTGCAACCTGCTAGCTTTGCACTGTTCGGGGACTCCTGGACTATAGCACTCTATGTCGCTTCATCCGCATCCGTCTCTACCTACATCAGCCATTCCTGCTACTCCTCTTCGGGGCTCCCGTAGCAAGGTTCAATGATCAATCCAAGAGTTTGGGTACCTCAAGGATCCTGCCCCTCATCTCCTGTAGTCCTCCTGACTATTAGCCAATGTTTGCCCACTTCTTCTCAAGTGGCACATGAGCACTCATGGCACAATCGTCATCCTCCTCTACTTCTTTCTCCGCCTTCATTGGCGTTTCCTTAGAGTCAGAAGCCTCTCCTTTAATCTTCTTCCTCAGACACTACTTCGCATAGTGACCTAGTTCCCCACAATAGAAACACTTGACCTTGGAGAGGTCCTCCTTCTTCCTCTTCTCTTGCTTTCCCACAGATGCCAGAGTTGCATATTCTTTCTCTTCCTTCTTGATCTGGACTCCTTTGTTGCTACTTCTTGTTGGGCCATGCCCTAGTGCTCCTCACCAAGGGATTCGGTTTATTTTACATCATAGTTGATCTATTTGTTGAAGGATTTTCCCTAAGTATAATGATTTCTAGTAGGCCTTGGTTTCAAAACCTATTCTTGGTTAGGCGCGAGTTCATATAACTTATGGGGTTCCACCTATGGCCATAATCCACAATCATTGATCAACCAACTCAAGAGGAGCACCGATTTGACCCCATAGACCTAGTGGAAATAAGGGACACTCCTTATTCCATCAAACAACCATCTCGTTTTACTAAATTATGCAATTGTCCTTATTTTTTATTATTCAAAAAGCCCTAAGAATAGAAAAATATATACATAAAATAATATATAGATGGCTCAGGGAGCAGAGATCAAACGGCTCAATGTATCGACTACACTAGTGGTTTCACAAAAAGAAACCCTAGAAGAGAAACGATAGTTCACAAAACCCTAGATCACGTGCAAGTTTCTTCTAGGTCTCTTATAGGGAGCTAAAACCCTTCTAAAGTGCCATATTATCACATTGAGCTTCACTTTGGGAGTCCTACCTCATCACCTAGTACCTCAAACCCTAGACCATCAGTTAAAGATGATTATTTATCTATTGGGACTGCTAGATTTTGGTAACACAGCCTACAACATAAAAGCAAATGGCTTTCCACATACAAGGAGACGATAACAATAGCAAATCTCAATGAGGTTGAGAAGCCAGTGAAGGTGAGAAGAGGACAAGGAAGGACAGTTGGCAAAGGTAGAGATCAACTAGTGAAGGAAAGAGAGATCAAATTTACTGAAGCCAGGAACAAAAAACTGAACCAAATACGCAAGAGGGGAAAACAATAGAGATGAACAATTCAAGCCAAGAAGTAAGAGGTGGCAACATTATTTGAGATAGCAAATGAAAGAGATGAGAATTAAGAACTCTGGAGCACAAATAAAGAAGGAAAGATGAAAAAGTTGACAATCTTAGCGTTGAACTGGGGAATGCAATAGACAAGTGGAAGAAAGCATTAGAGCAATGGTTAGAGATGTGATCCCATAGCTGCAGTCTATAGGATGCGACAACCAAGACCAAATTCCTTAATAGGAGATGGAGAGGCACAGTCATTGGTCCCATCTAAGAAGAAGCCATCTCAAGTCGGGACCTACCTGAGAAAACAACCTAGAGAGAACCACTAGTGGTGATGTAGCAAAGGAAAGGGGAAAGCAAAAAAAACAAAGAAAGAGGATATAGGAAAAAGGGTTCATTATTAAAAGTAAGAATGGGGATGCTATTATTTTTTGAGAAAACCTCACCACATAAGGCCTAGGTTTCTCTCATGATGGTCCCTCCCAAAAGCAGAGCATCGCTCAACTTGGAAGAGCATATTAATTATGGAAACCTTATGAGGCTAGTCTAATCCACAAGCCACTAGAGAAAGGTTAGTACTAGAAGGAAAGGATTTCATTCAGCATTCAATGGGTCGGGAAAAGAGAAGAATAGTATGCGAAAGAAAGCATTATGCAACATTCTTATCTCTTACGGTGAAATGTGAACATTAGGAGGTGGATCTACTATGACTGATGATTTATGGGAGCCCTTGTTGAGTAGCCCTGTAAAGGTGATCACTTATTTACTTTTCCCCTCACTTTTCCATTATCTCAATGCAATCTTTGCCAAATCAACCATATCGATATGTATGCACACCTCTTTGGCGATGACCATCATTCTTCATGGAAGTCTCATAGTTTGTGATGCATTAGAGATCCCTAATGCAGTGACCCGCATCCTCCAAGGCAGTGGAAAAATATCTTGTGACCTTGTTAATATTAGGTATGTTCTATGCTAGAGCAATTTATTTAAATTTTCACAGTTAGCAATCACATCAGCATTGTGATAAACTGCAAATAGAACATAAATATAAAACGCAGAAGACAAGCCAAGCCAAGAGGACACAAGATGTGGCGCGAGCCAGGGACAAACCCCACAATGTGTGGGGAAACCCTTTGATCAAATCTTCTTTTATCTTCAAAGATCAGCAGAGAAAGAGAGAGAGAGTACATTTACAACAGAAGTCAATACTTTGACTTATCTAGATCTAGCATAGATCATTTCGTATCATAGATCGTTGCTGCATTTCGTCCATTTGTTGCACCTTACTGTGTAGCACCATCATGCTACCCATGATCAGCATGCTGCTCATGCTCTCATACATCACTGTGTTGCCCATGATCTTCATCATGTTGCCCATGCATCATGCTGCCCATGATTACTTATATCATAGCTGCATCCTTATGATAATATGTCCTTCTGCCTGCATAGATATTTATTGCCATAACCTACATATATATACCTTGCCATGTATATATGTTGTACTATGAATTTGCTTGCGTATATGAGCATAGGTCAAAATATATGAGCATACAGCATATAACTTGTATTACCCCAGCGTATGTATTGTGTGTGACCACGCTGCTAGATCTAGGGCCTGTGTATATATATATATATATATATATATTCTTGTCCTGCATTCATATGTACAGTCTTCATTACTGAGTGCCTTGACTGCGTTCATATGTACAGTCTTCAATACATCACTGCGTTCCATATATGTATGTGACTGCATTCACATGTATACTGCCTAGCGTATATACATGACTCTCCAGCATATGTATATTACCATAACTGCAGTGTATGATTGAGTGTACTTTTTATGGACCTGTGCGTACCTAGAATGGACTACGTATGACTGTGCGTGATATATATATTTTCATGACTGCGTGTAAAGAATAGGGTTTCCAGCGTATAGGTGTTGAGCGCATTAGGGCAGAATGTTCAGTGTGTAATACCATGACTACGTTCACCATTGTATGAGTCTTCATGTGCTTAAACCACGCTGCCAACTCCTGCTTCTCCAATACGCTGCCAGGATGCCTGCGAGGTAAGTCTTCTGATGATGCGTATATATGTATCTCCACTGCGCTGTCAAAATGCCTGTGTATATATATATGCCCACGTATTTCTTAAACTACACTACCAGACTGCCATGTGGATAGATGTCCCTTCTTGTTAGTGTATTAAAATCTCAGCAGCTGCATCGAATATGTATATATTACCATATTGTGCGTAGATATTCATTTCAGCATATGAACAGCGTGTAGTTACCTTACTGTGCGCAGATAGCATATGGACAGCGTGTAGTTACCATGCTATGTGTAGATATTGCCTATATAAGGAACTGCGTGGATGTCTTCAATGTTTGCAAGATTATGACTGCGGCTCCCTCTATTACAGCGACTCTTGACTGAGTTTAGAATATCTGCAGCTAGGGCATCCAACGTATTCTTTTAATGTCTTCTCCTACTCCAAAAACCCAAGACGTGGAGAGGAGGAGTACACATAAAGAATGTGTGTTATAAATGACATCAAATCCTCTCTTATTTATACTAAAAATGTAGAGGTTGAATAGACAAGTCGGTTGGGCTTCTAGAGCCTACATAAGAACTGGTCGACCAAATAATAAAATCATAATCTAAATAAATTCATATCTCCATAAATACATATCGGAATCGAATGATCTTTGGATCAATCCTACACCTCTCGATGAGAGGGATCCAATAAAAATATCAGCTACCATAAATAAGCTGACCCACATGGAGTTTGGCCTTAGTTGCCAATTTAACACTCCCTCTCAACTAGGGAGAACTCCATCCATTGATCCATAAGTCCGACTGTACTATCTCTACCATCAATGCCCTGCACTGCTCTGCCCAACTCTGCTCAACTCTGTTGGCTCTACTCTACTCTACTCTGCTTTGCTCAGCTCTGCTAGCTCTGCTCTGCTAGCTCTACTCTGCTCTGCTCAGCTTAGTTGGCTTTGCTCTGCTATGCTCAGCTCAGCTCTGCTAGCTCTGCTCTGCTGGCTCTGCTCTGCTCTGCTCATCTCCGCTGAACTATGAAGAAGAAGAAATGATCGAGGATGTATCATACTGACTCAAAGTCAGTCTCAGAGTATGTACCACTGGTCCGAGACCAGTCTCAACCAACCCGAAGTCAGCGTCATAGTGAGTACGACTCCACTGGTCCTAAACCAGTATCATCCTCAACTGACTCAAAGTCAGTCTCAGAGTGCATACCACTGGTCCCAGACCAGTCTCAGCCAACCCGAAGTCAGCTTCATAGTAAGTACCACTCCTACCACTGTTCCCAGACCAGTATCACAGTCTCAGAGAGTGTACAACTAGTCCCAGACCAGTCTCAACCGACCCGGAGTCAGTGTCATAGTATGTACCACTCTCACTGGTCCCAGACCAGTACTACACTGACACAAAGTCAGTCTCGGAGTGTGTACCACTGGTCCCAGACCAGTCTCAACCGACCCGAAGTCAGCGTCATAGTATGGTACAACTCTTACCACTGGTCCTAGACCAGTATCATTGATCCCAGATCAATGGAGGTCATCCTAGCGTAGGGAGTACGGTAGATACAACGATGCGTCCATCGGTACTACTATGGTCCCTAACTTCATTTCCCTACTCATTGATCAGATGAGAGGTACTTCCCATGAGTCCCAGACTGCATGGGTAGGATGCCTCGACAGGAGAACTAATCAATCCTGTCCTTACAGGAGAACACATCAATCCTGCTACAATCGCCATGGAGAACACATCAATCCAGGCCTCACAGGAGAACTAATCATCCTGCTACACAGGAGAGCGAATCATCCTGTTCCACAAGAGAGCGAATCATCTTGTCCCACAAGAGAGCAAATCATCTTGTTCTAGTGCGCACCACTCGGGCAGGGTGAGTCACCCTGTGGTCGTATGTTGTTCTAGTAAGAACCACAAGCCCTCAGAGCTCCCAGAGCTCAATGTATGCAACATGCAAGACCCTTATACAAGGGTTTCTCAACGACTCCAAGTCGTTCGGGAAAGTCACAGATTTGACCTTTCCCTAGGGCTTTGACAAGGTGTATCGACCTGTACATCATCTTAATGCGATGGAGCCTCCTTGGTCATCGACTTACCATATCCCAGATGATGTCTATCTGCTGGAGCAATCGACGAATACGGGATTCCTTAGTAATCGAATCCCACCTCTAGTTGTCATAGAGAATCACAGTGGTATTCATCATGTGTACAAAAAGCTCACTGAAGAGCTTCAGCAACCAGACTGCCTCACAGAAGGCCATACAAGAAGTAATGTATTCTGCCTCCGCGGTGCTCAAAGCCACCGACTTCTGCTTCCTGCTTGTCCATGAGATCGAAGCAGAACCAAGATTGAAACAACATCCAGATGTGCTCTTATGATCCACCACACTGCCAGCCCAACCGGCATCAGTATATCCACGGAGTATCACACTTCAGGCAGTGTATCTCAGCCCATGGTTTATCGTGCCCCGAAGATATCTCAAAAGATTCTTGGCACCAACCCAGTGAAAATGATGAGGCTCAACCATCTGTTGACTCAAAGTATTCACTGCAAAACATATGTCCGGACGGGTGTTCACTAAGAACTGCAAAGCTCCTATGAGGTGACGATACTCAGTAGGATTTGCCAAGATAGGCCCTGCAGCGTTGCCACTCAACTTCTTAAAGTTGAGTTCCATTGGTGTCGACACGGACTTACAGTCCACCATCCCAAATCTTTCCAGAAGCTTCACAATATATTTTCCTTGAGAAAGGAAAATCTCTCCAGGTCTCTGCCAGACCTCCAGGCCTAGGAAATAGTGCATCAGTCCTAGGTCTTTCATCTCGAACTCAGCAGCAAGCTCCCTCTTACATTGATGAATGAGAGGGTCAACACCTGTCAGGAAGAGGTCGTCCAATGAGAGGCTTTCCTTCCACAACCTTGAAGTAAAGGTTTGGATCAGCATTGCTTCGAGTGAAGCCCAGCTTCATCAAGTAACTATCCATCCTCTCATACCAAGCTCTGGGTGCTTGCTTTAACCCATAGAGGGCTTTCTTCAACCTGCAGACATAAGTGTCTCGATCTTGAATTTCAAATCCCAGAGGTTATTCTACATACACCTCTTCCTTTATTGCACCATGTAGAAAAGCAGTCTTGACATCCATCTAATGAAGACTTCATCCTTGCGTAGCAGCAAGGGCTATGATGGATTGGATGGTGGTATATCGAGCCACAGGTGCAAATATATTGTCATAGTCAATTCCTTTCTTTTGAGAGAAGCCACGGGCAACAAATCTTGCCTTAAACTTTTCAGCACTCCCATCAGATCCATGTTTTAATCTTGTAGAGCCATTTAGCGGTGACAACAGATTTGTCCTTCGGTCTCGGGACCACATCCCAGACATCATTCTTCATAATAGCCTCATATTCTTCATGCATAGCATCCTTCCAGACTTGATGCTTGATGGCTTCCTCAAAAGATCTAGGTTCAGATTGTAGAATAGTACTCATGGCAGCTAGATACCCTTGGTATCTACACGGCTTCTTGCTTTCTCGGAATGTTCCCCTTGGGGCAGCATGACCCTCAGCATCTTCGAGGGTGTCCCTGAGCCATGATGGCCTCTTTCCTAGAGAAGGGGAAGGATCAATAGGGTCCATTGGCCCTTCAACATTAGGCATAGTCTCATCCTGGGGTTCTTCCAGATTTCCAGGTCTTTCTTCATGATTTTCTTCAGATCTAGGAAGATCTACTACTTTCTTCAGGGAAGCATCTTCGTCAAAAGTGACATCATGGCTTATCTCTACTTCCCTTTGACCAGGTACATAGACTTTATATGCCTTAGAAGTCTCACTGTAGCCCACAAACATTCCTTTCTTCCCAGTAGCATCCAGCTTACTTCTCTTTTCTTTCGGCACATGAAATAGACAGGACATCCAAAAATTCTAAAATGTGAGACATCAGGTTTCTTACCAGAGAAAACCTCTTCAGGAGTTTTGGAGTCCAAAGCAGAATGAGGGCATCGGTTTTGAATGTACATAGCAGTATTTGCAGCTTCTCCCCACAGAAACTTTGGTAGACCCTGGTCACATAGCATGGCACGGGCAGCTTCCACAATAGTCTTATTCTTGCGTTCAGCAACACCATTCTGCTCAGGGGTATATGCAGTGGTAGTCTCCCTCTTAATGCTAGCTTCTCTGCAAAAGTCTTTGAACTCATTTGACTCATATTCAGTGCCATTGTCAGTCCTCAAAATCTTGATCTTCTTTCCGGTCATATTTTCCACCAAGGCTTTAAAGGTACGGAACCACATGAAAGCCTCATCCTTCTTCTTCAAGAAGTATATCCAGGTTTTGCGAGAGAAGTCATCAGTAAATGTCATATAGTAAGAACATCCCCCCAGGGATGTTACAGGCAACATACCGAAAAGATCAGAATGGACCAGTTACAATATCTCAGATGTCTTTGTGACACTTGAGGGGAAAGTTCCCCTTGTATGTTTTCCTTCAGCACAGCCCTTACATACACCTTCATGATTATTTCCAAAATCAGGCATCCCTGTCACCACCTTCCTTGCTTCGGGAAGAGCCTTGTAATGAAGGTGTCCAAAATCTTCGGTGCCATAGTTCGGTTTGACGGATAGTATCACAAGTCATAGCTCCCAACGGACTCCCTCCAACCTGGTAGAGTGTACCAACTCTAAAACCAATTGAGATAGCTTCCTTGAAGTTCTTCTTCCACATGAGTACCTTTCCATCAGAGAAAGTTACATTGAATCCTTTGTCTTCCATGGCAGATACAGACACAAGGTTCTTCTTCAATTTGGGTACATAGAGTACATCTTGCAGACGGAGGACTTGTCCTTGAGACAAGTGGAGGGTCACAGTCCCGGTCCCTTTCACAGGATAAGTGGCATTATCCCCAAGGATAATTTCTAGATTAGTATCCCTTTCAACCTGTCAGAAAGTGCTTCCTTGAATCCGGTGATGTGTCTTGAGGCACCACTATCGATTAGCCAGACATCCATAGTGTCGGGCGGGGATGCAGCTGAGAGAGCAGATACTAGAATATACTCATTTCTTTTATCAACAACATTAGACTCCTCATACCTGGTATTTCTGGTCTTTTTAGAAGGTTGATTGTTTCCTCCAAAGTGAGCCTTCCTCTTTCCTTTGGATTTGTCATTTCTTCGATTCCCATTCCTTCGGTTGTTGTTGTTATCGTCACTATCGGGAGAATCCTTCTTGAAGGGGCATTCTCTAGCATAGTGTCCAGTCCTATGGCAAGTGAAACATTTACCCTTCTTCTCTTGAGTCTTAGTCCTTCCTTTGTCCTTAGAACCACCAGAGTTCTCCTTTCGGGAATGAGCAACATAGGCAGCATTTCTTTCATTATCAAATTCCTTCATCCTTGTTTCTTCTTGCATACATCTAGACAGAAGCTCATCAAAGTTAGGAGTGGTATTATTGTTGAGAATGGTAGTTGTGAATACTTGCCATTCATATGGAAGTCCTCCAAGTGCGGTGAGAACCATCTCATGATCATCTATTGTCTCCCCAATAGCTAGCAGATTGTTCCTAGTTTCGGTCAACTTCATAAAGAAAGTTTGAATAGACTCGTCTTGGCCCTTCTTCATATTCTTCAACTTGTTCTTGAGGAATAGCACTTGGTTCACATTGTTTACTTGGAACATAAGTATCAGTTTGTCATACATCTCCTTGGATGTGCCTAGTTCAGATATGTAGGCAACCAGACTCTTATTTATGGATTCCCTGATCAGCAGCTTTGCTCTGATTTCTCCCTTCTTATACTTGTTTCTAACAACAGCAGAGGCATTTGATGGAGGTTCTTGAATCTTCCCTGTCACATGATCTAGGAGATCATGATCTTCCAATTTGAGATCTAATATCATCTCCCAGGCATGGAAGTCATCACTTCCAGTCAGCTTGTCATTCTCCCTGAATTCAAGACTAGTGGAACCCATTTCCTTCGATGATGATTGCTATAGATAGAGTTTGTCTTCACCTTAGCTCTGATACCATGTAAAGTTTTTGTAGATGTTCTATGCTAAGAGCAATTTCACTTTTCTCGCAGCAATCATACAAGTAGTTAAGCAAAATGCAGATAGAACATATAAGCAGATCTTACAGAAGACAAATCAGAAACAGGAAAAATGTGTGTGTTCGTTTCGGCGGTCAACAGGATGCTTCAACCAGCAAAGTCTCCTTTGGTCAGCCAGCCCAGCATGTGTCACAACAACCCTCCAACCAGTAGATGAGTCAACCCAAGTCAATTCTACAAAAGTCAACGCTGTCCTGAAAAGTCAACGCAGGGCA
Source organism: Pinus taeda (assembly GCA_000404065.3). Lineage (NCBI taxonomy): Eukaryota > Viridiplantae > Streptophyta > Pinopsida > Pinales > Pinaceae > Pinus > Pinus taeda. Next base: position 465,592 of record APFE030128764.1, on the reverse strand, counting down.
GCAAGCTAAAAGTCAACGCAGCAGCAAAACGGTCAACCCTTTGACCTCGATTTTGTGCCAGGTAGTACGGCCTTCAAAAATCGAACATTCCACAAGTTTTCAGCTTGATTGGACCAAGCGTTGACCAAAGTCAACGCTGGTCAAACTTTCTGCGAAACCCTAGCAGCAGAAAATCGTACTACAGCTCAGCCGTACGGTCTGTCCTCTTCGTCCTTCCCACGTGAGGCTGAAATTCGTCTTCCAGGTAGCTCGTACTCTTCAGATGAGAGAGGAAGATGTGAGTTGAGTTGTGATGAAATTCTCTCCAACTTTTCCTGTATTTATATCCATCAATGAGGGTGTGTGACACATCTGTTGGGCATGTGAGCCTACATGACAAAACCAATATACGTAACAACTCCATCCTGTGAGTACTGTGCCCAGCGCAACTCTTGTTGCCACACCTCACTATCTAGGTTAACACATAAGACTGGTATAGATAACTCTGCCTCTCTCTCTCCAATGTGTAGAGGTAATCTACTAGTGCTACCAACCTCATTTACGTATCTCTAAAGGGGGATGTTCTTATGCTCCAATGTGTACTCTAGCTGCACCATTAGGGAATCCAACTGTTGTCCAACGCGAGTCAGGTTGGCCACTGACTCGGCACAAACCACTATCATTCCCTAGCTGCGCATTCTGTTGCAAAATGGCTTCCCAGTCCATCTTGGCCTTCTTTCCCAACGCTAGAAGGCTGACACTAAGTTGTCGGACCAGTTGAGGATGGCTATCATTTGGAAAATGTGTCATGGTCCTGGACATCTCATCAATGGGTGCCTCATCGATGGATGACACCTCATTAGCGGTCGGTACCTCACCAACAGGTGACTGTTTGGGTGTATGCCCTACTCCCTCCACTAAGGTGTCAACCAGAGCTAGCAATGGCATCTCCAACAAGGGTAACTCCTATGCCACATTAGGTATTATCGTTGTCGCCCTTACTATCTTGTGTGTCCTCCTGCTCATGCTCAACCTCCTCCTTAGGCTCCTGATATCTAAAGCCAGGTCTCCAACAACAAAAGCACATCCTGTTCTCACCATCTAATTGTCCTTGTCCAGCTTGCTCCTTTTGAGGAGATTCGGTGCCCTAATTTTGTCGACTTTCCCCACAAGGTATAGATGGCTGCATCCCCACGACCGGCGTACCTCTAGTGTCTTTGCTATAAGGATGACGGTGGATTTGGTCCGATGCCTTCCTCAACTGGCCAACCTCTCATCGTTCCAGCAGATTCCGCCCAAACATTCCTGCATACTAAATCTTCCTCGAGCCATGGGTTTGACTATGGTTTCACCTGCCTAAATATTCCATGATCTAGTTGGTTATCCCACAACTGGCCAAAATCATGGCTCTGATACCACTGTAATTTTCCAAATTGAAATTTACAGCTAATAACAGACACATGAACTAGGCTATAGCAAATGAAATCACAAATATGCATGCACCATCAAATCACCAAGAAACTAGGCAAATAAGCTGAGCCATTTTATTAAATTATGAACTGCAAGGAGTACATATAGCCAGGAACAAGTGCACCTGGGCTTGCATAAGCAAGTTGAAGCAAACCCAAGGTGAGAAAGATGCCCCAATGAGTACGAACTTCGACCCAATATCCTTCTGTGTAGTCCCAGAAATTGGTAGCTGTTGCTGCACAAGAAATGCTGAGGAAGACCCTCTGTGATGCCTGGAATATCTTGAAAATGCAATTGGAGCTTCCCCCAAAAATACTCAACCAAACCTAGAAAGGAATCTGTCCCAGACCAGCCACCTGGAAAACCCACAAAATGTTGCCAATTACCAACAACTGCTGGCTGGAAAGAGACCCCTATTTGAGCCTCCAAAATTGCTCAGAAAATTTCGCCAAATTAATCTTGAGCACCCACCAATAAGCCAGAAAAACCTAGAAATGAATTTGGCTAATTCTGACCACTTAGAATTGCCCTATTTTGGTACTTCGCTCGCCTGAACAAAGGTTGCGTGCCCCAGTGATTAAATCTGCTGAAATCCTCCTTATTCCTCCTCAATCTCTTAATGAAGGGCTTTAGGAAACATCCCTTGTAGTTGGAGAGGCGTTCTATCACAAATTCTGTCACTTAAGAGCTGAGCTCGACACCCCATGAATCTGTCTAACATCCCTCCTGCTCAAACCTTGAAAAGAGAAATTTGTCTTGCCCAAAGGCAGCAATCTCAAAGCCCCAAATTCTCCACAAGGCTTAGTCTTTCCTTGGAGCAGCTACTCTAAATTTCTCTTGCCAAACACCCCTTGGGAAATGGCTAAAACAAGTGGCACGAGATCATCTGTTGCGTACTCCCCGAAGCACGAATTAGCTGAGGGGGATGGATGAAAGATGCTCCCAATATTCCACAAGCCTCCCTTCAAATGTAGTGACAAGTTTACCTCCCTAGGGTGGCACTCGAAGTCCACCAAAAGAAGGGTGAGGTTTCCCATTGGAAACCTCTAGTGCTAAACAACACTCGTGACTTAGCTGGACAACTTGCGTAGCAATGTGTAAATGTCAAATTATCAAAAGGTGCCAATTGTTGCCCTCAACCTTCTATCTATAATTGCTGCCTTACCTTTCCTTGTGGGTCCCTCCAAATATTTCGACCTCCCTTCACAAAAGTGTTTTTTCTCCCAAGTAGTGCATATTCCTTGAGGGGTGGCCCCCACATTCCACCAACTTTAATATTTGACCCTCTTTTGCTAAGTTAGTATCCAAAAATGTGTTAGCTCCAAAATGGCAAAAATGGTAGATCTCTTCTAGCAGAAATTTATTGAGAAGGGACATTACACAATGCGTCCCCTTACCCTCCAATACAACAAGTTATCTGAGTAATCAAGTAAAAGAGCTTAAAAATCATGGAATCAAGTGGGCAATTCATGAGGGCATGCCCTTCCATAGTGGGCTTTGGCCTGTACAAGTGTCTCTAAGCTCAATTAGGGGGTTAACCAAGGACCCTATTAGGTGGTTTAAGCCTTTAAAGAGGGTGACATGTCCATGGTACACCTATCAAGTGGTAGGTGGCATGTGATATAGTGA
>APFE030128764.1:395009-447266 GCA_000404065.3 Pinus taeda | reverse complement strand
ACTATCTACAACAACAAGGCTTCAAGAAGGGAGTGGCAGGAAGTAATCTCTACATAAAGACGAATGAAGGTAAGTTACCAGTCACACTTGTTTATGTTGATGATCTAATTTTTGCTAGCAATAATGATGAGATGAGCCATGAATTTTCTCAAAACATGTCAAAAGAGTTCGAGATGTCGATGATAGGAGAGTTATCTCACTTCCTTAGACTACAAGTATCTCAAACCAGAGCAGGATTGTTTATATCTCAAGCCAAATATCTTAAAGACGTGCTTAAAAGATATGGAATGGAAGACTATGCACCCATGAGCACACCTATGACCACAAATTGCAAATTGAGCAAAAATGATGACTCCCTTCCAGTAGATGCAACTCATTATAGGTCAATAATTGGAGCCCTTTTGTACTTAACTGCTACGAGACCCGATATAATGCAGGCAGTAGGAATGGTGGGAAGATTTCAATCAGCTCCTAAACAATCCCATTTCTTAGCTGTAAATATAATTCTCAGATACCTGAAAGGAACTCCTGATTTCAATCTTTGGTACCCTAACAGCTCAAATCTAACTATAACTGCATACTCCAATGTTGATTCGGCCGAAAGTGTGGATGATCGAAAAAGTACTAGTGGAAATGCATTCTTCCTAGGAGACTGTTTAGTATCTTGGCTCAGCAAAAAACAGACATCCATATCATTATCCATAGCCGAATCCGAGTATATAGCTACAACAGACTGTTGTACTCAAATACTATGGATGAAGGAAGCTCTAAGAGATGTCAAGATGTCAACATAGGTACAAATCAACCAATTACCATCCATTGTGATAACACAAGTGCTATCAGTCTCGGCAAAAATCCAGTGATGCACTCAAAGACCAAACATATACCAATCATCATTTCCTTCGTGAACGAGTAGCTAAACAAAACATCATCTTGGAAAATATCAACACTAAGGAGAAGATAGCTGATATTTTCACAAAACCTCTTCCTCGAGAAGCATTTGAACATATTTGTCAAAAGATCGGGGTTATCTCTTTAGCATCACTTAATTTCATTCATAAAGATATTGCAAGACAAGGGGAGCAGTTCAACAGGGGGAGTCCGTATGCATTCCTTTGCCATTGATGTCAAAGGGGGAGAGAAGAAGAATATTGCCATCAATAACGAAGGGGGAGATTGTTGACATAGATTGTCATTGATGTCAATATGGAAATATTCTAAGAGCCAGAGGAGGCAAAACAGAGCTATTGGAGCTACAAGAGGAGCCATATATATATGCGATATATAAGCCAAAGAAGAACTATCAGAGGCATATCAGCACTATCGGGAGCAATATATGCCAAAGAGCCAAAGCAGAGTAGAATACACACACACACACACACATATATATAGATATGTAGATATATATATGCGGAAGAATTAAAGAAGGCGGAAGAGTTAAAAGGGGCGGAAAACATATATATATCAGGGTGGAAAAGATATATATATATATATATATATAATTATGCAATATTACACTATCGGAGGCCGAAAACATTAATATGCATATCCACTTATTCAGAGGCAGGAGAAAAATAGTGTATATAATCGGAATTACACTATCAGAGGCGGCACATATATATATACTATTATATATATATATATAATATATTATATCGGCGATATTGTAATTACAAGTTCTACCTACTGAAGCCACTACCGAAACCTCCCGACAGTCGATAATATGTGCGGAACCGACGAGGACAATTATCTGTCCGAGTGGTTGGTGTCCAAAGCATGTTTTTAAGTCTATTTATATTTCGGGCTTAAGGGCCTTGCCACGTTTAAAACATGCTGATATATATATATATCTATATATATATATATATTATTTATAATATTATATTATATATATCATATAACTGCGATATGTTGCGGACCCGCTGCAACATTATACCATGGTCTATTGTTATATCGCATCCGCCCATCGGAACTCACAGATCGCAATATACAAAGGGTTGTCACCCCTGAAAGCGTCGATTGCGATATATGTTGCAGACCCGATGCAACATTGCAGTTTGGCTTAATACTATATTGCATCAGCAAGGCCATCGGCCATCGACGATGTTATGGGCTCAACTTATATAGGACTTCCGAAAGCTGCTACTGTCGATTGCGATTACACAGCGGACCCAATGAAGTTATAGATGTGGGCGTAAGGCATTTGAAGTCCGGCCTTAAGCATTCAGTCGGTTTTTTCCATATATTCCTGTGTATTTCAAATAATTGTATTGCCCGGGATTTTTGAAGGCCAAAATGCATAAATAACGGTTCTGATAGTTCAGTGGTCCTAAACGATGCTGATTGTGATTGCAATGGTGACGTGGCAGGTGGGGCTTCCTGATTGGTACAGTCTCTCCGTAAAACAATAAAGTCCTGTGTATGCCTACTATTATTGAAAAAGGGGCTATGTTAAAATTTTTAATATGCAGCATGTTTTCTCTGTGTATTTCAGTCCTCTCTTATGAATTTATGTGTCCTTGGAGTGTTGGTGAACTCGAAGAGACAGAGGAAGCCGAAAGCCGGGAAGCTGAAGGACAAGCCAGCGCAGAGGAAGCCAAAGCGACATGAAGAATAAGGGAGCCGAAGAGGCAAGCAAGCGCAAAGGAAGCTGAAGTGAGCGTTGAGGAAGCTGAAGAGCCAGCGAAAAGCGGAAACCAACAGTCAAAGGCATTAGGAATACATAAAATAGGAAAAACAAGGAAAGGGTGAGTGTGTGTGAATAATCAGAGTTAGACGAAGCCGAAGTTCAGGCAGAGGCGGAAGAAGCAGGAGAACAGAAGTGAATCATAAGCTCAGCAGGTTTGGGAGCAGAGAGCTACAGCAAAACAGATTCTGACAGTTTACAATAAAGGGTTGGAGTCCTTGGGAGTTGGTGCTCCTAAGTCCAAGATTGTTGTCTTGGCAAAACAGATTTGGTGCTCTAGAGGTTGGAGCCTCACAAAAGTCCAAGTTGGTGCTTGGCAACTGATTGCAACCATTTATATATTGTATCTATTTTATTGCACAGATTATATTAATAAAAGCATTTATTCCAGCTATCTAGTTCTGTGTTCCTTATATAAATGTTTTTGCTGATAAAAACAACAACTGAAAAGAAATATTGATTCATCCCCCCTCTCAGTATTTCCAACATTCCTCACTAATGGATTCGGTTTATTTTGCATTATAGTTTATCTATTTGTTGAAGGATTTTCCCTAAGTATAATCCTTTCTAGTAGGGCTTGGTTCAAAACTTGTTCTTGATTAGGCGCGAGCTCATTTAACTTATGGGGTTCCACCCCCAGCCATAATCCACAATCATTGATCAACCAACTCAAGAGGAGCTTTGATTTAACCCCATAGACCTAGTGGAAATAAGGCACACCCCTTATTCCACCAAACAACCATCTCTTTTTACTAAATTCTGCAATTGTCCTTATTTTTTATTATTCAAAAAGCCTTAAGAATAGAAAAATATATACATAAAATAATATATAGATGGCTCAGGGAGCAGAGATCAAACAGCTCAATGTATCAACTACACTGGTGGTTTCACAAAAACAAACCCTAAAAGTGAAATGATAGTTCACAAAACCCTAGATCACGTGCAAGTTTCTTCTAGGTCTCTCCTCTCTCGAAAACAGGGAGAGGGCGCTGCACGAGCGCCAAAAATCACTCATTGTGGCTTTCGTCACCTAGGTGCGCGGCTGATTTACTCAGGTTCAACCCAAATACGAACATCACTCGGCCGGTATCACCTCATCTAAGGGGAGGGATATAAGGGTGGGCGAAGCGTGTATGAAAAAGATGTCATGAACGGTGGTTCAATGGAATAGTGAGTCATTGGATCGAAGAACAAATATGAAGAACAACTATCATCGGATCTTATAGGGAGCTAAAACCCTTCTAAAGTGCCATATTATCACATTGAGCTTCCCTTTGGAAGTCCTACCTCATCACCTAGTACCTCAAACCCTAGAAAATCAGTTAAAGATGATTGTTTATCTACTGGGACTCCTCACATCATGAAAAGTCCATAAAGAGTCGGGGACACTAGTTGTTGTGACTGTGGGACATCATCGCATCATTATCACTCAGTTTACCTCTTTGACCCATAGCCTTTCCCTCCTTAGGGCTTGCTAGAATTTGGTAACACAGCCTACAACATAAAAGTAAATGGCTTGCCACATAAAAGGAGACAATAGCAATAGCAAATCTCAATGAGGTTGAGAAGCGAGTGAAGGTGAGAAGAGGACAGGAAGGACAGGTGGCAAAGGACTAGTGGAGGAAAGAGAGATCAAATTTACTGAAGCCAGGAACAAAAAACTAAACAAATATGCAGGAGGGGACAACAATAGAGATAAACAATTAAATCCAAGAAGTAAGAGGTGGCAACATTATTTGAGATAGCAAATGAAAGAGGTGAGAATTGAGAACTCTAGAACACAAAATTAAGAAGGAAAGATGAAAAAGTTGACAATCTTAGCGCTGAACTGGGGAATGCAATAGACGAGTGGAAGAAAGCATTGGAGCAATGGTTAGAGACGTGATCCCATAGTTGCAGTCTATAGGATGCGACAGCCAAGACCAAATTCCTTAATAGGCAATGGAGAGGCACGGTCATTGGTCCCATCTAAGAAGAAGCCATCACAAGTCAGGTCCTACCTGAGAAAACGACCTAGAGAGAGACGCATTAGTGGTGATGTATCCAAGGAAAGGGGAAAGCAAAAAAACAAAGAGAGAGGATATAGGAAAAAGGGTTCATTATTAAAAGTAAGAATGGGGGTGCTATTATTTTTTTGAGAAAACCTCACCACATAAGGCCTAGGTTTCTCTCACAATGGTCCCTCCCAAAAGGAGAGCATCGCTCAACTTGGAAGAGCATATTAATTATGGAAACCTTATGAGGCTAGTCTAATCCACAAGCCACTAGAGAAAGGTTAGTACTAGAAGGAAAGGATTTCATTCAGCATTTGATGGGTCAGGAAAATAGAAGAATAGTATGTGAAAGAAAGCATCCTGCAACATTCTTATCTCTTACGGTGATATGCGAAAATTAGGAGGTGGATCTACTATGACTGATGATTTATGGGAGCCCTTGTAGAGTAGCCTTGTAAAGGTGATCACTTATAGTACTTTTCCCCACTTTCCCATTATCTCAATGCAATTTTTGTTCCCCAAATCAACCATATCAATATGTATGCACACCTCTTTGGCGATGACCATCATTCTTCATGGAAGTCTCAAAGTTTCTGATGCATTAGAGATCCCTAATGCAGTGGCCCGCATCCTAGGCAGTGGAAAATTATCTTACGACCTCCAACTCAAGAGTAATCAAATCTAAGTCAAGGCACTCTTAACGCCCCCTTTAATGTCCCATTTTCATCTTTAGGTACCTTCAAAACGAGGTGACTTCCCCTGGTGGAGGAACGAGGTTAAAAGAGGTAAGAGGGAAAACGTGTTGAGTAAGCAAGATGTAAAAGCAGGTCAAGGACACATCATAGACTAAGGGAAACCAATGTGCAAGAAAGTTCAAGCCTTAAACCACACAAAAAGCAGGCAAATGGATCTAAACAAGGAGTTTCCTCTACCCCTTCTACCCATTGGACCATGTAGAGGTCAATTTGGAGGAATGTTGAGGCAAAAGAGAAGGTCATTTAATTCTCCCTTATATCCGGTTGTTTGTTGCCTTTTGGATCCTAGAGTTAGATTCATGTTCAAGTGGCGACTCCACTGGTTTCATTTCTACAAGAATTTTCACTAGAAGCTCCCTTCTTGTGGATCTATTGAATTTCTTGAGCAGAGGTCTCTCTCTATCATCCATTTGGTCCCTCATTATTCGTCATGGATTATTCGTTTACCCCATGTCATTTACTAATGTTCCCCATGATATTCCGGAAGTGGCCATTCATAAATTGTCTTTGTTCTCGGGGGGTGATTCAGTCGCTGTTAGAAAGCATCTATGCAGGTTTTCTCGTATAATGCTCATATATTGTAGTTCTCCCCATTATGATCATGAAGATGTCAAAATGCGTCTATTTTCCTTTTCTTTAGAGGGTGATGCTTTGAATTGGTTTAATAATTGTCCTGAAGATTCTTTCGCTTCTTTACAAGACATTGTCAATGCTTTTAAAGATAGATATGGTTATCAAGATAGCTCGCCTTCTACCCTTAAAATTATGCAACAGAATGAAAGTGATCTTGTGAATGATCGAGTTGTCGATAAAAGATCTCAAGACAATTCTCCATATCAGAATGTGCCATCCACTTGTATCGTTGTAGATCAAATCCATGATAGTGGAAAAGCAGGAACAAGTTATCAAATCAGTGTCGACAATGAAAGGGAAAATGAAAAGCAAATTATAGAAGAACTAATGTGGCTAGTAAAAATATGGAGATTAATCAAGAAAAATTTGTAACTGATTATGTCAAGGATATGAGAACTTTATACACCCACCTGGAAAAGCGAGATAAGGAGATGGAAACCATGAAAGCTAATCATGACTAGGAAATTAATTCTATGCAAAACAAGTTATTAACTATGGATGAAGAAATGACCATCATGACATTCAATTATAATAATCAGTTGGCTACCGTGCAAGCAAATCATAAGAAAGAGATAAACTATATGCAAAGTTGTTTCATGGGCATGAAAGCAAAGAATGAAAAAGCAATAAGAGATATGGAAGCTAGTCAGATATGTCTTCAGAATAATTTATTGAGCATGGAGGAAGACCATGCCAAGGAAGTCAGTGCTATGAAGGTTGAACACTCTAACTAGATGGATGCCATAACAATACAGGTACAGAAATTTCAACATAGGTCAAAGGATGAAAGAAACAAGGAGACATCGAGAGATCAGAAGCCTCCTTATCTACTGCAACAAGCTCCATCTTTTTATGAGGAGGTCATTTGTTCCATTGAAAAGTGGTTAATTGAAGGTGACCCGAATAAAATTGAAGACGATAAAAATCAGATGCAAAATGAAGAAAGACATGTCACGCATACCCTACATACTTCATCTAAGAGTTTTGAAACAGAATGTTCCTCGTCATCAGTGATACACCCTGTCACAAAGAAAAAGTGCGAGAGAAAGAGAATGAGAAAGCGATTTAACACATTAGATGGCCGCGAGCAGCTTGATTTTCGGATAGGAAAAAGTCCTACCATATGCAAGATTGGACATGGCACATCCGAGAAACAGCCGACAGATTTTCCTGAAAGCAGGAAAATGCTCAGTATGCACTATATTGAACACATCTGATGCCATGGGGCATCTTTGTATTGTTTTTCTAACCTTATGCCCTGTTATTTTAGTATTTCATTTTGTAGTTAGATTTGTGTTTTTCATGTTATTAGACTAGTTAATAAATGAAGAGCTTATATATTTCCTGTGCTTAACGTTACATGATGATTTTTGGATGGACACTACTTATGTTTTGTTGTGTGTTGCGTGGATGCAGATTCTGGATTCTCACATTCCTCCAGTGCAGCAACGTGTCCCCAAGTAAAGCCAGATGTTGACCACTACCTGTCAACAGCCCATAGCAGTAAACCCCCTTTTTTCGCGAAAGGGATAACACCTGATCGATGTGTTCGTGCCATCCAGCTATCATCATCAACTTGATCATCATCTTATAATGTAAACCCAGTCTGCATGTGTATAATGTAAATAATCTCAGAAGATCCGTGTCGTGTATGTAATTACCTAGGTAAACCTATTTTTCTGGTAACAATCTACATTCTGGGAGGTTTTTTGTCTCACCGATCCAATCTCGGATGGTCGGCAGAGTTTTCCTTCAACCTTACCCCAAATCCGGAATGGATTTCGTCACTGGGATCTTAGGGGAGTCCTAGTGTTCTAAATCGAGTCTATGTAAAAGTGATTTTGGAATAATCCTAACTATTTGGTTAGGTTATTTTATTACAAATTGCTTGATCTGCTAGATTATATTTTGTGTTGCAGAATTGGATTTTGTCATTAGGATCTTAGGGGAGTCCTAGTGTTCTAAATCGAGTCTATGTAAAAGTGATTTGTGAATAATCCTAACTATTTGGTTAGGTTATTTTATTACAAATTGCTTGATCTGCTAGATTATATTTTGTGTCGGAGAACTGGGTAGTCTGTGAGGGTATTTTGCAAATGGGTTTTCCCCTTGAGATGTAAAGAATGGAAAAATCATCATGTAAAGTGTCTTGAGGATTAGAAAAATAATTTATCTCATAGGTTGATTAATTAAATTTTCTGGCCACAATTAATTAAAATCCTAAGCCAAAAATTAAGTAATTCTAGGTCCTAGGTAAATTTAGGTTTTCCAGAGGTAAAATTCATGGATCCTTTAAAAAATTAAATCTTAACAGGTCCAGGGACTAAGGTTAATTGATTATTTTGCTAAATTGTATGCCTTGGGTCCCTGGGGTTAAGTCAAAATCAAAATTTTGAGGAAATAAATGCAGAATTTTAATTTTTGAATTTATTAAAATGCATTTAATTAAAAATTTCAAAATTTCCTCAATATTTAAAATTTCAACGGATGAGATTAAAAGGAATTTTGATCCTCATCAACGGTCAAGATCACTTTGACAAGGATTACTCGAACTAGCCATTGGAGGATTTATCATTAAATAGGAGGTCATTTGTCAGTCAGTATCATCCAATCTTTTGATCGTGTACTAGGCGAAAAGCTCTCTCTTGTAACCTTTTTATGAGCAATAAAGAAAGACTTTGGGGTTAATTTATGTTGGTGTTACTCTTCATAGAAATGCTATAAGATATATTATTTTCGTGTGTAATTTCTATTTTGCCATTAATAATAGCTTCTGAAGAGCGATTTGAGTACAGGTATCTTGTTCAGTCGCTGGGGTTTGAATGATAAGTATAGTTTTGAATATAATAGCAGGTATCTCTATTATATCTGAATTTTATTATTGTTCCCTCGCTCTATGGTTGACGGCTGAATTGAGTTTTGCAAGAAAATCTTTGATTTTTAGATCATCGGGCATTCAGGGAAGGCTGAACCAACCAACTCTTGATCCGTGTTTTCTGAAGAGCCCAGTTTGAATTTGATCCCGGGCTTATCATAAGATATTATTTTTAGGGGTGATGCATGAAGGGTTTCAAGCTTAGTACCTCCTCCAAAATTAAAAAGAAAATAACTAAATAACTAAATAAAAATAAAAAATAAAAAATAAAAAATATGTGCTAAACTGTCAGATCTGGTTGTTGGGAGGTGCAGATCATCAGATCTAGGAGCGGAGTCTGACTCACACTCCCTAGATCTGATAGATATGCCATTTATGTACATAGATCTGTAATTAATTTTAGTTTTCTCACTTGGGTTTTCGGGGTTTTAATGTTTTTTTGGGTCATTGTGTATATCGTTTCGGTGTTTTATTGTTGTTTTGCAGCTACAGATTTGAGGAATAAATCTGTTTAGAGTTCAGATCTAGGCCTTGGAGGGTAAGATCTGGATTCTGGGGTTTGTTTGCATCATTTTGCAGGAATATTATTCAGCATTTTGCAGTCCAAGGGCTTTAAACTTAAATTTTTTTTAAATATGGAAAATTTTATAAGGGTTCTCAAATTCTTAAATCTGGAAATTTTGTGAGGGTTTTAGGGTTTCATTAATGAATGAGAAGCATAACATATCAACTAAATCAGAAGTTTCTCAGGGTTCATTGAGCTACCATCTGCTGGATATAGAATTTCTCTCTCTGAAAAACTTTCGAAATCGTTTTTGCTGCCTGGGGTTCTCAACAGAAAATTTCGAATACTTTTCTATATATGTTGCTACGTTTTTCTTCATCCGCTACTATCATTTTTAACCTGCAACCTTCAGTCAATCTGCTCTGTGGCACTACCATCTCGCATTCCAAACCCTCCCCTCTACCTGCATAAACACTGGTCTAAAATTGCGTGCTCCTCGTTGCCCACGATCTTGCCCCTCCATACCCTACCGTCAACCTACTCTTTTTCTACCCACAGATCTCTTCAAACATTGCCCAATCAAATCTGCAACCCTTCATACCCTACAGCCCTCCTTATCACCTAAACCCTCGCTACACCTTTTTCGCTAACTAAGCTCCCTTCCGCCATCCTCATTACCCTGCGACCCTCTAACCTCATGGCTCCCTTCATCCAACCTTTACCCGCAGATCTCCTCAGCCACTACCCCCACAACTCATCCCTCTCCTCGCAGCAACATTCTCCCTTCATCATTCGACCTGCTCCTTCCTCCGCTGCCGTTGACCTACATCTGCACAACAATCAACAAACTTTCGATTTTTTTTTGTTATAGATTTGGCTTTAGGCTTTTACGTAAGTTTAGGTAAGTTTAGGTTTGATATTTTTTTTAGTTAGGTTATTTCCTATTCATTGTAGAAAGTCCGCTTTAGTTTTTTTGGGGGGTATAGAATTTAGCTTCCGATTTTCATTTAAAATTCTACTTTGATTCATTAACAAGTAAAAGCAAAATAAAAATTTGGTTTTCACTTTTATCTTGATTGGTTTTCCATTTCATTTTTACTTTATGATTTTTTTTTTATTTTTATCCTAAAAATTAAAAAAGGATCTAAAAATCTTAAAAAGTTCTTAAAAAAAAAAAGTTTAATAGTCTAGAATTTTTAAAATTTTGTGACTAAGGAGATAAAATAAATTAAAGGGATCTGCGCTTTCACACTAAGTTTTGAAGTTTTGAAGTTTCCTCTACCCTTTCTACCCATTGGGCCATGTAGAGGTCAATTTGGAGGAATGTTGAGGCAAAACAGAACGTCATTTAAGTCTCCAAGCAATCCGAGGGACATTTCGAGTCAAAATCAAGCAAGGAGCCTAAAAGCATGGTTTGAATCATCTTTGCACTGAGCAAATGGAGGTTGTCCACATTATACTAGTCGTTGGAAAGCACAATGTCCTCATTCAAGCAACATTGTGCAAACAAAGTGGAATTTTTTACTTCCCAAGCACTCAACTTAATTTTGCAACCAATGTCAAGCTATTCTTGATGGAATTTCAACCAATGTCAAGCTATTCTTGATGGAACGTTGTACCTTAGGTCAATTCAGACCTCCTTTTGTCAAATCTAACCTCTAATTGGTGGGATGTTTTTCAGTTTTAGGTAATGTAATAAAATAACTTGTAGTTTGACTTAATCGTCAAGTGTATTGTGGATGAAAAGTCACTTGTTTTTTCAATCAAAAGGAGGAAAGGTGTTGAGATCCTAACCTATATATAGACAAATCTCCCTCGTTTGAGGATCATTGTGAATTGTTGAAATCGGTTTTCCTTAATGTGAAACATTTTCATGAAATCTTTGGTGTTCATTATGAATTATATTTCTTTGTTGATTTTGAAAATTTCTCAAGGGGATTTGTGCATAACTAAAAAATACTACAAAAACTAACTAGATCAACCCATTTGAAAGGAATCTTGGTCACTTGCTAAGGGATGTCTAGGGTTTTACTCACACATCTCTCTTGTTGATGTAAGGTAGAATTTGTTTCTTCTTGTTGGGCCATGCCCTAGTGCTCCTCACCAAGGGATTCGGTTTATTTTGCATCATAGTTGATCTATTTGTTGAAGGATTTTCCCTAAGTATAATCCTTTCTAGTAGGGCTTGGTTTCAAAACTTGTTCTTGATTAGGCATGAGCTCATTTAACTTATGGGGTTCCACCTCCGGCCATAATCCACAATCATTGATCAGCCAACTCAAGAGGAGCATTGATTTGACCCCATAGACCTAGTGCAAATAAGGCACACTCTTATTCCACCAAACAATCTCTTTTTACTAAATTCTATAATTGTCCTTATTTTTTATTATTCAAAATCCCTAAGAATAGAAAAATATGTACATAAAATAATATATAGATGGCTCAGGGAACAAAGATCAAATGGCTAAATGTATCAACTACACTGGTGGTTTCACAAAAGGAAACCGTAGAAGAGAAACGACAGTTCAGAAAACCATAGATCATGTGCAAGTTTCTTCTAGGTCTCTTATAGGGAGCTAGAACCCTTCTGAAGTGCCATATTATCACATTGAGCTTCCCTTTGGAAGTCCTACCTCATCACATAGTACCTCAAACCCTAGAACATCAGTTAAAGATGACTGTTTATATACTGGGACTCCTCACATCATGAAATGTCCGTAAAGAGCAAGGGACACTAGTTGTTGTGACTGTGGGACATCGTCCCATTGTTATCATTCAGTTTACCTCTTTGACCCATAGCCTTCCCTCCTTAGGGCCTACTAGATTTTGGTAACATAGCCTACAACATAAAAGTAAATGGCTTTCCACATACAAGGAGACGATAACAATAGCAAATCTCAATGAGGTTGAGAAGCGAGTGAAGGTGAGAAGAGGACAAGAAAGGACAGGTGGCAAAGGTAGAGATCAACTAGTGGAGGAAAGAGAGATCAAATTTACTAAAGCAAGGACCAAAAAACTGAACCAAATACGCCACACCGGACAACAATAGAGATGAACAATTGAAGCCAAGAAGTAAGAGGTGGCACCATTATTTGAGATAGAAAATTAAAGAGGTGAGAATTGAGAAGTCTGGAGCACAAATAAAGAAGGAAAGATGAAAAAGTTGACAATCTTAGCGTTGAACTGGGGAATGAAATAGACGAGTGGAAGCAAGCATTGGAGCAATGGTTAGAGATGTGATCCCATAGCTGCAGTCTATAAGATGCGACAACCAAGACCAAATTCCTTAATAAGCAATGGAGAGGCATGGTCATTGGTCCCATCTAAGAAGAAGCCATCTCAAGTCGGGCCCTACCTGAGAAAACGACCTAGAGAGACCCATTAGTGGTGATGTAGCTAAGGAAAGGGGAAAGCAAAAAAAGCAAAGAGAGAGGATATAGGAAAAAGGATTCATGATTAAAAGTAAGAATGAAGGTGCTATTTTTTTTTTGAGAAAATCACCACATAAGGCCTAGGTTTCTCTCACAATGGTCCCTCCCAAAAGGAGAGCATCGTTCAACTTGGAAGAGCATATTAATTAGGGAAACCTTATGAGGCTAGTTTAATCCAAAAGCCACTAGACAAAGGTTAGTACTAGAAGGAAAGGATTTCATTCAGCACTCGATTCGATGGGTCAGGAAAAGAGAAGAATAGCATGTGAAAGAAAGCATCATGCAACATTCTTATCTCTCACGGTGATATGGGAACATTAGGAAGTGGATCTACTACAACTGATGATTTATGGGAACCCTTGTTGAGTAGCCCTGTAAAGGTGATCACTTATTGTACTTTCCCCATCACTTTCCCATTATCTCAATGCAATCTTTGTTCCCCAAATCAACCATATCGATATTTATGCACACCTCTTTGGGTATGACCACCATTCTTCATGGAAGTTTCAAAGTTTGTGATGCATTAGAGATCCCTAATGTAGTGACCCGCATCCTCCAAGGCAGTGGAAAAATATCTTGCGACCTCCAACTCAACAGTAATCAAATCCAAGTCAACGCACTCTTAATGCCCCCTTTAATGTCCCATTTGCATCTGTTAGGTACCTTCAAAACGAGGTGACTTCCCCTGGTGAAGGAATGAGGTTAGAAGAGGTAACATGGAAAATGTGTTGAGTAAGCAAGATGTAAAAGCAAGTCAAGGACACATCATAGACTAAGGGAAACTAATGTGCAAGAAAGTTCAAGCCTTAAACCAGACAAAAAGCAGGCAAATGGATCCAAAAAAGGAGTTTCCCCTGCCCTTTCTACCCATTGGACCATGTAGAGGTCAATTTGGAGGAATGTTGAGGCAAAACAGAAGGTCATTTAAGTCTCCAAGCAATCCGAGGGACATTTCGAGTCAAAATCAAGCAAGGAGCCTAAAAGCATGGTTTGATTCATCTTTGCAACAAGCAAAGGGAGGTTGTCCACATCAGTGTTGCACTAATCACGAAAATATCACAATAAAATCGTTTTATCGCGATTTTTTCAAAAAAACGATAAAATCGCACGATAAAAACACATTTTTTTGGCCGATTTTTATTCAAAAAATTGTGGCACCGTCGGGCAGCGTGTATTTTAAAGGGAAAAACACGATTTTATTTGTCATTTGGACAGCAGACAGGCGCACGACGAGGGTTTGGAGACTTGGAGACTTGGCAATTTTGGAGTTGAATCTGCTAACTGGAGGAGAAAAACAAAGTGTGAGCTAAGGAGGAGACGAATTTTCTCCATAAAAGCGGTATAAGCAGTATAAGCACCAACATTTTGTGTTTCACTATTTTGTAACTTTGTTTTTGTTTTTTTCTATGTTTTTGGTTGGGTTTGGAATGGGTTTTTGACATTTGTCCAATGTAATTTTTTTTTAGTTTTTTTGGTTGGGTTTGGAATGGGGTTTTTGACATTTGTCCAATGTAATTTTTTTTTAGTTTTTTAGGTTGGGTTTGGAATGGGGTTTCTTAAATTGTATGTAATTTTTTTTAGTTTTTGTACAATGTAGATACTAAATTGTAAGTTTGTAACTTGTAAATTGTAATCTTTATTTTGCCATAGGTTCACCGAAACACCATTCAAATTTTCAACTTCAAAGTGCAAAGTCAAACATGCCAAGGAAATTAGACCCTTTGTGGGAATTTGGTAAACCTGATGGAGGGAATGATAGAATAAACTTGTCTTGCAAGTTGTGTGGGCACCATATGTCCAGGGGGGTGTACAAATTTGTAATATTCCTAATTAGCTATGGCTAATTGGAATATTCGATTTTGTTCAATTTTTGTCTTCTATAGTTATTTGCAAATAAAAAGTGAGGAAGGGGGAACATAACTCACTTTAGAATAAAAATTCACTTCCTAGGTAGCACAATGTTGTGACTTAAAGGGGAGCCAAGGGGGCCAAAGGGGGACACAAAAATGGAGCCCACGCAGACACATGGAGGAACTGCGCAGGAGGAAAAAGAACACGTGGCAAGAGGGTAATCACGCAGGAGGAGGTAAGCCTAGGGATTGTGAGAGGCAGAAGCTATAAAATAGATAGGAGCCCCCTCATTTTGATCATTCAGTTATGTGCATTTTGAGCTAGTCGTTTCGACTTCTGAGCACACTGGCTGTTTAGCTGGTCTGTAGCACTGTTTAGTGCATTGATTGTCTCCATTCGGAGATCTCACCCTTAGCCCCGAGGGACTTCGAGTGCCTGGGCAAGGTATTTCCATCGGCATTTCAGCAGTAGTTTTATTATCATTTCAGCAGCAATTTCATCAGCTTTTTGGAGGACTGCGCAGCACTTGGAGAGGGACGCAGTTCTTTTTGGTTGCAGTGCTGGATTGGGGTTTGCAGGTGGATTTATGCTGGGAGCTTGAGCTGAGGTACAGCTCTTGTCTCCTTGGAGGATTTTGGCAGGGTTTCTGGCAGTGTCTCAGGTAGAGTTTAGAGGGGTTTTCTTTAGTGTCAGCACAGGGCATTGAGGAACTGCGGAGAACCCCAAGAGGGTGTTTTCCGGGGGTCGGCCATTCCAAGAAAGCTTTCTGGGTTTTTCTGGGTTTCTTGAGTAGAGCCTGAATCCAGAGTTTCAGCTTTTTACGAGGAGGGGAGCAACCCCAAATCAGCATTTGTTTTCTAGCAGCAGCAACATCCACGCAGAGAGGCCATTCTTGTCATTCTTAGAGTATTTCTTCACTTGCCTTGTGCAAGTCGAGGTGCCATATGTCTGTCCACCTCTTGTACTTATTTTATTGCTCAGTATAATAAAATGGCTTAGCCTTTCTTGCTGCATTTCTTGTGTATCTGCTTATATTTCCGGTTTATGTCATTATATGCTATTTCACTGTTATTTATCACTTGTGGGTTACTATATCATTTGCACATATTTGGTTGGAGCTTGCTGGGGTTTGAGGGTTATTCTGGGTTAGGAATATTACAGTGGTATCAGAGCATAGATCTAGCTCAGCCTGTGGAGCTAGCAATCTATGACACCAGGGGAAAAACCCTACATTTGTTACAGAGGTAGGAGGTATAGAGACACTGAACGTAGGTTGGAAAATACCTACGGGGAGGGAGACTGTGTTCCTGTGGTGGATACAGAACAGGGGGAGCCTGTGGCAGATGCAAAACAGAGAGAGCCAGTAGTGGACGCAAAACAGATGGCCGACGAAGACGGGAAGAGATTTGCGGATATGCTCCTCAAATCAGTGCAGGATTTGTCGAGGCAGATTGAGGTGATGGGGCAGAGATTCACGGCAGTAGAGGCCAGACAGCGTGAGAGCCCACGAGTCTTTCAGATTGGTGAGGGATCAGGTGCATCCCATCACTTGCCAGAGCAGCGTGATACTGCGTAGCAGGTGGCCTCACATGCCCCTACACACTCTACCATGCCCACTTTCGTAGGAGCAAACACGGGGGCCGTAGTCCAGCAGGAGGCAGAGCCCGGACATATGGGTGATTATTTTGCAGAGTACCAAGCCTATGGGCAGGAGTTCAGGGAAGCCCTCTCATTCTGAGATTTTGTTCAGCTCCAGCGGGATAGCAGACCCCGTAACCATCACAGAGGGTACCGGCATTACCATGATGGCGATACCCACCGTGCAACAAGTAGATTCCACTTGCCTACATTTGATGGCTCATCAAACACTTCGGCAAAGTCTTGGGTGGAGAAGTTGGACATTTATTTCCAGCTTAACCAGATGTCGGAGGCAGAGGCCATCAAGGTGGCAACATTGCATTTGGATGGCAAGACCCAGGATTGGTGGTTTCATGGGATGGTTACACTGGGGCACTCCACGGTGACGACCTATGCCGAGTTTACCAGGCAACTAATGGAGCGATTTGATCAGAGGGATCCAGAGCAGCATTTTGTTGAGCTGGCGAGGCTCAACCAGACAGGGAGCCCAAAGATCTACATTGCAGATTTCTTGAGGGTCTCCGTGATGGTGCCAGACCTATCCACGGCACAGAGGGTCTATATGTATGTTGAGGGGTTAGCAGAGCTACTTCGGGGTTTAGTCCGATCCATTAGACCAGCCATACTCCAGGACGCTATCAACAGGACTCGGGACTTACAGGATGTCTTACCCAGGACCCGGACAACTTACCCCAGAGACAGACTTTTCAGTCTAAGGGGAAGGACGTGAGCATTCCTCCTCCCAAGGGGAATCCAAGACAAGTACAGCTTGACAACGATGCCAGGCAGGAGCTAAAGAAGAAACGGTTGTGCTTCACCTATCAGGAGCCATGGGCACCAGGACATAGATGTGCTGCTGGCAAAGCACATTTTATTGAGGTCTTCTCCGAGAGCAGTGGAGAAGAGGATGACGAGGAGGATGTGGAGGTAGGAGATAACCATACCATACAAGGACCTTTGCCACCCCCACCACCACCAACAGGTGGTGCATCTTTTGCACCCACTGGAGGGGCCCTTACTGCGTTGCGAGGAGTTCCAAAGTATCTGATGTTACACGTATGAGGGACAGTACGTGTCCAGCGCGTATCAGTTTTGGTTAACAGTGGGGAAACCCACAACTTCATTGATGCACAGATGGTTGAGCGGGGAGGTATTCAGACAAAGAGCTTTGACGGGTTTTCAGTATTGTCCCAGGAGATCAGACCATGACGTGTGCTCGTTATGTTCTGTAGCTTTCGGTGACGATGAGCACCTACACATTGACTGACCACTTTTTCGTGGTTGATATTCCGGACACCAACATGATACTGGGTGTCCAGTGGCTTATCACTCTAGGGAAGGTCACGACAAATTCGAAGACCCTAGAGATGGAGTGGGATGATGAGAAGACTAGGAGGCATGAGAAGATATGGGGACAACACACATATCCACCCCAGACTGTGTCGGCTCATCAAATGGAGGCAGTCTTCCGGAAGGGAGACATAGAGTGGGCAGTGGAGTTGCGTGCTTCAGAGGTAGGGACTACAGGGCAGACGGTATTGTTAACTCTGCTATTGATTTCGCTACTTAAAGGGTCGAATTGTGGTAGGTTTGTGCCAAGGGAGCTTGCTGCAATTCGTTTCCTCCTCCTCCTTCATTCTTCTTTGATTCTCATAACCCTCGTTATCCCTGTTCTACTCCACAATCTCTGGTTAAACTCATTTTTGTTTAATTCCTACTGCCTTTGTTTTCCATCGAGTTTCCCTATAAACCCGCGTAAACTCTGCATAACCCTTTTGCTGTAACCCCGGGGCGCTTAACACAGGAACCTGCGCTAAGATAGCCCTCTATCATGTTTTAAGTCTCCGCCGTTGATCGCATCCGATCTAACGGTTTCCGTGTTACCCGCCTGATCATTAAACCCTGCGCATCTTCCCCTCCATCTGACCGTCCATCACCAGATCAACGGTAGTCGCAGACCCTCTTCCCGTGACTTGCGCGCCCGTTAGTGAGCATGGGCAGTGGTTTTGGGCTGCCACGCGGCGCAATCTAATTGCATTGCTTCTCCATATACGGGAAATGCTGCACCCAATAAGCAGTGCGGGGAAACCGCCTGCCCGCTATACTGCCATTCTCCCGCCATTTAAGCGTCATGCATCTTCTGTGTGCAATCGTCGCCCACGATCCAACAACTCACGATGCTCTCCCCACTCCCCTGTCTTCCGATAGCTTCCATGCGCCGATCTCCGCCGTCCAATTGCTTAATCTAACGGCCAGTGTTTATTCGCCTTCTGCTCATGCTTCCACCATGTTTTTGACTTTCTAGAGCTCTCGATGGACCACAAGTGATCAATTACCTGTACCTGCACAGTTAATGGCTCCAATAACTGCATTAAACAACAGAATGGCTGAAGGACAAACATGACGACCTCGAGTAGTGAAGAGCATTTATCAGGTATGGGGTTTGATCGAGAATTCATTCCAGCTACCAGAGAAGGACTTTAGAATATCAGAAAAGGTCGATTTTGTCCATTAAAGCAGTCAGATTTGTATCAGAGCCCCATATCTAAATGTAAATTGGTGGTCCATTATGACCCCTCCACACATAGGATAGCAGACATTTTCGTAATCAACCTCTATATATATCCACAAGACAAAACGTAATAGGTTGATGAATGTTATTTTGTTGTAAGCTTCAACTTCTGGAGACTGTAACTACTGTGATACCTACAACGTCTGGTCTTCATTTTCAGCTAATGCAAGCTTCTTTTGCTGTTAATTTCTCACTTTCCACTTCTTCTTCTTGTTCCAGGCTGTGCCTGTTTTGCATTTATTCATGTGTTGTTAATATTTAGCATTAGAGGGGCTGTCATCCCATCTCTGTGTTAGGATTTAACATGTATCATTGAATTTGTATACAGGTTTCTATTGTTTAATGCCAGAGAGTTGTCATCCTGTCTGTGCATTAGGAAATAGATTTGCAGACCTTTTAACTGGTTGTAGCCGGCCATCACAGGGTCCTGCGCATCTGCTGGTGTGGTCAATCTTCTCCATTATCACATTTTTCTTAAACTGAGTAATTGGTGGTCTAAAGCCATGTAGTCTGGGGGTGTTCACCTATGTCTGGGGTTAAGCATAGTAGAAGTGGTTATCTGGCTTGAAAATGCAACATTTCTTTCATTCATCCACCATATTTCCAACATTTTGTTGAGTTTGTAATGTTCCCGAGCATCTCTGAGATACAACCTAGGAGAGTTTCTTGGGGTGATAACATTAATTGGCGTCGTTGTCGAGGAGACGAGGTTGAAGCTCAGCTTCCCTGGGAGACGACACAGTTCCAGACTTTGATGATAGACAAAGTCTGGGCACATTTCTGGTTGTAATCATCTATCTGGCAACTCTACTGGGGGAAGACCAACCTTTGGCGACTCCACATTGCAGATTCTGGAGAAATCACCAGCTGAACCATTGCCTGATCCTGAGAAGATCGTTTAGCAGAAGAAAATTGCAATAAGGAGCACCAGGATCAGGTAAGCCTTAAAAGTTCCATGTATCTCTGATTAGTGAATGTCACCTTCAGCGATTCATTCAGCTCTTTAGTCATTCATTTCCCTTTCGGACCTCAGTTGAAAGAACCATCCATGTTGTCCATCATATTCCTCTGTCTCTGTCATCCTTCCATTAATCCATTCCACTCAATCTACCAGTAGCCTTTCATTTACCTCAGCCATGGCAGATCAGCAAGCTCTCACAAAGATAGAACGAATTGTTGCTGCCAGGCATGGACCTTTGGTCTTGCCTGTTCCTTTAAATGCCATGCCTGCAGGAGACTATCAGGAATACATGCCGAAGTTTACTGGTACAGAAGGTGTATTAGCTGAAGAGCACCTTGAATCCTTTTATAACTATGCTAATAACCTGGATATCTATGAAGAGGATGTATGGATGAGGGTTTTTGTCCATAGCCTAGAGGGAGAAGCTAGAAAATGGTTCATTGAATTAACCCCTAGGTCTATAGCAGAGATTGAGGCCCTAGATGATGTATTTTTAAAGCACTGGGGAGATAAGGAAGATCTGCTCTATGAGTGTGCCGAGTTTGGGAACTTTCAGAGGGACGAGCTCTCATCATCCTCAGATAATAAGATTGAAGAAATTGCCAAAATGATAGAGCTATTGGCCTTTGAAGTTTCCAAGTTAAGAGTTGAGCAGCATTCATGGGTGGAGCAGTTGCAGATTTTGCAGAGAAACAGAGCTGCAAACGAAGATCAAAGGGTGAAGACCCTTTGTCAAAATATAGTCATGGAAGAAGAGCATCCTGAAGATGAGGAGGAGGTCTCTGGTTTGGAAGGTGCTCCTTTCCTAACCAGAGCTGCCTATGAAGAGGCATTAGCCAAGGGCACTACTCAACAATTTGTTGTAGCTGCAGAACAACAAGTTGACCAGCAGCGGCAGCCAGCAGCAAATCCCTTCTTCCAAGAATCTGTGCTCGATTTTAGCTCATCTTCACGTGGCTGTGCAAAACTGCAAATTAGCCAACCTGCTATCATCTCCAGCCCAGTGATCAAAAAAGGAGAAGAAGGCTCCCCATCATCTTTTGTTTCTCTGTCTGATCAAATGAAATTCCCTCACAGTTGTCCCATGAACACTGAGACAAAACATAATGCAATGCTCGAGGCTGAAACTGATCACCTCAATCTTGATATTTCGAAACCTGCTCAAATGGCCTCTACACAGATTGAAAGGGCAGCTCTTCAGATGACAGAGGAAGAGGAGGCACAGTATTGGAATCCCTCCTTGGATGAGGACTGTTCTAGCAAAGATTCAGGAGCAGATGTTGTTTCTGTGTCCCCTGCACAAAAATTCAATGGTGCCTCTTTCATATTAGTTATGCAGGCTACAAAAGACACAAACATGTACACAACAGCCATGATTACTCAGCAGGTGTATAAAGGCTCCTCTAAAGAGCATCCAAGGAGGAAAATACACAGAAGGGAAATGAAATTTGATCCCTATCTACCCATCAAGCTCAAGTGTCCTAAACTCTTTGGGGTAGAGGATCAAATAAATCCTGTCTTGCTGATATATGATGAACTAGAGGACAGGCAACAATTTTGGTTGGCCCAGCAAAGGGGCAATTTTTAAAGTTTAAGTTTTTAGGCTTTAATGATTGTAATCAAGTTATTTTACAGGCTTCTATTGTATGCTTTGTTGACTCCATGCCCAATGGATACTAGGCAAATGTTTTTAAAGCTGAATTTTTGCATGAAGGCATTGGTCTGCAGTTCATGAGACCTCGCAGGGAGGATCTCATCCCCAGAAGGAGCCAATGTTAGCTCTGCTATTGATTTCACTACTTAAAGGGTCGAATTGTGGTTGGTTTGTGCCGAGGGAGATTGCTGCAATTCGTTTCCTACTCCTCCTTCATTCTTCTTTGATTCTCATAACCCTTGTTATCCCTGTTCTACTCCACAATCTCTGGTTAAACTCATTTTTGTTTAATTCCTACTGCCTCTATTTTCCGCCAAGTTTCCCTATAAACCCGTGTAAACTCTGCATAACCCTTTTTCTGTAACACCAGGGTGCTTAACACAAGAACCCGCGCTAAGATAGCCCTCTGTCATGTTTTAAGTCTCCGCTGTTGATCGCATCCGATCTAACGATTTCTGTGTTACCCGCCTGATCATTAAACCCTGCGCATCTTCCCCTCCATCTGACCGTCCATTGCCAGATCGACAATAGTCGCAGGCCCTCTTCCCGTGACTTGCGTGCCCGTTAGTGAGCGGGGGCGGTGGTTTTGGGCTACCACGCAGCGCAGTCTGATTGCATCGCTTCTCCATATACGGAAAACACTGCACCCGATAAGCGATGCAGGGAAACCGCCCGCTCGCTATATCGCCATTGTCCCATCGTTTAAGCGTCATGCATCTTCTATGTGCAATCGTCGCCCACAATCTGACAACTCATGATGCTCTCCCCGCTCCCTTATCTTCCGATAGCCTCCATGCCCCGATCTCTGCCGTCCGATTGCTTAATCTAATGGCCATTGTTTATTCACCTTCTGCTCATGCTTCCACCATGTTTTTGACTGTCTGGAGATCCCGATGGACAGCAAGCAATCAATTACCTGTACCTGCACAGTTAATGGCTCCAACAACTGCATTAAACAACAGAATGGCCGAAGGACAAACAGGATGACCTCGAGCAGTGAAGAGCATTTATCAGGTATGGAGTTTGATCCAGAATTCATTCCAGTTGCCAGAGGACTTCAGAATATCAGAAAAGGTCGATTTTGTCCATTAAAGCAGTCAGATTTGTATCAGACCCCCAATATCTGAATGTAAATGTGGTTGGTGGTCCATTATGACCCCTCCACGCATAGGATAGCAGATATTTTCGTAATCAACCTCTATATATATCCACAAGACAGAATGTAATAGGTTGATGAATGTTATTTTGTTGTAAGCTTCAACTTCTGGAGACTGTAACTACTGTGATACCTACAGCGTCTGGTCTTCATTTTCAGCTAATGCAAGCTTCTTTTGCTGTTAATTGCTCACTTTCCACTTCTTCTTGTTCAGGCTGTGCCTGTTTTGCATTTATTCATGTGTTGTTAATATTTAGCATTAGAGGGGCTGTCATCCCACCTCTGTGTTAGGATTTAGCATGTATCATTGAATTTGTATACAGGTTTCTATTGTTTAATGCCAGAGAGCTATCATCCTGTCTATGCATTAGGAAATAGATTTGCAGACCTTTTAACTGGTTGCAGCCGGCCATCATAGGGTCCTGTGCATCTGCTGGTGTGGTCAGTCTTCTCCATTATCACATTTTTCTTAAACTGTGAGTAATTGGTGGTCTAAAGCCTTGTAGTCTGGGGATGTTCACCCATGTCTGGGGTTAAGCATAGTAGAAGTGGTTATCTGGCTTGAAAATGCAGCATTTCTTTCATTCATCCACCATATTTTCAACATTTTGTTGAGTTTGTAATGTTCCCAAGCATTTCTGAGATACAACCTAGGAGAGTTTCTTGGGGTGATAACAGGTACATCCCGAGATCGAGTCCGTCCTTGATCAGTATGCCATAGTGTTTGGAGAGATTCCACCAGGACAACCACCAGATCGGGGGATTGAGCACACTATCGAGCTTGAGCAGTGTTTGGAGAGATTCCACCAGGACAGCCACTAGATCGGGGGATTGAGCACACTATCGAGCTTGAGCAGGGCATCCAGGCAGTGATCACCACCCCCTATAGGCACCCCAAGGCCTATCGGGACGAGATTGAGTGGGCTAGGAGAGTTTCTTGGGGTGATAACAGGTACATCCCGAGATCCAGTCCGTCCTTGATCAGTATGCCATAGTGTTTGGAGAGATTCCACCAAGACAGCCACCAAATCGAGGGATTGAGCACACTATCGAGCTTGAGCAGGGCATCCAGGCAGTGATCACCACCCCCTATAGGCACCCCAAGGCCTATCGGGACGAGATTGAGTGGGCTATCTAGGAGTTGCTGGCTCTTGGGCACATTCGTCCAAGCACGAGTCCTTTTGCTTCTTCTGTGGTGTTGGTGAAGAAGGACGGTACATTGAGGATGTGCATTGACTACAGGGCCCTGAACAAGAAGACCTTGAAGAACAAATACCCCATACCCAGGATCGATGAGTTGATGGACGAGTTGAGGGGAGCACGATTCTTCTCAAAGATTGATTTGAGATCTGGGTACCATCAGATTCGCGTGAGGGAGCAGGATATTCCCAAGACCGCCTTCAGGTGTCACTATGGGCACTTTGAGTTCTTGCTGACGCCTTTTGGGCTAACCAACGCCCCAGCTACATTTCAGTCCTGCATGAATCACATCTTCTGTAGTCCTTTGAGGAAGTTTGTGTTGGTATTCTTCGATGATATTCTCATTTACAGCAAGACTTGGGAGGAGCATCTCCAGCACATTGAGACAGTATTGCATATCTTACAGGAGCACAGTTCTATGCCAAACTCTCCAAGTGTGAGTTTGGGTTGACGGAGATGTTGTATCTAGGACACATCATAGGTGCTGGATTGAGTGAGGGTCCACAAGGAGAAGATCAGGGCCATTAGGGAATCGCCAGAGCCAAGGAATGTGAAGGAACTTCGAGGATTCATTGGCATTTGCACTTACTACCGGAAGTTCGTCAAAGGTTTCTCACAACTTGCTGCACCCTTAACAGATTTGACGAAAAAGGGGGCATTCAGTTGGTCAGATACAACGCAGCGAGCCTTTGACAGGCTCAAGGAGGTTATGAGCAGCTGCCCAGCGCTTGCGTTGCCAGATTTTACACAGCCATTTGTCTTGGAGTGTGATGCGTCGGGAAAGGGGATTGGCACAGTATTGATGCAGGGAGGTCACCCATTTGAGACCAGAAGCTCCTTCCGCACGAGAGGTTGTATTCCATATACGACAAGGAGATGTTGGCCATCATGCATGCATTGGCTAAGTACTGGCAATATTTGGTAGGCAACAGGTTCAGGGTGAGGACTGATCACAACAGCCTCAAGTTCTTTTTGGAGCAGAAGCAGCTACAGGAGAGGCAGCAGAAGTGGATCAGTAAGATCCAAGCATATGACTTTGAGTATGTCAAGGGTAAGAACAACGTGGTAGCAGATGCCCTCTCACATAGACCAGCCACGCTGTCTCTTATGAGCTTGGATACAGATTGGAGGGCTCGACTCTTAGTAGAGTACTCCAAGGACAGGTTTGCACGCGAGGTTCTAGATGGGCAGGTGGCAGATGATAGGTACAGGGTGGTCGATGAGATCATCTATTACAGGGACCGGATCTTCTTGACTGAGGGGTCTCAGCTCAAGAAGAAGGTACTCCAAGCATCACACGATTCACCTTTGGCAGGACATCAAGGGTTTAACAAAACCTACAAGGCCATTAGAGAGAGGTTCTCATGGAAGGGCCTTAAGGAGGACGTGCTCCAGCACATCCAGGAGTGCGATGTTTGCCAGAGGAACAAGGGAGAGATGAGCCATCCCGCGGGTTTATTACAACCTCTTCCCATTCCGAAGGGGAAATGGGAGAGCATTTCGATGGACTTCATCACAGGGTTGCCCATGGTACAGGGCAAGGATTGTATCTTTGCCGTCGTTGATCGACTGACGAAGTACGCAAATTTCTTTGCCATATCCGCACACTATACAGCAGCACAGGTGGCCGAGCTATTCTTCATGGAGATCTTCAGGCTACACGGTCTTCCTAAGACCATCGTTAGTGACAGAAACAGTCGTTTCATGGGCGGGTTTTGGAAGGAGCTTTTCCGATTGGTAGGGACGGAGTTGACACCGAGTACCAGCTATCACCCACAGACGGATGGGCAGACGGAGATAATTAACAAGTCGTTGGAGGGCTACTTGCGTAACTATGTCAGTGGGCAGCATTGAGCATGGCTGAAGTGGCTGCATCTGGGGGAGTACTGCTACGATACTTCACATCATATGTCCATTGGTATGTCACCATTCTATGCCTTATATGGGTATCATCCTTTATCTTTTGTCGACGTGATGTTTGGTGATAGCAAGGCTCCTAGAGCTAAGATTTGGATCCAAGAGAGTCAGGATATCCTCTGAGCTCTCAAGGATAACATGGCTACAACACAGAACCAAAAGAAGTTGTATGTCGACAGGGGTCGAGTGGAGAGTTAGTTCGAGGTAGGGGACATGGTCTACCTATGACTACAGCCACACCGACAATCATCACTGAAGCAGAAGGGGGCTTAGAAGCTCAAGCCCCGCTTTTATGGGCCATACAGGGTGATACGCAGGATTGGACAGGTAGCATATGAGTTGGAGCTACCCCAAGGTAGCAAGATTCATAACGTTTTTCATGTATCATCCATGAAGAAGGCATTGGGGCAGCAAGTGACCGTGACAGATGAGCTACCACTCATGGATGATGAGGGGCATTTGGTATTGCAGGCGGAGGCTATCATTGACACTAGGGAGAAGCAGCTGTAGAGTAGTACGGTCCAGAAATTCTTGGTGAGGTGGAAGAATTTGCCGGATGAAGATGCCACTTGGGAGAATGAGAAGATCTTACAGCATCCATCACTTCAGTTGCTTGAGGACAAGCAACATTTTGCCGGGGGAGACTGTAATATTCCTAATTAGCTATGGCTAATTGGAATATTCGATTTTGTTCAATTTTTGCCTTTTATATTTATTTGCAAATAAAAAGTGAGGAAGGGGGAACATAACTCACTTTAGAATAAAAAGTCACTTCCTAGGTAGCACAACCTTGTGACTTAAAGGGGAGCCAAGGGGGCCAAAGGGGGACGCAGAAATGAAGCCCACGCAGACACATGGAGGAACTGCGCAGGAGGAAAAAGAACAAGTGGCAAGAGGAATCACGCAGGAGGAGGTGAGCCTAGGGATTGTGAGAGGCAGAGGCTATAAAATAGAAAGGAGCCCCCTCATTTTGATCATTCAGTTATGTGCATTTTGAGCTAGTCGTTTCGACTTCTGAGCACGTTGGTCTGCAGCACTGTTTAGTGCATTGAGTATCTCCGTTCGGAGATCTCACCCTTAGCCCCGGGGGACTTTGAGTGCCTGCTCGGGCAAGGTATTTCCATCGGTATTTCAGCAGTAGTTTTACTATCATTTCAGCAGCAGTTTCATCAACATTTTGGAGGACTGCACAGCACTTGGAGAGGGACGCAGTGCTTTTTGGTTGAAGAGCTGGATTGGGGTTTGTAGGTGGATTTACGCTGGGAGATTGAGCAGAGGTCCAACTCTTGTCTCCTTGGAGGATTTTGGCAGGGTTTCTAGCAGTGTTTCAGGCATAGTTTAGAGGGGTTTTTTTCAGTGGCAGCGCAGGACATTGAGGAACTGCGCAGAACCCCAAGAAGGTGTTTTTCGGGGGTTGTCCATTCTAAGAAAGCTTTCTGGGTTTTTTGGGTTTCTTGAGTAGAGCCCGAATCCAGAGTTTCAATTTTTTCCAAGGAGGGGAGCAACCCCAAATCAACATTTGTTTTCTAGCAACAGCAACATCCACGCAGAGAGGCCATTCTTGTCATTCTGAGAGTATTTCTTCACTTGCCTTGTGCAAGTCGAGGTGCCATATGTCTGTCCACCTCTTGTACTTATTCTTATTTTATTCCTCAGTATAATAAAATGGCTTAGCCTTTCTTGCTGCATTTCTTGTGTATCTGCTTATATTTTCGGTTTATGTCATTATATGTTGTTTCACTGTTATTTATCACTTCTGGGTTACTATATCATTTGCACGTATTTGGTTGGAGCTTGTTGGGGTTTGAGGTTATTCCGAGTTAGGAATATTACAAAATTGCAGTATCACCATGCACAAATCCCTGGATTTGATGTAGGGCCTTGCAGAGAGACAAATCCTGAAATTATCCTAAGAGCCATGATATCATTGGAAAATTTAGACCACACTAGAGAAGCCAAAGCAGAAATGAAGAGGCAACTAAAAAAGTCAGCTGAACAAGGAAGTGGCAATGGTTCTACTGCAGCATCAACCAACCCGGTAGCTTCCTCATCATTTTTTGTTCCTTGAACCACACCTGGTTCACAACCATCTCTCACGTCAATGCTTAAAAAAACTGAGAGAGAACAAGCTGTCAAGTTGCTGGCCAAGTTTCTCCTTTGGAGTGATATTCCTTTCAGCATTGTAAGGAATAATCCATTTTTCCAACCTGTTGTTTATGCTATTGCAACTGTTGGCCCAGGGTACAAAATCCCTTCTTATAATGACATTAGAGGCCAGATTCTTCAAAATCAAAAGCTTGACTGCACCAAAAGATTGGAGGATTTTAGGGAATCATGGGCACAAACAGGATGCACTGTGATGTCAGATGGTTGGACTGACCAAAAGGGGAGAACCCTTATAAACTTCTTGGTTAGTTGTCCCAAGGGGACTATGTTATCAAATCTGTTGATGCATCTGCACAAATCAAAGATGCAAGAACTCTATGTGATTTGTTGGATGTGTTTATTTTGGGAGGTGGGCGCAGAAAATGTTGTCCAAGTCATAATGGACAATTTGTGCAAATTATGTTGTTGCTAACAGGATGCTTATGGACAGGCATCCTACTTTATTTTGGACACCTTGTGTTGCACACTGTATTGATTTGATGTTATAAAACATAGGGAAAATTTCCTTTGTCAAAGATATTGTTGAGTCATCCAAAAGCATTACAAAATTTATATATAATCATACATATGTGCTTAGTTTAATGAGAAAATTCACCAACAAAAAAGAGTTGGTGCGCCCCGCCATTACACGGTTTCCCACCAATTTCATTTCTCTTCAATCCCTCTTGAATTCTATGTGGGATGTGAAGAGAATCTTTCTTTCAAAGGAGTGGCGTGTTTTGACAATGAGCCGCAAACCAGAGGGAGAGGCCATATGCAGACTAGTTTCATACTAGGAAGACTTCTGAGCGGAAGTGAAGGAGGTGTGCGTCGTTACTAAACCTTTGGTAAAGGTTCTTCGATTAGTTGATGGTGAGAAGCCCACAATGGGCTATTTGTATGAGGCCATGGATAGGGCGAAAGAATCCATTTGGGCCTACTATAATGATAAGGGAGATGAGGGGTTTTAGAGACAACTCCTCCTATGGGGAGTGATTGATGAACGATCAAACAACACACTCCATCGTCCCATTCATGCTGCAGGGATCTACTCGAACCCCGCATTTTCTTACACATGTGGGTTCGTATTTGATGTTGAAATCATAGATGGATTCTTAACCTATGTCCAAAGGATGGTGCGATCTCCAACAGAACGTACAGAAATCTCTAAAGAAATTGAGACATATAGGATGGCAAGTGGCATATTTGGCTTTGACATGGCTGTGACTAATAGGACGATTAAAATGCCAAATATTTTTTAGTTTGTTTCAAATTTCATTGTCTCTTCAAATTCCATTTTTTTGCTTATGTTTATTTAAAATTTTATTTCTAATTTTGTTCTAGATGCATGGTGGAGAATGTATGGTGCCAAGGTACCCCTTCTGCAAAAGCTTGCCATTCGAAACCTCAGCCAAACATGTAGCTCCTCAGGATGTGAGCGCAACTGAAGTGTATTTGAAAAAATACACAACAAGAAGCGCAACAGGTTAACACTTAAAAAATTAAAATATTGCAAATTTCCAAATCATTTTTTGAATTCATTAAACAATATTTTTTTTATAATTATTATTTCATGATCTTTGTATAGGTGAGTCCCGGCGACTTAATGACATGGTTTATGTCTACAACAATCTTTGGTTGTGGGTGAGGCAACTTGAGAGGACACCTCATATGGAGACCATCTCATTGGATAGGATTGACACCACTACTGCATGGAGGGTTGGGGCCGAGAGGCCTCTCATGGATTCTACATATGATTGGTTAGTGCAAGATGTAGTGGAGGAGTTGGAGAAACAGGAGGAGGAGGTGACACCACCTGCCCTGGCTACCCCTGCCACCAGTAGAGGACGTGGTCTGCCTCTTATAGCTCCAACTCCTAGTTCTTCAGCTTCTAGAGCACAGCAAACTCCATTGCTAACTCCACCAGCACCAACATCTACATCTAGAAGGAAAGGGAAAGCTATGGCATTTTCTCGCAAGAGGGGCAGAGGAAACCAACAGTATTAGACTTTAGTTATTTTATTCATTTCATTGTATATGACAATATGACTCATGAGATACATTATTATATTTTTTGTTGATATTTTCGGCCGAGTTGGGACTCCGGAGTCAAGACTTACTATTCAGGACATGATTCACTGTTATGTGTCATGTATCACTAGAAATGATATTAAACATCTTATATATTAGTTCTTTTATCATATTTATGTGTCAATGTATTTATTTTATGTTGTAGATGGTTTAGATATTAAAAAAATTGAAAAAAAAAATAAATATTTTTGTATGTTACGATTTTTTCTCGATTATTAGCGATATTTTCCCGATTTTTACGCTTTTTTCTGATTTTTTCCCCGCACCGAAATTATCCCGATAACAATTAGAGCAACATTGGTCCACATTATATTAGCAGTTGGAAAGCACAACATCCTCATTCAAACAACATTGAGCGAACAAAGTGGAATTTTTTACTTCCCAAGCACTCAAGTTAATTTTTCAAGCAATGTCAAGCTGTTCTTGATGGAATGTTGTACCCTTAGGTCAATTTTGTCAAATCTAACCTCTAATTGGTGGCATGTTTTTTAGTTTTAGGTAACGTAATGAAATAACTTATAGTTTGACTTAATCGTCAAGTGTATTGTCGATGAGAAGTCACTTGTCTTTTCAAACAAGAGGAGTAAAGATGTGGAGATCCTATCCTATAAATAGAGAAATCTCCCTCGTTTGCAGATCATTGTGAATTGTTGAAATCGGGTTTCCATAATGTGAAACATTTTCATGAAATCTTCAGTGTTCATCATGAATTATATTTCTTGGTTGATTTCAAAAATTTCTTCAGGGGATTTGTGGATAACTAAACAATACTACAGAAACTAACTAGATCAACCCATTTGAAAGGAAGCTTGGTCACCTGCTAAGGGATGTCTAGGGTTTTACTCACACATCTCTCTTATTGATGTAAGGTAGAGTTTGTTTCTTCTTGTTGGGCCATGCCCTACTGCTCCTCACCAAGGCATTCGGTTTATTTTGCATCATAGTTGATCTATTTGTTGAAGGATTTTCCCTAAGTATAATCC
Organism: Pinus taeda; assembly: GCA_000404065.3. Taxonomy (NCBI): domain Eukaryota; kingdom Viridiplantae; phylum Streptophyta; class Pinopsida; order Pinales; family Pinaceae; genus Pinus; species Pinus taeda. Next base: position 416,219 of record APFE030128764.1, on the reverse strand, counting down.
TTTCTAGTAGGGCTTGGCTTCAAAACTTGTTCTTGATTAGGCGCAAGCTCATTTAACTTATGGGGTTCTACCTCTGGCCATAATCAGCAATCATTGATCAACCAACTCAAGAGGAGCATTGATTTGACCCCATAGACCTAGTGGAAATAAGACACACTCCTTATACCACCAAACAACCATCTCTCTTTACTAAATTTTGCAATTGTCATTATTTTTTATTATTCAAAAAGCCCTAAGAATAGAAAATTCATACATAAAACAATATATAGATGGCTCAGGGAGCAAAGATCAAACGACTCAATATATCAACTACACTAGTGGTTTCACAAAAAGAAACCCTAGAAGAGAAACGATATTTCAAAAAACCCTAGATCATGTGCAAGTTTCTTCTAGGTCTCTATTAGGGAGCTAAAACCCTTCTGAAGTGCCATATTATCACATTGAGCTTCGCTTAGGAAGTCCTGCCTCATCACCTAGTACCTCAAACCCTAGAACATCAGTTAAAGATGATTGTTTATCTACTAGGACTCCTCACATCATGAAAATTCCATATAGAGCCGAGGACACTAGTTGTTGTGACTGTGGGACATCGTCCCATTGTTATCATTTAGTTTACCTCTTTGACCCATAGCCTTTCTCTCCTTAGGGCCTGCCAGATTTTGGTAACACAGCCTACAACATAAAAGTAAATGGCTTGGCACATACAAGGAGATGATAACAATAGAAAATATCAATGAGGTTGAGAAGCGAGTGAAGGTGAGAAGAGGACAAGGAAGGACAGGTGGCAAAGGCAGAGATCAACTAGTGGAGGAAAGAGATATCAAATTTACTGAAAGCAGGACCAAAAAACTGAACCAAATACGCAAGAGGGGACAACAATAGAGATGAAAAATTGAAGCCAAGAAGTAAGAGGTGGCAATATTATTTGAGATAGCAAATGAAAGAGGTGAGAATTGAGAACTCTGGAGCACAAATAAAGAAGGAAAGATGAAAAAGTTGATAATATTAGTGTTGAACTGGGGAATGCAATAGACATGTGGTAGTAAGCATTGGAGAAATGGTTAGAGATGCGATCCCATAGTTGCAGTCTATAGGATGCGACAACCAAGACCAAATTCCTTAATAGGCAATGGAGAGGCACAATCATTGGTCCCATTGTTATCACTTAGTTTACCTCTTTGACCCATAGCCTTTCCCTCCTTAGGGCCTCCTAGATTTTGGTAACACAGCCTACAACATAAAAGTAAATGGCTTGCCACATACAAGGAGACGATAACAATAGCAAATCTCAATGAGGTTGAAAAGCGAGTGAAGGTGAAAAGAGGACAAGGAAGGACAGGTGGCAAAGGTAGAGATCAACTAGTGGAGGAAAGAGAGATCAAATTTACTAAAGCCAAGAACAAAAACCTGAACCAAATACGCAGGAGGGGACAACAATGGAGACAAACAATTGAAGCCAAAAAGTAAGAGGTGGCAACATTATTTGAGATAGCAAATGTAAGAGGTGAGAATTGAGAACTCTGGAGCAAAAATAAAGAAGAAAAGATGAAAAAGTTGACAATCTTAGCATTGAAGTAGGGAATGCAATAAACGAGTGGAAGAAAGCATTGGAGCAATGGTTAGATATGTGATCCATAACTGCAGTCTATAGGATGCGACAACCAAGACCAAATTCCTTAATGAGCAATGGAGAGGCACAGTCATTGGTCCCATCTAAGAAGAAGCCATCTCAAGTCGGACCCTACTTGAGAAAACGACCTAAAGAGACCTATTAGTGGTGATGTAGCCAAGGAAAGGGGAAAGCAAAAAAAACAGACAGAGAGGATATAGGAAAAAGGGTTCATTATTAAAAGTAAGAATGGGGACGCTATTATTTTTTTTTTGAGAAAACCTCACCACATAAGGCCTAGGTTTCTCTCACAATGGTCCCTCCCAAAAGCAAAGCATCGCTCAAATTGGAAGAGCATATTAATTATGGAAACCTTATGAGGCTAGTCTAATCCACAAGCCAGTAGAGAAAGTTTAGTACTAGAAGGAAAGGATTTCATTCAGCATTCGATGGGTCGGGAAAAGAGAAGAATAGTATGCGAAAGAAAGCATCATGCAACATTCTTATTTCTTACGGTGATATGCGAACATTAGGAGGTTGATCTACTATGACTGATAATTTATGGGAGCCCTTGTTGAGTAGCCCGGTAAAAGTGATCACTTATTGTTCTTTTTCCCTCACTTTCCCATTATCTCAATGCGATCTTTGTTCCCCAAATAAACCATATCGATATGTATGCACACCTCTTTGGCTATGACCATCATTCTTCATGGAAGTCTCAAAGTTTGTGATGCATTAGAGATCCCTAATGCAGTGACCCGCATCCTCCAAGGCAGTGGAAAAATATCTTGCGACCTCCAACTCAAGAGTAATCAAATCCAAGTCAAAGCACTCTTAACACCCCCTTTAATGTCCCATTTGCATCTTTTAGGTACCTTCAAAACGAGGTGACTTCCCCTTATGTAGAAATGATGTTAAAAGAGGTAACATGGAAAATATGTTGAGTAAGCAAGATGTAAAAGCAGTTCAAGGACACATCATAGACTAAGGGCAACTAATGTGCAAGAAAGTTCAAGCCTTAAACCACACAAAATGCAGGCAAATGGATCCAGACAAGGAGTTTCCTCTGCCCTTTCTACCCATTGGACCATGTAGAGGTCAATTTGGAGGAATGTTGAGACAAAACAGAAGGTCATTTAAGTCTCCAAGCAATCTGAGGGACATTTCGAGTCAAAATCAACCAAGGAGCCTAAAAGCATGGTTTGAATCATCTTTGCACTGAGCAAAGGGAGGTAGTCCACATTATACTAACCGTAGGCTTGGTTTGAATCATCTTTGCACTGAGAAAAGGGAGTTAGTCAACATTATACTAACCGTTGGAAAGCACAACGTCCTGATTCCTGCAACATTGTGCAAACAAAGTGGAATTTTTTACTTCCCAAGCACTCAAGTTAATTTTTCAACCAATGTCAAGCTATTGTTGATGGAACATTGTACCCTTAGGTCAAATCAAACCTCATTTTGTCAAATCAAAGCTCTAATTGGTGGGACGTTTTTCAGTTTTACGTAATGTAATGAAATAACTTGTATTTTGACCTAATCATCAAGCATATTGTGGAAGAAAAGTCACATTTTTTTCAATTAAGAGGAGGAAGGATGTTGAGATCCTAACCTATAAATAGAGAAATCTCCCTCGTTTGCAAATCATTGTGAATTGTTGAAACCGTTTTTCCATAATGTGAAACATTTTCATGAAACCTTTGGTGTTCATCACGAATTATATTTCTTGGTTGATTTCACATATTTCTTAAGGGGATTTTTGGATAACTAAAGAATATTACAAAAACTAACTAGATCAACCCATTTGAAAGGATGTCTGGTCACTTGCTACGGGATGTCTAGGCTTTAGCTCACACATCTCTCTTAAGGAAGTCTGGTCACTTGCTACAGGATGTCTAGGCTTTAGCTCACACATCTCTCTTGTTGATGTAACGTAGAGTTTATTTCTTCTTGTTGAGCCATGCCCCAGTGCTCCTCACCAAGTGATTCAGATTATTTTGCCTCATAGTTGATCTATTTGTTGAAGGATTTTCCCCAAGTATAATCCTTTCTAGTAGGGCTTGGTTTCAAAACTTCTTATTGATTGGGCGCAAGCTCATTTAAGTTATGGGGTTCCACCTCCAACATAATCCACAATCATTGATCAACCAACTCAAGAGGGGCATCGATTTGACCCCATAGACCTAGTGGAAATAAGGCACACTCCTTATTCCACAAAACAACCATCTCTTTTTACTAAATTCTGCAATTGTCCTTAATTTTTATTATTCAAAAAGCCCTAAGAATAGAAAATATATACATAAAATAATATATAGATGGCTCAAAGAGTAGAGATCAAACGGCCCAATGTATCAACTACGGTGGTGGTTTCACAAAAGGAAACCCTAGAAGAGAAACGATAGCTCACAAAACCCTCAATCACGTGCAAGTTTCTTCTAGGTCCCTTATAGGGAGCTAAAACCCTTCTGAAGTGCCATATTATCACATTGAGATTCCCTTGGGAAGTCCTATCTCATCACCTAGTACCTCAAACCCTAAAACATCAATTAAAGATGATTGTTTATCTACTAGGACGCCTCACATCATGAAAAGTCCATAAAAAGCAAGGGACACTAATTGTTGTGACTGTGGGACATCGTCCCATTGTTATCACTTAGTTTACCCCTTTGACCCATAACATTTCCCTCCTTAGGGCCTGCTAGATTTTGGTAACATATCCTACAACATAAAATTAAATGGCACATACAAGGAGATGATAACAATACCAAATCTCAATGAGGTTGAGAAGCAAGTGAAGGTGAGAAGTGGACAAGTAAGGACGGGTGGCAAAGGTAGGGATCAACTAGTGGAGGAAAGGGAGATCAAATTTAATGTAGCTAGGACCAAAAAACTGAACCAAATACGCAAGAGGGGACAACAATAGAGATGAACAATTGAAGCCAAGAAGTAAGAGGTGGCAACATTATTTGAGATATCAAATGAAAGAGGTGAGAATTGAGAACTCCGGAGCACAAATAAAGAAGGAAAGATGAAAAAGTTGACAATCTTAGAGTTAGTTGGGGAATGCAATAGATGAGTAGAAAAAAGCATGGAGCAATGGTTAGAGATGTGATCCCAAGGCTGCAGTCTATAGGATGCGACAACTAAGACCAAATTCCTTAATAGGAAATGGAGAGGCATGGTGATTGGTCCCATCTAAGAAGAAGCCATCTCAAGTTGGGCCCTACCTGAGAAAACAACCTAAAGAGACCCATTAGTGGTGATGTAGCCAAGGAAAGGGGAAAGAAAAAAATTGAGAGAGGGGATATAGGAAAAAGGGTTCATTATTAAAAGTAAGAATGGGGCTGCTATTATTTTCTTGAGAAAACCTCGCCACATAAGGCCTAGGTTTCCCTCACAATGGTCCCTCCCTAAAGCAGGGAATTGCTCAACCTGGAAGAGCATATTAATTATGGAAACCTTACGAGGCTATTCTAATCCACAATCCACTAGAGAAAGGTTAGTACTAGAAGGAATGGATTTCATTCAGCGTTCAATGGGTCAGGGAAAGAGGTGGATCTACTACGTCTGATGATTTATGGGAGCCCTTGTTGAGTAGCCCTATAAAGGTGATCATTTATTGTACTTTTTCCGTCACTTTCCAATTATCTCAATGCAATCTTTATTCCCGAAATCAACCATATCCATATCTATGCACACCGCTTTGGCTATGACCATCATTCCTCATGGAAGTCTCAAACTTTGTGATGCATTGGAGATCCCTAATGTAGTGATCCACATCCTGCAAGGCAGTGGGAAAATATCTTGCAATGTCCAACTCAAAAGCAATCAAATCCAAGTCAAGGCACTCTTAACGCCCCCTTTAATGTCCCATTTGTATCTTTTACGTACCTTCAAAACGAGGTGACTTCCCCTGGTTAAAAGAGGTAACATGGAAAATGTGTTGAACAAGAAAGATGTAAAAGCAAGTCAAGGACATATCATAGACTAAGGGCAACTAATGTGCAAGAAAGTTCAAGCCTTAAACCACACAAAAAGAAGGCAAATGGATACAGGCAAGGAGTTTCCTCTGCCCTTTCTACCCATTCAACCATGTAGAGGTCAATTTGGAGGAATGTTGAGGCTAAACAGAAGGTCATTTAAGTCTCCAAGCAATTCGAGGGACATTTCAAGTCAAAATCGTGCAAGGAGCCTAAAAGCATGGTCTGAATCATCTTTGAAACAAGCAAAGTGAGGTTGTCCACATTATACTAGTGGTTGCAAACAATGTTGCACGAAGCGGGGACGACACAGGGACCTTTTTTGGAAGCGGGGACGCAGAAGCGTCATTTTCCAAAAATCTAGGAAGTGAAGCGTTGTATATAATAAAAATATATAATATTATATTATATATATATATATATATATATATTTTATATTTTTTTGCATTTATACTCAAAACAAACATCCCAAACAGGTGGAAGCGTCCAAAACAGGCGGAAGCGTCCAGGAAGTGTCTAGGAAAGTGTCCAAAACAGGCAGAAGTGTCCAAAACAGGCGGAAGCGCGCTTCCGAATTTTGGAAGCGCGCTTTCGGAGACGCTTCCTGACCGAATCCGCACAGGACGCGCTTCAGGCCTTATAACTGGGGGGGACGCTTCCTGCCACATTGGTTGGAAAGCACAACGTCCTCAGTCAAGCAACGTTATGCAAACAAAGTGGAATTTTGTACTTCCTAAGCACTCAAGTTAATTTTTCATGCAATGTCAAGCTATTCTTAATGGAACCTTGTACCCTTAGGTCAATTCAGACCTCCTTTCTCAAATCTAACCTCTAATTGGTGGGATGTTTTTCAGTTTTAGGTAATGTAATAAAATCGTCAAGCCTATTGTGGATGAAAAGTCACTTGTTTTTTCAATCAAAATGAGGAAAGATGTTGAAGTCCTAACCTATAAATAAAGAAATCTCCCTCATTTGCAAATCATTGTGAATTGTTGAAATCGGTTTTCTATAATGTGAAACATTATCATGACATCTTTAGTGCTCATCATGACTTATATTTCTTGGTTGATTTCGAAAATTTCTTAAGGGGATTTGTGGATAACTAAAGAATACTACAAAAACTAACTAGATCAACCCATTTGAAAGGAATCTTGGTCACTTGCTAAGGGATGTCTAGGGTTTTACTCGCACATATCTCTTGTTGACGTAAGGTAGAGTTTGTTTCCTCTTGTTGGTCCATGCCCTAGTGCTCCTCACCAAGGGATTCAGTTTATTTTGCATCATAGTTGATCTATTTCTTGAAGGATGAATGTTTTGTAAGTATAATCCTTTCTAGTAGGGCTTGGTTTCAAAACTAGTTCTTGATTAGGCGCGAGCTCATTTAAATTATGGGGTTCCACCTCCGCACATAATTCACAATCATTGATCACCCAACTCAAGAGGAGCATTGATTTGACCCCATAGACCTACTGCAAACAAGGCACACTCCTTATTCCACCAAACAACCATCTCTTTTTACTAATTTTGCAATTGTCCTTATTTTTTATTATTCAAAAAGCCCCAAGAATAGAAAAATACATAAATAAAATAATATATAGATGGCTCAGGGAGCAGAGATCAAATGGCTCAATGTATCAACTACATTGTTCATTTCACAAAAAGAAACCCTAGAAGAGAAACGATAGTTCACAAAACCCTAGATCATGTGCAAGGTTCTTCTAGTTCTCTTATAGGGAGCTAAAACCCTTTTGAAGTGCCATATTATCACATTGAGCTTCCCTTGGGAAGTCCTACCTCATCACCTAGTACCTCAAACCCTAGAACATCAGTTAAAGATGATTGTTTATCTACTGGGACTCCTCACATCATGAAAAGTCCATAAAGAGCAAGGGACACTAGTTGTTGTAACTGTGGGACATCATCCCATTTTTATCACTTAGTTTACCTCTTTGACCCATAGCCTTTCCCTCCTTAGGGCCTGCTAGATTTTGGAAACACAACCTACAACATAAAAGTAAATGGCTTGCCACATACAAGGAGACGATAACAATAGCAAATCTCAATGAGGTTGAAAAGCTAGTGAATGTGAGAAAAGGACAATGAAGGACGAGTGGCAAAGGTAGAGATCAACTAGTGGAGGAAAGAGAGGTCAAATTTACTGAAGTCAGGACCAAAAAACTGAACCAAATACGCGAGAGGGGACAGCAATAGAGATGAAAAACTGAAGCAAAGAAGAAAGAGGTGGCAACATTATTTGAGATAGAAAATGAAAGAGGTGTGAATTGAGAACTCTGGAGCACAAATAACGAAGGAAAGATGAAAAAGTTGACAATCTTAGCATTGAACTAGGGAATGCAATAGATGAGTGGAAGAAAGCATTGGAGCAATGGTTAGAGATGTGATCCCATAGCTGCAGTCTATAAGATGCGACAACCAAGACCACATTCCTTAATAGGCAATGGAGAGGCACAGTCATTGGTCCCATGTAAGAAGAAGCCATCTAAAGTCAGGCCCTACCTAAGAAAATGACCTAGAGAGACCCATTAGTGGTGATGTAGCAAAGGAAAGGGGAAAGCAAAAAAAACAAAGAGAGAGGATATAGGAAAAAGGGTTCATTATTAAAAGTAAGAATGGGGGTGCTATTATTTTTTTGAGAAAACCTCACCACATAAGGCCTAGGTTTCTCTCACAATGGTCCCTCCCAAAAGCAAAGCATCGCTCAACTTGGAAGAGCATATTAATTATGGAAACCTTATGAGGCTAGTCTAATCCACAAGCCACTAGAGAAAGGTTAGTACTAGTAGGAACTGATTTCATTCTGCATTCGATGGGTCAGGAAAAGAGAAGAATAGTATGCGAAAGAAAGCATCATGCAACATTCTTATCTCTTACGGTGATATGCGAACATTACGAGGTGGATCTACTACGACTGATGATTTATGGTAGCCCTTGTTGAGTAGCACTGTAAAGGTGATCACTTATTGTACTTTTCCCCTCACTTTCCCATTATCTCAATGCAATCTTTGTTCCCCAAGTTATCCATATCGATATGTACGCCAACCTCTTTCACTATGACCATCATTCTTCATCGAAGTCTCAAAGTTTGTGATGCATTAGTGATCCGTAATGCAGTGACCTGCATCCTCCAAGGCAGTGGAAAAATATCTTGCGAACGCCAACTCAAGAGTAATCAAATCCAAGTCAAGGAACTCTTAATGCCCCCTTTAATGTCCCATTTACATCTTTTAGGCACCTTCAAAACAAGGTGACTTCCCCTGGTGCAGGAATGAGTTTAAAAGAGGTAACATGGAAAATGTGTTGAGCAAGCAAGATGTAAAAGCAAGTCAAGGACACATCATAGACTAAGGGAAACTAATGGGCAAGAAAGTTCAATCCGTAAACCACACAAAAAGAAAGCAAATGGATCCAAACAAGGAGTTTCCTCTGCCCTTTCTACTCATTCGACCATGTAGAGGTCAATTTGGAGGAATGTTGAGGCAAAACAAAAGGTCATTTAAGTCTCCAAGCAATCCAAGGGACATTTCGAGTCAAAATCAAGCAAGGAGCCTAAAAGCATGGTATGAATCATCTTTGCACCAAGCAAAAAGAGGTTATCCACATTATACTAGCAGTTGGAAAGCACAACTTCCTCATTCAAGCAACATTGTGCAAACAAAGTGGAATTTTTTACTTCCTAAGCACTCAAGTTAATTTTTCATGTAGTGTCAAGCTATTCTTGATGGAACGTTGTACCCTTAGGTCAATTCAGACATCCTTTTGTCAAATCTAACCTCTAATTGGTGGGATGTTTTTCAATTTTAGGTAATGTAATGAAATAACTTCTAGTTTGAATTAATCGTCAAGCCTATTGTGGATGAAAAGTCACTTGTTTTTTCAATCAAAATGAGGAAAGATGTTGAGATCCTAACCTATAAATAGAGAAATCTCCGTCGTTTGTAGATCATTGTGAATTGTTGAAATCAGTTTTCCATAATGTGAAACATTATGATGAAATCTTTGGTGTTCATTATGAATTATATTTCTTGGTTCATTCCAAAAATTTCTTAAGGGGATTTGTGGATAACTAAAGAATACTACAAAAACTAACTAGATCAACCCATTTGAAAGGAAAGTTGGTCACTTGCTAAGGGATGTCTAGGGTTTTACTCGCACATCTCTCTTGTTCATGTAAGGTAGAGTTTGTTTCTTCTTGTTGGGCCATGCCCTACTGCTCCTCACCAAGGGATTCGGTTTATTTTGCATCATAGTTGATCTATTTGTGGAAGGATTTTCCCTAAGTATAATCCTTTCTAGTAGGGCCTGGTTTCAAAACATGTACTTGATCAGGCGCGAGCTCATTTAAGTTATGGGGTTCCACCTCCGACCATAATCCAAAATCATTGATCAACCAACTCAAAAGGGCCATTAATTTGACCCCATAGACCTAGTGGAAATAAGGCACACTCCTTATTCCACCAAACAACCATCTCTTTTTACTAAATTCTACAATTGTCCTTAATTTTTAGTATTCAAAAAGCCCCAAGAATAGAAAAATATAACCATCGAATAATATATAGATGGCTCAAGTGTTGAAATTCCAAAGTCTATCCACTAGGAATTAATATGTATGTTGTTGGTCTATCCACTTGTAAATTCTGAACAAATTATTTAAAACATTTAAATACCGAAATAAACACAATACAGTCGCAACATCTACAAATCATCAGCTAAAAGAAAACAAACACACAAGTGACATCGTTATTTTTGGACAAATGTCCCCAGAAAAAACCCAATGCAGGAACTGTCCCTCTGGCCTATGCGCAGTCTCTGCTAGGCACTGTGTGGCCTGAACAAGCTACTGCTCTCGCTCTCCCTACTTTTGTGCTGGTCTCTCAGTACCATCTCTACCTCTCTGTCCAGTACTCACTGCCCCTTGATGTTGATCACTGATTCACTTTTGCTTAGCAACCCCACTCTAGCAAAATGAATGACTGATCACTGTGGTGTATTCTCCAACTAACCCTCAAGTCTCTTCTTCTACTTTTCTCGTTGGTCCTTCAACGGTCGATATTAAATCTCTAATCAATGGCTAAGATTAGAGTTGGCTTGATCCATGACTTTTGGAACCATCTAACCCAGTTTTATATTACTACCCATTAATATTTTATTTTTCCTAAGTTTAGACTTAGGAACTCCATTAAAAATATTAATTATTTTAATATACCCAAACCAGGTACAATCTGTCCAAACCATTTCTGGGTCTTGGAGATCTCATGTGCTTTAACCACTCCACCAATTTTCATGGCTAGAACACATCCGATGCTACCCCAAATCAACACTCCCTCTTAGCAAGGACTGTGCTCTAGTAATACTCCACACTAAGTATCACCCTGATTATCCGGCACCGGTACTTGTGTTGATGCTTGGCCTCCCCGCCCAACATCCTCTGCACTATTGCATCCTGTACTACTGCCCATAGCCCTACCACAGCCACTGCTGCATCCGTATGGTAGCTCCCTCTACATCCATGCTGTTGCTAGTCCATACTCCCAACACTACAACTGTACTACAACCCCCTCTCATCATGCTACATCGTTATACTGCTAACCGCTACTGCACTACAACTCAGTTATTGATAAGTAAGTAACTGATCCACCCAACTTTTGACATCCCTGTTAGGCTAGAAACACTACCGTTGATGAAGCTCTCTCTGCCGCTAACAAGTGCTCCCTCTACTAACCTCTGTGCTGCTACAACAACTCCCTGCATCTTGCACCGTTGCACAGCTCTCTGTGCCATCCTCCACTGGCACAACACTCTCTCTCATCTCGCTCTGTTGCAACCTGCTAGCTTTGCGCTGTCCGGGGACTCCTGCACTATAGCACTCTGTGTCGCTTCATCCGCATCCGTCTCTAGCTACATCCGCCATTCCTGCTACCCTCTTTGGGGCTCCCGTAGCAAGGTATAATCCAAGAGGTTGGGTACCTCAAGGATCCTGCCCTTCATCTCATGTAGTCCTCCTGACTACTAGCCGATGTCTCCCCACTTCTTCTCAAGTAGCACATGAGCACTCATGGCACAATCGTCATCCTCCTCTACTTCTTTCTCCACCTTCATTGCGTTGCCTTAGAGTTAGAAGCCTCTCCTTTACTCTGCTTCCTCAGACACTAGTTCGCATAATGACCCAATTCCCCACAATGGAAGCACTTTACCTTGGAGACATCCCTCTTCTTCCTCTTCTCCTGCTTTCCCACAGATGTAGGAGCTGCATCTTCTTTCTCTTCCTTCTTGATCCAGACTCCTTTGTTGCTACTTCTTGTTGGGCCATGCACTAGTGCTCCTCACCAAGGGATTCAGTTTATTTTGCATCATAGTTGATCTATTTGTTGAAGGATGTTCCCTAAGTATAATGATTTCTAGTAGGGCCTGGTTTCAAAACTTGTTCTTGATTAGGCACGAGTTCATATAACTTATGGGGTTCCACTTCCGGCCATAATCCACAATCATTGATCAACCAACTCAAGAGGAGCATTGATTTGTGTTAAATTGGCAGCTAGGGCAAAACTTCATGTGGGTCATCTTATTCATAGCTGATAATATTTTTATTAGATTCCTCTCGTCGAGAGGTGTAGGATTGATATAAAGATCATTCGATTCCTATAAAAGTATTCATGGAGATATGAATTTATTTTGATTATGGAATTATTATCAAGCCAACCTACAACTCATGTAGGCTCAAAAGCCCAACAGTCGTATCTATTCAAACACCAACGTTGTGTATAAATATAGGGGGAATATTCCTCATTTGGACTCACTCATCTCATCACATCTCTCTCTCTCTACTCCGCAGAGAAGAGTCTCTTCTCTATTGCGCAGAAAAGGGTCTCTCCCTCATCCTAGTTTGAAGCCGGAAGCTCCCGAAACTGAAGCAGCAACTGCAGAAGTAAAGTTTGACCTGCGTGAACTAGAAGATCTCCTCATCAGAACTGCGTTGTAGGTCCATCTGAACCTCCTCTGAATGTCGCAACGTTTGGTGGTGGAATCAAGTCAATCCAACGGACGGTTTGCAAGATATCGATTGCCCTAATTTGAAGGACGCTGCTGAAACTGAAGCTGCAACTGCAGAAGTGAAGTTTGACTTGCGTGGACTAGAAGATCTCCTCATCTGAACTGCGCTATAGGTTCATCTGAACCTCCTTTGCAAGCCGCAACTTTTGGTGGTGGAATAAGTCAATCCGACGAACGGTTTGCAAGATATCGACTCCCCTAGTTTGAAAGAAGCTGGTGAAACTGAAGTTGCAACTGCAGAAGTGAAGTTTGACCTGCGTGGACTAGAAGATCTCCTTATATGAACTGCACTGTAGATTCATCTGAACCTCCTCTGGAAGCTGCAACTTTTCGTGGTGGAATCAAGCCGATTCAACGGTCGCTTTGTTAGATATCCTCTGCCCTAGTTTGATGATGAAGTCGCCAATACTGATGTTGTTGATCTAGCGTTTGCTACTACTGATATAAATCCGATTTATTGTACTATTTCTCTCTGCTGAATTATTGAAGATGAAAGAAGATTTGATCAAAGGGTTAGACATTGTGGGGTTTGTCCCTGGCTAGCTGCCACATCTTATGTCTCTTGTCTTGGCTTGTTTTATGTCGATCGTTTAATGTTACTTTATGAACATGTGATTGCTAATCCGTGGAATATAATTAAAAAAAAAAAGTAAAATGTTACAAGCATAGAACATACCATAACTTAACATGGTATCAGAGTTGAGGTGAAGACAAAGCCCGAGCAAGAGCAAGAGCAATCACCGAAGAGAAGATTGGCAAGGCTATCCTAAAAGAATGGTGGGGTCCTCAACACTCTTTCCTGTTGAAGACAAGCTCCGTGAGAAAGATGACTATCACAGATGGAAGATGTCTATCGATCTAACCCTAGAAGATCAGGAGTACTGGACCATGTAAGAGGTAATATTGTTGAGCCTCCATCAAATGCATGCATCTGCTGCTGCCAGGTACAAATGGAAAACCGGAGAAGTCAAAACAAAGAAGATCATCCGAGACTCTATCGACAAGCACTTGGTGGCCTACATCTCTGAACTGGACACCTCCAAGGAAATCTATGATAGACTGGTGAGTTTATTTAAGCTAATGATACAAATCTAGTTTTGTTTCTTAGAAATAAGCTGAGGGAAATCAAGAAGGGTAAAGATGAGAGTATGCAAGCATACTTCTTAAGAATCACCGAGATCAAGAACGATCTCCTATCAATTGGGGAGACTATTACTGATAGGAAAATGGCACTGACGACTCTTGGAGGATTACCATCCGAATGGTACGTGTTCAGGACTACTCTTCTGAACAATCATGTAATTCCTGGTTTCAAGGAATTAATGGCTAGATGCATTCAAGAAGAAACAAGGGTAGAAGAGCAAGAAATGCCCACGCCTAAAGGTCCTCATGCTGCCTTTTCTTCTCATGCTAAGAAAAGAAATAATTTCGGGGCTAAATCAAAAGGAAAGACTGGACCTAAGGGTGGAAGAAAAGGATGATGTTACATCTGCAATAAAGTAGGTCACTATGCAAGGGAGTGCCCTGATAGAAAGGACTCACGCTGGGACGATGATCAAAATCCTTCTGGTGGCAATCAGAGGAATGACAAATTCAATAGCAAAGGTAAGAGAAGAGCTGGGAATCAAGGAAGAGGACAACCATTCAAGAAGGCTAGAAATTTGCACCTAACCTCTGAAAGAACCTGGTGTCCATCTCGACAATGGAAGACAAAGGCTACAAGGTAACCTTCAGCGATGGCAAGGTACGTGTATCGAAAAATAATGTTAAAGATGCCTTTACTCTTGGGTTTCGTGTTGATTCATTATATCAGGTCGATGGAAGTCCACTAGGTGTCATGTCTTATGACACATCTCTTCAGTTTGAACTTTGGCATCGGAGGTTTGCCCACCTTCATTATATAGCTCTACCCGATGTAAGACAAATGGTGACAGGGATGCGAGTAGAGAAAGAAGGTGTATGTCTAGGATGTGTCGAAGGAAAGCCCAAAAGGGGACCATTCCCCTCAAGCCAAAGCAAGACCTCCGATATATTACAATTGGTTCACTCAAGCATTTCTGAGGCTGGCATTCAAAGGGAGACTACTACACCACATACTCTTGAGCAGAATGGTGTGGCGGAAAGGAAGAACCGTACGATTGTGGACGTTGTCTCTATGGGTAGATGATGTAACAATGCCTGATTTGGAGGAACCCATGGATCCTATTTATCCACCTGAGCCTCCCTCTTCTAGGGAGAGGCCTTCATGGCTTAGGGGGATACTTGATGATGCTGAAGGACATGCTGCACCCCGAGGAACCTTCCATGCAAGTAAGAAACCTAATAGGTATCAGGGATACCTGACCATCATGAGCACGATTATACAAAATGAGCCTTCATCATTCGCAGATGTCGTCAAGCATCAAGTATGGAAGGATGATATGACCATAGAATATGAATCTATTATGGAGAATGATGTCTGGGAATTAGTTCCCAGGCCCCAGGACAAGACAATTGTCACTTCTAAATGGCTTTAGAAGAGAAAGATGCAGCAGATACAAGTACGGAAAAGTATAAGGCTCATTTTGTTGCTCGTGGTTTCTCCCAGAAGGAAGGTATAGACTATGATGTGATATTTGCACTTGTTACCAGATATACGACCATCCGCTTAATCATAGCCCTTGTGGCTTCACAAGGATGGAACCTACATCAGATGGATGTCAAGATTGTGTTCTTGCACAGTTCGATCAAAGAAGAGGTCTATGTGGAGCAACCCGAAGGATTTGAGATTTATGATTGAAAATCTCATGTATGCAGGTTGAAGAAGGCTCTCTATGGGCTGAAGAAAGCACCCTGAGCATGGTATGAAAGGATCGATAGCTACTTGATGAAGCTAGGATTCACTAGGAGTGAAGCCAATCCTAACCTTTACTTTAAGGTTGAAGATGACAAGCCTCTCATATTGGTGCTGTATGTGGATGATCTTTTTCTAACAAGTCCAGACCCTCTCATTCACAAATGTAAGAGGGAATTGGCTTCTGAATTTGAAATGAAGGACCGAGGACTTGAAGTGTGGTAGAAGCCAAGGGAAATTTTCCTATCTCAAGGAAAATATGTGATGAAGATTCTGAAAAGATTTGATATGATGGACTGCAAGCCTGTGACTACCTCGAGGATCTTAACTTTCAGAAGTTATATGGTAGTGATGTTGGACCAGATTTGGGAAATGCCTCTGAGTTTCAAAAACTCATTCGCATCGATGTTCTTGGTGAACCTCTGTTCGATCATATGTTTTGCAGTTAGCATTGTGAGCTTATATTTGGTTGAGCCGCACTAGATTGGTGCCAAGAATCTTCTGAGATGTCTTCAGGACATAATCTCTCATGGATTGAGATACACTGCCAGAAATATGAAACTGCATGATTATTCAAATGCTGATTAGGCAAGTAGTGTGGAGGATCACTGGAGCACTTTTTAGTGTTGTTTCTCTTTGGATTCTGCTTTGATATAATGGATGAGCAGAAAGAAGAAGTCAATTGCCATAAGCACCACCGAAACCGGATACATATCTATGAGTATGAACTCGTATGAAGCTGCTTGGTTGGGGAAGCTCTTCAGAGAGTTGTTTGAACACATACCATTGTGATTCTCTGTAACAACCAGAGGTGGGATTCGATTATTGAGGAATCCCATATTCATCGTTTGCTCCAGCAGATAGACATCATCTGGGATATGGTAAGTCGATGAGCAAGGAGGCTTCATCGCATTAAGATGATGTACAGGTCGATACACCTTGTCAAAGCCCCGAGGAAAGATCTAATCTGTGTTTTTCCCAAACGACTTAAAGTCGTCAAGAAACCCTTGTACAAGGGTCCTGCATGTTGCATACATTGAGCTCTGGGAGCTTTGAGGGCTTGCGGTTCTTGCTGGAGCAACATATGACCACAAGGTGACTCACCCTCCCCTGGTGGTGCGCACTGGAACAAGATGATTCGCGCTCTTGTGGGACAAGATGATTCGCTCTCTTGTGGAACAGGATGATTCGCTCTCCTATGAGGCCTGGATTGATGTGTTCTCCATGGCGATTGTAGCAGGATTGATGTGTCCTCTTGTGAGGCCTGGATTGATGTGTTCTCCATGGTGATTGTAGCAGGATTGATGTGTTCTTCTATGAAGCCTGGATTGATGTGTTCTCCATGGTGATTGTAGCAGGATTGATGTGTTCTCCTATGAGGCCTGGATTGATGTGTTCTCCATGGCAATTGTAGCAGGATTGATGTGTTCTCCTGTGAGGCCTGGATTGATGTGTTCTCCATGGTGATTGTAGCAGGATTGATGTGTTCTCCTGTGAGGCCTAGATTGATGTGTTCTCCATGGCGATTGTAGCAAGATTGATGTGTTCTCTTGTGAGGCCTGGATTGATGTGTTCTCCATGGCGACTGTAACAGGATTGATATGTTCTCCTGTGAGGCTTGGATTGATGTGTTCTCCATGGCGATTGTAGCAGGATTGATGTGTTCTCCTGTGAGGACATGATTGATTAATTCTCCTGTCGAGGCATCCTACCCATGCAGTCTGGGACTCATGGGAAGTACCTCTCATCTGATCAATGAGCACGGAAATGAAGTTAGGGACCATAGTAGTACCGATGGACACATCATTGTATCTACTGTACTCCCTACGCTAGGATGACCTCCATTGATCCAGGATCAATGATACTGGTTTGGGACCAATGGTAGGAGTTGTACCATATTATGACACTAACTTCAGGTCGGTTGATATTGGTCTGGGACCAGTGGTACATACCCTGAGACTGACTTTGTGTCAGTGCGGTACTAGTCTGGGACCAGTGAGAGTGGTACATACTATGACGTTGACTTCGGGTCGGTTGAGACTGGTCTGGGACAAGTGATACACTCTCTGAGACTGCAATATCGGTCTAGGACCAGTGGTAGGAGTCGTACTTACTATGAAGCTGACTTAGGGTTGGTTGAGACTGGTCTAGGACCAGTGGTACGCACTATGAGACTGACTTTGAGTCAGTGGAGGATGATACTGGTCTGGGACCAGTGGAGTTGTACTCACTATGACGCTGACTTCGGGTTGGTTGAGACTGGTCTGGGACCAGTGGTACATACTTTGAGACTGACTTTCAGTCAGTATGATATACCCTCAATCATTTATTCTTCTTCATAATTCGAACAAAAGAAAAGCAAAACAGAACAAAGCAGAGCAGTGCATAACATAGCAGAGCCATACAGATCAGTACAGGGCAGAACGAGACAAAGCAGAACAGGCATAATAGAGCAGAACAGGGCAAGGGTCAGGTTGTACAAGGCAGTGCATTTGATGGATGAATAGTAACAACTGATAGACAGATTGCAGATGAAGTTCTCCCTAGTTGAGAGGGAGTGTTAAAATTGGCAACTAGGGCAAAAGTTCATGTGGGTCATTTTATTCATGGCTGATAATATTTTTATTAGATTCCTCTCATCGAGAGGTGTAGGATTGATATAAAGATCATCTGATTCCGATAAGATCATGGAGATATGAATTTATTTTGATATGGATTATTGTCAAGCCGACCTAACTCATGTAGGCTCAGAAGCCCACAGTCGCATCTATTCAAACACCAACGTTGTGTATAAATATAGGAGGACTTTTCCTCATTTGGACTCACTCATCTCATCACATCTCTCTCTCTCTACTGTGCAGAAAAGAGTATATTCTCTACTGCGCAGAAAAGGGTCTCTCCCTCTGTTAGCGCTTGGAATTCACCTAGGCTGAGATAGACAAACTCTCAAGGCTACATCAAACCATTTCACCTCGTAGCTAGTCCTACGAGGTATGAGAAGGCTCTCTCGGGTCAGATTCGGTAGATCTTTCAATATAATAAGCTGACCAATTAGGATCAAAGATATTAAGCTAGTAAATTGATAAGGGGGGTTGATTTAAAGATTTTTGGGTTTTTGGTATTGGAGGGAGTGCAATTCAGGGTGCGGGGATTGAGCACAGTTTTTTGCAGGGGGATCTTTGGGGCAAGGTAGGACTGAGCGCTGATGCCTTAATCTGAGATGGATGATCAAGGATGATAGAGAAGGAGCTAAAGAGGGAAAACAATCATTTGAATCCTCTCTAGACAGTAGAAAACATAAATTTTGAACAAACTAAAAAGCTGAGCATGTCAAAGCATGAATTCAAACTTTCCCACTTCATCTGTCCAAATAGAAGCAAAAGAGAGATGTGGAATACGTAAAAAGACTTACAAGAACATGTATAGAACACACCATCAACACAACAATCCACAAGAATCCACAATGATGTCTGCAAAACCCTGGCCTTCCTTTTCTTTAAATTGCAGAGATAGATGTGCAATATACAATAAAGCTTTCTCCCACAAGAGTCCAACCTTCCAACCTCTCAAAATGACTAAGAAAACACATAATATAGGCAAGCTAACCTCTTCCCTTGCCTCTAGGGGTCGATTTCATCCTTCTAGGAGCAGTTTGAACTAATTCCAAACTAAGCACTAGATAATAGGCAGCTAAACAACTTGCCTCTATTACTTAGCTAACTGATTCATGCATTAATTATTCACTTTTTACATCAAGGAAGCTTCTAGAAGAGTAAAGAGAGGTAAAATCTATCAAAGTGCCATGAAAATATTACATTTATCCATCATCTACAAGTAAAAATAATCAACCATAGTCAAAACAGTGTTTTTTGACCAAAAAAGGTCAATTTTGGCAAAGTTGTCTCTCACATCCGCGCCCCCTGGCTCTCACGTCCGCGCACCTTTGCAGCAACTTTTGAGTGGGTTCCACTGGTCCAAATTAGGTGCAAGATCGCTCATTGGAAAGCTTGGTCTGTCTACTTTCCATCCCAAGTGAAATTTCTGAATTTGGAGTTGTTTTGCCCCCTCAAAAACCATTTCTCCCAAGGTCACTTTCTGCAACTCAAAAAGTGGGCAGAAAGTCATTTTTTTTTATGTATTTTGAGCTTTTGGAGGCTCAAATCTCAAAATCAGGCTTCTCCCAAGTATTGGCAATTTTTCTCTTTGCATGCCCTTTCCAAAAATGCCAAGTTTCCAAAATTCCGAGCAGTCCTCCAAAATGGTCTCCTGGGGTGAGACCATTCCATGGGAAAAACCTGTAATTTTACCAAAAATTTGCAAAATGCTCCAAAATTCTCAAAATTTTCAGATTTTGATGCTAGATCAAGGCTGATCAGTACCATGATGAGTGAGGGATGCCTCAGCTAAGATGGAGAGTGGATTTGTCCTTTTCTTCTTCTTCTGGGCCTCTGACAGTTTTCGTTGGAGAATTTTCATTCTAGCCTTACAAACATGCAATCTTGCCCAATAGTGTGTTTTCATGTTGCGTAGCAGCTCTTTGTCACGATTTGCCTTCTCCAAAAATCTCTCCAAATGTGCATTTACCCTGATAAGCATGGACTCCCGATCAGCAGGCAATGGGTCACCGGGCCTCCTACGGTTCAAAGTTCGATCACTGCGGATCCTCCATAGCTCATCAAGTTCTTTTTCTTCTTCTAATTGTTTGGTGCGCTGTTCTAGATAAGTGTTGGTCCATTGGGCCATTTGGAGCTTTTGCTGCAACACGAGGTTCTCCTCCTCTTTCTGCCTGATAATCTCATAAAAATTTGAAGGGGGAGAGCGGGCATCACGACCAATGAAATCATCATGTGCCTCGTGAACTGCCTCATCCTCAATCATGGGCTGCTTGCCCTCTCGTACTGCTTGTGCCAATGAAGAAAGCGAGGCCCCTTCCACCTGGTGTGGAGATAACACTCGCTGCTCTGAAGATGATGACGAGACCCCTTCCACCTGCTGTGGAGAAATTATTCATCGAGCTGCTGCAAATAAGGTCCTATGACCTCTCTGATATGTGACCCGAGGAGAAGAAGCCATGTGTTTAGGAATGCTGGTCTCGGGCTGATGTGATGGCCCTTCCTCCTCGTGAACTGCCTCCGGCCCTGGATGTGGCTGTGTGAAAAAATGTCGGGAGATGAAATCTGCCCAAGGAATGCCCTGCTGGCTCAGCTGATGGGAAACTACTCGCTGAATAAGACCATGATGGCATAGGCTCCGAAGCTGCTGTGCTAGGGTCTGTCTCCGAAAGATAGTGGCCATCCTCTGAGTGTCGTGAAATAAGTATGCTGAGATGTTCATCATCCTCACTCTGGTGAAGTGCATCATCATGCGGATATGACAAGAAAATACTCGTGAGAATCTCCCCTCGCATGTGAAGTAGTGCATAATGAGTCTCATGATATCTATATACTCTGCTCGGAGGAACTTGATGGGAAAGTTCCTTGACAAGTTATGCATATAGGTAGACCTGACATATGGCTCGTAGTATACTCGGTCCAGCCACTTGCGCTTCGACCACACCTCACCCACATTGGGTATCCCAGTAGCATCTATGATAGCCTCTGAAGAAAATACAAAATTCACCCCTGCAAGGGTGACCTGCCTGTCATGGAGATGTAGGACAAACAACCGGGCCAACTCTCTGTGATGCTGAATGTGTGACAGCCTCTCACAAAACTAATAAC
>APFE030128764.1:170685-392505 GCA_000404065.3 Pinus taeda | reverse complement strand
GAGATCAATAAATATGACATATTAACATATGTGATTAACATGGGAAAATGAAAGGAGGGACATAAGGAAAAATTGCCTTGAAAAACAAACAAACTGTCATAACATATGCTTGCAAAACATCCATCATTCAACCTATCTTCTATTGATTTCTTGCATGAAATTATGACCATAATCCTCCTTTGCAATCATAACACCATCACAAACCACGTGGAGGAGACATACCTTGACAAATTTGAGAGGATTTGGAGAAGTTTAACTATTTGGGTGAGTTTTTGTGCAGGCAGCCAGAATGGTCGCACACCACCCTGGAATGGTCGCGCACCACTGTAATAGTCGCGCCCGTGTAGTTTTATATAGCGAAACACTCACCAAAAAGTCACGCACCACCCAGGTGGTCGCGCACACCTGTGGAATGGTCGCGCACCACTCAAGCGCTGGATTTGCAGAAAATTGCCACGAAATCGCCTTCTTTGCCTCTAGCACGATATTTTCACTTTCAATTGCACAATAAGAGTGACTAAAGAGGGAAATTAGCTTTTATAGGGTCATTTTTAAAAAAATTTAACTTTAGAACCCACTTTCTAATGTTTTCAACTTGCTTTTCTTTTTAACACTGTTTAGAGTCTTTTTGTCCTGAAATGAGCTCTTTTGATGCGTTTGACTCCGTTCTTTTGCAGGTTGACCATCTAATGGGCTGTGGTGAAGGAACCAGGGTTGTTGCTGGCACTTTTGAAAACTTTTGAAATTTTTTTGATTTTTACAAATTTTCTCGTGACCTTGGACTTAAAAACAGGGTTTTTAAATCCAAGGCATTAAATGACCTGTAGCTGATGAAAATAACATTGAAATAGATGTACATACTTCCTTCTGGCTTGCTGGGCACTCACTGGGTTTGGACTCATGACCTTGCAGTGATTTTTGACTTAAAACCCTAGACTTAAGACCATAGGACCTCAAGACAAAAACAAAAACAAGTATGACTCAATTTCATTGTGGTATGACTTAATCCAGCTAAGCCAAGAAGGGAACAAAGACCAGCTCCTCCATTCAGTGTTATGGCATGCCTAGTGGGATGCAAAATTGACACTGATGAGACACCTATAAATGCATATGCAAAGAGTTATTGATCACATGATGGAGGGCTCAAGACCGACACTAACACCCTCAACCTAGTTTGATGCCGGAAACTGCCGAAATAAAGCTGCAACTGCAGAAGTAAAGTTTGACCTGCATGGACTAGAAGATATCCTCATCTGAAATGCGTTGTAGGTCAATCTAAACCTCCTCTGAAAGCCGCAAATTTTGGTGGTGGAATCAAGTCAATCCAACAGACGGTTTGCAAGATATCGACTGCCCTAGTTTGAAGGAAGCTGCTGAAACTGAAGCTGCAACTGCAGAAGTGAAGTTTAACCTGCGTGGACTAGAAGATCTCCTCATCTGAACTGCATTGTAGGTTCATTTGAACCTCCTCTGAAAGCCGCAACCTTTGGTGGTGGAATCAAGTCAATCCGACAAACAGTTTGCAAGATATCGACTGCCCTAGTTTGAAGGAAGCCGCTGAAACTGAAGCTGCAACTGCAAAAGTGAAGTTTGGCCTGCGTGGACTAGAAGATCTCCTCATGTGAACTGCGTTGTAGGTTCATCTAGGTTCATCTAAACCTCCTCTAGAGGCTGCAACTTTTGGTGGTGGAATCAAGCCGATCCGACGGTCGGTTTGTGAGATATCGTCTGCCCTAGTTTGATGATAACGCCACTAATATTGATGTTGCTGATATAGAGTTTGCTACTACTGATATAAATCAGATTTATTGTACTATTTCTCTCTACTGAATTATTGAAGATAAAATAAGATTTGATCAAAGGGTTTCCCCACACATTGTGGGGTTTGTCCCTGGCTAGCCGCCACATCTTGTGTCTCTTGTCTTGGCTTGTCTTCTGTCAATCGTTTAATGTTCTATCTACACTTTACTCTATGAACATGTGATTGCTAATCCATGGAATATAATTAAAAAAAAAAAAGTAAATTGTTATAAGCATAGAACATACCATAACTTAAAAATTTGACCCCATAGACCTAGTGGAAATAAGGCACACTCCTTATTCCACCAAACAACCATCAATTTTTACTAAATTATGCAATTGTCATTAATTTTAATTATTCAAAAAGGCCTAAGAATAGAAAAACATATACATAAAATAATATATAGATGGATCAGGGAGCAGAGATCAAATGGCTCAAAGCCTCAATGTATCAACTACACTAGTGGTTTCACAAAAAGAAACCCTAGAAGAGAAACGATAGCTCACAAAACCCTAGATCATGTGCAAGTTTCTTCTAGGTCTCTTATAGGGAGCTAAAATCCTTCTGAAGAGCCATATTATCACATTGAGCTTCCCTTTGGGAGTCCTACCCTCATCACCTAGTACCTCAAACCCTAGAACATCAGTTAAAGATGATTATTTATCTACTAGGGCTGCTAGATTTTGGTCACACAGCCTACAACATAAAAGTAAATGGCTTTCCACATACAAGGAGACGATAACAATAGCAAATCTCAATGAGGTTGAGAAGTGAGTGAAGGTGAGAAGAGGACAAGGAAGGACAGGTGGCAAAGGTAGAGATCAACTAGTGAAGGAAAGAGAGATCAAACTTACTGAAGCCAGGAACAAAAAACTGAACCAAATACGCAAGAGGGGACAACAGAAAAACTGAACCAAATACGCAAGAGGGGACAACAATATAGATGAACAATTCAAGCAAAGAAGTAAGAGGTGGCAACATTATTTGAGATAGCAAATGAAAGAGGTGAGAATTGAGACTCTGGAGCACAAATAAAGGAGGAAAGATCAAAAAGTTGACAATCTTAGCCTTGAACTGGGGAATGCAATAGACAAGAGGAAGAAAGCATTGGAGCAATGGTTAGAGATGTGATCCCATAGCTCCAGTCTATAGGATGCGACAACCAAGACCAAATTCCTTAATAGGCAATGGAGAGGCACAGTCATTGGTCCCATCTAAGAAGAAGCCATCTCAAGTCGGGCCCTACTTGAGAAAACAACCTAGAGAGACCCATTAGTGGTGATGTAGCAAAGGAAAGGGGAAAGAAAAAAAAACAAAGAGAGAGGATATAGGAAAAAGGGTTCATTATTAAAAGTTAGAATGGGGATGCTAATTTTTTTTTAGAACACCTCACCACATAAGGCCTTGGTTTCTCTCACAATGGTCCCTCCTAAAAGCAAAGCATCGCTCAACTTGGAAGAGCATATTAGTTATGGAAACCTTATGAGGCTAGTCTAATCCACAAGCCACTAGAGAAAGGTTAGTACTAGAAGGAAAGGATTTCATTCATCATTCGATGGGTCAGGAAAAGAGAAGAATAGTATGTGAAAAAAAGCATCATGCAACATTCTTATCTCTTACGATGAAATGCAAACATTAGGAAGTGGATCTACTATGACTGATGATTTATGGGAGCCCTTGTTGAGTAGCCCTGTAAAGGTGATCACTTATTGTACTTTTCCCCTCACTTTCCCATTATCTAAATGCAATCTTTGTTCCCCAAATCAACCATATCGATATGTATGCACACCTCTTTGGCGATGACCATGATTCTTCATGGAAGTCTCATAGTTTGTGATGCATTAGAGATCCCTAATGCAGTGACCTGCATCCTCCAAGGCAGTGGAAAAATATATTGCGACCTCCAACTCAAGAGTAATCAAATCCAAGTCAAAGCACTCTTAACGCCCCCTTTAATGTCCCATTTGCATCTTTTAAGTACCTTCAATACGAGGTGACTTTCCCTTGTGAAGGAATGAGGTTAAAAGAGGTGACATGGAAAATGTGTTGAGTTAGCAAGATATAAAAGTAGGTCAAGGACACATCATAAACTAAGGGCGACTAATGTGCAAGAATGTTCAAGCCTTAAACCACACAAAAAGCAGGCAAATGGATCTAGACAAGGAGCTTCCTCTGCCCTTTCTACC
Organism: Pinus taeda; assembly: GCA_000404065.3. Lineage (NCBI taxonomy): Eukaryota > Viridiplantae > Streptophyta > Pinopsida > Pinales > Pinaceae > Pinus > Pinus taeda. Next base: position 388,518 of record APFE030128764.1, on the reverse strand, counting down.
CATTGGACCATGTAGAGGTCAATTTGGAGGAATGTTGAGGGAAAACAGAAAGTCATTTAAGTCTCCAAGAAATCTGAGGGACATTTAGAGTCAAAATCAAGCAAGGAGCCTAAAAGCATGGCTTGAATCATATTTGCAATGAGCAAAGGGAGGTTGTCCACATTATACTAATCGTTGGAAAGCACTTCCTCTGCCCTTTCTACCCATTGGACCATGTAGAGGTCAATTTGGAGGAATGTTGAGGGAAAACAGAAAGTCATTTAAGTCTCCAAGAAATCTGAGGGACATTTAGAGTCAAAATCAAGCAAGGAGCCTAAAAGCATGGCTTGAATCATATTTGCAATGAGCAAAGGGAGGTTGTCCACATTATACTAATCGTTGGAAAGCACAACGTCCTCATTCAAGCAACATTATGCAAACAAAGTGGAAGTTTTTATTTCCTAAGCACTCAAGTTAAATTTTCAACCAATGTCAAGCTAAAGCACAACGTCCTCATTCAAGCAACATTATGCAAACAAAGTGGAAGTTTTTATTTCCTAAGCACTCAAGTTAAATTTTCAACTAATGTCAAGCTAAAGCATAACGTCCTCATTCAAGTAACACTGTGCAAACAAAGTGGAAGTTTTTACTTCCCAAGCACTCAAGTTAAATTTTCAACCAATGTCAAGCTATTCTTGATGGAACGTTGTACCCTTAAGACAATTCAGACCTCCTTTTGTCAAATCTAACCTCTAATTGCTGGTATTTTTTTCCGTTTTAGGTAATGTAATGAAATAACTTGTAGTTTGACTTAATCACCAAGTGTATTGTGGATAAAATGTCACCTATTTTTTCAATCAAAAGGAGGAAAGATGTCGAGATTCTAACCTATAAATAGAGAAATCTCCCTCATTTGCCGATCTCCTTTTGTCAAATCTAACCTCTAATTGCTGGTATTTTTTTCCGTTTTAGGTAATGTAATGAAATAACTTGTAGTTTGACTTAATCGCCAAGTGTATTGTGGATAAAATGTCACCTATTTTTCAATCAAAAGGAGGAAAGATGTCGAGATTCTAACATATAAATAGAGAAATCTCCCTCATTTTCCGATCATTCTGAATTGTTGAAATCGGTTTTCCATAATGTGAAATATTTTCATGAAATTTTTGGTGTTCATCATGAATTATATTTCTTGGTTGATTTCGAATATTTCTTAACGGGATTTGTGGATAACTAAAGAATACTACAAAAGCTAACTAGATCAACCCATTTGAAAGGAAGCTTGGTCACTTGCTAAGGGATGTCTAGTGTTTTACTCGCACATCTCTCTTGTTGATGTAAGGTAGAGATTGTTTCTTCTTGTTGGGCCATGCCCTAGTGCTCTTCACCAAAGGATTCGATTTATTTTGCATCATAGTTTATCTATTTGTTGAAGGATTTTCCCCAAGTATAATCCTTTCTAGCAGGGCTTGGTTTCAAAACTTGTTACTGATTAGGCATGAGCTCATTTAACTTATGGGGTTTTTCCTTGGACCATAATCCACAACCATTGATCAACCAACTCAAAAGGAGCATCGATTTGACCCCATAGACCTAGTGGAAATAAGGCACACTCCTTATTCCACCAAACAATCATCTCTTTTTACTAAATTCTGCAACTGTCCTTATTTTTTATTATTCAAAACTCCCTAAGAATAGAAAAATATATACATAAAATAATATATAGATGGCTCAGGGAGCAAAGATCAAATGGCTCAATGTATCAACTACACAGGTGGTTTCACAAAAAGAAAACCTAGAAGAGAAACGATAGTTCATAAAACCCTAAATCACAAGCAAGTTCCTTCTAGGTCTCTTATAAGGAGTTAAAACCCTTCTGAAGTGCCATATTATCACATTGAGCTTCCCTTCGGAAGTCCTACCTTATCACCTAGTACCTCAAACCCTAGAACATCAGTTAAAGATGATTGTTTATCTATTGGGACTCCTCACATCATGAAAAGTCCATAAAGAGACAGAGAAACTAGTTGTTGTGACTGTGGGACATCGTCCCATTGTTATCACTCAGTTTACCTCTTTGACCCATAGCCTTTCCCTCCTTAGGGCCTGATAGATTTTGGTAACACAGCCTACAACATAAAAGTAAATGGCTTGCCACATACAAGGAGACGATAACAATAGCAAATCTCAATGAGGTTGAGAAACGAGTGAAGGTGAGAAGACAACAAGGAAGGACAGGTGGCAAATGTAGAAATCAACTAGTGGAAGAAAGAGAGATCAAATTTACTGAAGCCAGGAACAAAAAACTGAACCAAATACACAAGATGGGACAACAATAGAGATGAACAATTGAAGCCAAGAAGTAAGAAGTGGCAACATTATTTGAGATAGCAAATGAAAGAGGGGAGAATCGAGAACTCTAGAGCACAAATAAAGAAGGAAAGATGAAAAAGTTGACAATCTTTGCGTTGAACTGGGGAATGCAATAGACGAGTGGAAGAAAGCATTGGAGCAATGGTTAGAGATGTGATCCCATAGCTGCAGTCTATAGGATGCGACAACCAAGACCAAATTCCTTAATAGGCAATAGAGAGACATGGTCAATGGTCCCATCTAAGAAGAAGCTATCTCAAGTCGGGCCCTACCTGAGAAAACGACCTGGAGAGACCCATTAAGGGTGATGCAGCCAAGGAAAGGGGAAAGCAAAAAAAACAGAGAGGGAGGATACGAGAAAAAGGGTTCATTATTAAAAGTAAGAATGGGGCTGCTATTATTTTTTTGAGAAAACCTCACCACATAAGGCCCAGGTTTCCCTCACAATGGTCCCTCCCAAAAGGAGAGCATCGCTCAACTTGGAAGAGCATATTAATTATGGAAACCTCATGAAGCTAGTCTAATCCAGAAGCCACTAGAGAAAGGTTAGTACTAGAAGGAAATGATTTCATTCCACATTCGATGGGTCAAGAAAAGAGAAGAATAGCATGCGAAAGAAAGCATCATGCACATACTTATCTCTTACGGTGATATGCGAACATTAGGAGGTGGATCTACTATGGCTGATGATTTATGGGAGCCCTTGTTCAGTAGCCCTGTAAAGGTGATCACTTATTGTACTTTTCCCCTCACTTTCCCATTATCTCAATGCAATCTTTATTCCCCAAGTCATCCATATCAATATGTATGCACACTTCTTTGGCTATGACCATCATTCTTCATTGAAGTCTCAAAGTTTGTGATGCATTAGAGATCCCTAATGCAGTTGCCCGCATCCTCCAAGGGAGTGGAAAAATATCTTGCGACCTCCAACTCAAAAGTAATCAAATCCAAGTCAAGGCACTCTTGACGCCCCCTTTATTGTCCCATTTGCATCTTTTAGGTACCTTCAAAAGGAGGTGACTTGCCCTAGTGCAGGAATGAGGTTAAAAGAGGTAACATGGAAAATGTGTTGAGTAAGCAAGATGTAAAAACAGGTCAAGGACACATCATAGACTAATGGCAACTAATGTGCAAGAAAGTTCAAGCCTTAAACCACACAACAAGCAGGCAAATGGATCCAGAAAAGGAGTTTCCTCTACCCTTTCTACCCATTGGACCATGTAGAGGTCAATTTGGAGGAATGTTGAGTCAAAACAAAAGGTCATTTAAGTCTCCAAACAATCCGAGGGACATTTCGAGTCAAAATCAAGCAAGGAACCGAAAAGCATGGTTTGAATCATCTCTTCACTGAGCCAAGGGAGGTTGTCCACATTATACTAGCCCTTGGAAATCACAACGTCCTCATTCAAGCAACATTGTGCAAACAAAGTGGAATTTTTTATTTCCCAAGCACTCAAGTTAAATTTTCAACCAATGTCAAGCTAATCTTGATGGAACGTTGTACCCTTAAGTCAATTCAGACCTCTTTTTGTCAAATCTAACCTCTAATTGGTGGGATGTTTTTCAATTTTAGGTAATGTAATGAAATGACTTGTAGTTTGACTTAATCATCAAGTGCATTATGGATGAAAAGTCACTTGTTTTATCAATCAAAAGGAGGAAAGATGTTGAAATCCTAACCTATAAATAGAGAAATCTCCCCCGTTTGCATATCATTGTGAATTGTTGAAATCAGTTTTCCATAAGGTGAAACATTTTCATGAAATCTTTGGTGTTCATCATCAATTATATTTCTTGGTTGATTTTGAAAATTTCTTAAGGGGATTTGTGGATAACTAAACAATACTAGAAAAACTAACTAGATCAACCCATTTGAAAGGAAGCTTGGTCACTTGCTAAGGGATGTCTAGGGTTTTACTCACACATCTCTCTTGTTGATGTAAGGTAGAGTTTGTTTCTTCTTGTTGGGCCATGCCCTAGTGCTCCTCACCAAGGGATTCGGCTTATTTTGCATCATAGTTAATCTATTTGATGAAGGATTTTCCCCAAGTATAATCCTTTCTAGTAGGGCTTCGTTTCAAAACTTGTTATTGATTAGGCGCGAGCTCATTTAACTTATGGGGTTCCACCTTCGACCATAATCCACAATCATTGATCAACCAACTCAAGAGGAGCATCAATTTAACCCCATAGACCTAGTGGAAATAAGGCACACTCCTTATTCCACCAAACAACCATCTCTTTTTACTAAATTCTGCAATTGTCCTTATTTTTTATTAATCAAAAATCCCTAAGAATAGAAAAATATAAACATAAAATAATCTATAGATGGCTCAGGGAGCAGAGATCAAATGGCTCAATGTATCAACTACACTGGTGGTTTCACAGAAAGAAACTCTAGAAGAGAAACGATAGTTCCCAAAACCCTAGATCACGTGCAAGTTTCCTCTAGGTCTCTTATAAGGAGCTAAAACCCTTCTGAAGTGCCATATTATCACATTGAGCATACCTTAGGAAGTCCTACCTCATCACCTAGTACCTCAAACCCCAGAACATCTGTTAAAGATGATTGTTTATCTATTGGGACTCCTGACACCATGAAAAGTCCATAAAGAGCCAGGGACACTAGTTGTTGTGACTGTGGGACATCGTCCCATTGTTATCACTTAGTTTACCTCTTTGACCCATAGCCTTTCCCTCCTTAGGGCCTGCTAGATTTTGGTAACATAGCCTACAACAAAAAGTAAATGGCTTGCCACATACAAGGAGACGATAACAATAGCAAATCTCAATGAGGTTGAGAAGCTAGTGAAGGTGAGAAGAGTAAGGTGGCAAAGGTTTAGATCCACTAGTGGAGGAAAGAGAGTTCAAATTTACTGAAGCCGGGACCAAAAAACTGAACCAAATACGCAAGAGGGGACATCAATAGAGATAAAAAACTGAAGCCAAGAAGTAAGAGCTGGCAACATTATTTGAGATAGCAAATGAAAGAGGTGTGAATTGAGAACTCTGGAGCACAAATAAAGAAGGATAGATGAAAAAGTTGACAATCGTAGCATTGAACTAGGGAATGCAATAGATGAGTGGAAGAAAGCATTGGAGCAATGGTTAGAGATGTGATCCCATAGCTGCAGTCTATAAGATGCGACAACCAAGACCACATTCCTTAATAGGCAATGGAGAGGCATGGTTATTGGTCCCATCTAAGAAGAAGCCATCTCAAGTCGGTCCCTACCTGAGAAAACGACCTAGAGAGACCCATTAATGGTGATGTAGCCAAGGAAAGGGGAAAGCAAAAAAAAACAAAGGGAGGGAATATAGGAAAAAGGGTTCATTATTAAAAGTAAGAATGGGGGTGCTATTATTTTTTGACAAAACCTCACCACATAAGGCCTAGGTTTCTCTCACAATGGTCCCTCCCAAAAGCAAAGTGTCGCTCAACTTGGAAGAGCATATTCATTATCAAAACCTTATGAGGCTAGTCTAATCCACAAGCCACTAGAGAAAGGTTAGTACTATAAGGAATTGATTTCATTCTACATTCGATGGGCCAGGAAAAGAGAAGAATAGTATGCAAAAGAAAGCATCATGCAACATTCTTACCTCTTACAGTGATATACGAACATTAGGAGGTGGATCTACTATGACTGATGATTTATGGGAGCCCTTGTTGAGTAACCCTCTAAAGGTGATCACTTATTGTTCTTTTCCCCTCACTTCCCATTATCTCAACGCAATCTTTGTTAGCCAAATCAACCATATCGATATGTATGCACACCTCTTTGGCTATGACCATCATTCTTCATGGAAGTCTCAAAGTTTGTGATCCATTAGTGATCCCTAATGCAGTGACCTGCATCCTCCAAGGCAGATTGATGGAGCGATTTGATCGGAGGGATCCAGAGTAGCATTTTGTTGAGCTGACAAGGCTCAAACAGACAGGGAACCCAGAGACCTACATTGCATATTTCTTGAGGGTCTTAGTGATGGTGCCAGATCTATCCACGGCGCGGAGGATCTATATGTATGCTGAGGGGTTAGCAGAGCCACTATGGGGTTTAGTCCGATCCACTAGACCAGCCACACTCCAGGACGCTATTAGCAGGACCAGGGACTTGCAAGATGTCTTACCCAGGACCTGGACACCTTACCCCAGAGACAGACTTTCCAGTCTAAGGGGAAGGATGTGAGGATTCCACCTCACAAGGGGAATCTAGGACGAGTACAAATTGACGATGATGCCAGGAGGGAGCTGAAGAAGAAGCGGTTGTGCTTCGCATGTCAGGAGCCGTGGGCACCAGGACATAGGTGTGCTGCTAGCAAAGCACATTTTATTGAGGTCTTCTCCGAGAGCAGTGGGGAAGAGGATGACGAGGATGATGTGGAGGCAGGAGATAGTCATGTCGTGCAGGGACTTTTGACACCTCCACCGCTAGCAACAGGTGGTGCATCTTTTGCACCTACCGGAGGGGCCCTTGCAGCACTGTGAGGAGTTCCCAAGTATTTGACGCTACGTGTATGGGCGACAGTGTGTGGCCAGCAAGTATCAGTTTTGGTTGACAGTGGGGCGACCCACAACTTCATCAATGCACAGATGGTTGAGGGGAGAGGTATACAGACAGAGAGCTTCGACGGGTTTTCAGTTTTGGTCCCAGGAGATCAGACCATAATGTGTGCTTGTTATGTTCCAGAGCTATCAGTGATGATGGGCACTTACACACTGACTGACCACTTTTTCGTGGTCGATATTCTGGACACCAATGTGATACTGGGTGTTCAGTGGCTTATCACTCTAGGGAAGGTCACGATAGATTGGAAGACCCTAGAGATGGAGAGGGATGATGAGAAGAAACGGAGGCATGAGAATATACGGGGTCAGCACACATATCCACCTTAGACTGTTTTGGCTCATCGGATGGAGGCAGTCTTCCGGAAGGGAGACATAGAGTGGGCAGTAGAGTTGTCTGCATCAAAGGCAGGGACTACAGGGCAGACGGTACATCCAAAGATACCGTCCATCCTTGATCGGTATGCCATAGTGTTTGGGGAGATTCTTCTGGGACAGCCACTGGATCGGGGGTTTGAGTACACCATTGAGCTTGAGCAGGGCATACATGCAGTGATTACCACCCCCTATAGGCACCCCAAGGCCTATCGGGATGAGATTGAGTGGGCTATTTAGGAGTTGTTGGCTCTTGGGCACATTTGGCCGAGCACGAGTACTTTTGCTTCTTCCATGGTGCTGGTGAAGAAGAAGGACAACACATTGAGGATGTGCATTGACTACAGGGGCCTGAACAAGAAGACACTGAAGAACAAATACCCCATACCCAAGATTGACGAGTTGATGGATGAGTTGAGAGGAGCACAGTTCTTCTCAAAGATTGATTTGAGATCTGGGTACCATCAGATTCGCGTGACGGAGCAGGATATTCCCAAGACCGCCTTCAGGTGTCACTATGGGCACTTTGAGTTCTTGGTGATGCCGTTTGGGCTAACAACCGCCCCCACCACATTTCAGTCCTGCATGAACCACATCTTCCGCAGTCACTTGAGGAAGTTTTTGTTGGTATTCTTTGATGACATTCTCATTGCAGGACTTGGGAGGAGCATCTCCAGCACATTGAGACAGTGTTGCGCATCTTGCGGGAGCAGCAGTTCTATGCCAAACTCTCCGAGTGTGAGTTTGGGTTAATGGAGATGTTGTATTTGGGGCACATCATAGGGGTGAACGGAGTGAGATTCCACGAGGAGAAGACCAGGGCCATTAGAGAGTGGTCGGAGCCAAGGAACGTGACAAAACTTCGGGGATTCATTGGCATTTGTACTTACTACCGGAAGTTCATTAAGAGTTTCTCACAGCTTGCTACACCCCTGACAGATTTGACAAGGAAGGGGGCTTTTAGTTGGACGGATACAGCGCAGTGAGCCTTTGACAGGCTCAAGGAGGTTATGAGCAGTTGCCCAGTGCTTGCATTGCCAGATTTCACGCAACCATTTGTTTTGGAGTGTGATGCGTCGGGAGAGGGGATCGGCGCAGTATTGATGCAGGGAGGTCACCCTATAGCCTATGAGAGCCGGAAGCTCCTTCCGCACAAGAGGTTGTATTCTATATACGACACGGAGATGCTAGCCATCATGCATGCATTGGCCAAGTTCTAGCAGTATTTAGTAGGTAACAGGTTCAGGGTGAGGACTGATCACAATAGCCTTAGATTCTTTTTGGAGCAGAAGCAGCTACAGGAGAGGCAGCAGAAGTGGATCAGCAAGATCCAAGCACATGACTTTGACATCGAGTATGTCAAGGGTAAGAACAACGTGGTAGCAGATGCTCTTTCACGTAGACCAGCCACGTTGTCTCTTATGAGCTTGGACACAGATTGGAGGGCTCGACTCTTAGTTGAGTACTCCAAGGACAGGTTTGCATATGAGTTGGAGCTGCCCCAGGCAGCAAGATTCACAACGTTTTTCATGTATCATGCTTGAAGAAGGCATTGGGACAGCAAGTGACAATGACAGATGAGCTACCACCCATGGATGATGAGGGGCAATTAGTGCTGCAGCCAGAGGCTATTATTGATACCAGGGAGAGGCAGCTGCGGAGCAGGTCAGTCCGAGAATTCTTGGTGAGGTGGAAGAATTTGTCGGATGGGGATGCCACATGGTAGAGTGAGAAAATATTGCAGCATCCATCACTTCAGTTGCTTGAGGATAAGCAACATTTTGCTGAGGGAGATTGTAATATTCCTAATTAGCCATGGCTAATTGGAATATTCGATTTTGCTTATTTTTGCCTTCTATAGTTATTTATGAATAAAAAGGTGAGGAGAAGGGGACATGACTCACCTTTAGAATAAAAGTCACTTCCTAGTAACACAACATTGTGACTTAAAGGGAAGCCAAGGGGGCCAAAGGGAGACGCAGAAATGGAGCCCATGCAAACACTTGGAGGGACTGCGTAGAAGGAAAGAAACACGTGGCAAGAGAGGAATTACGCTGGAGAAGGTGGGCCTTAGGATTGAGAGAGGCAAAGGCTATAAAGGAAAGAAGAGCTTCCTCATTTTGGCATTGATTTATGTGCATTTGAGCTAGTCACCTCGACTTAGAGCACGCTGGCTGTTTAGCTAGTCTGCAGCACTGTTTAGTGCATTGAGTGTCTCCGTTCGGAGATCTCACCCTTAGCCCCAGGGGACTTCGACTGCCTACTCAGGCAAGGTATTTCCATCAACATTTTCGCAGTAGTTTTATCAGCAATTCTGGCAAGAGGATTGAGCATCTTGGAGGACTGCGCAACACTGAGAGGGATGACGCAGTTCTTTCTGGTAGGAGTTCTGCCTTGAGGGTTCGCAGTAGGATTTGTGCTGGGAGATTAAGCAAGGGATCAGCCCTTGCATATTGGAGGGTTTTGGCAGAGGTTTCAAGCAAATTTCTAGAGGGTTTCATTCAATGGAAGCGCAGAGCCTGGAGAGACTGCGAAGAACCCCAAGGGGGTGATTTTCGGGGCTCAGCCATTCCCGGAAAGCTTTCTGGGTTTTTCTGGGTTTCTTGAGTAGAGTTTGATTCCAGAGTTTTAGCCTTTCCTAAGGAGGGGAACAACCCCAAATCCTCATTCGATTTCCAGCAACAGCAGCACGACAGTTTTTCAGCAACTCGGACGCAGATCAGTGTGAGGCCATTCCCTTGCTATTCTAAGTGTATTTCTTCACTTGCCTTGTGCAAGTCGAGGTGCCATCCTTCTGATCACCTCCTGTACTCATTCTATTGCTCAATATAATAAAATGGCTTAGCATTTCTGGTTGTATTTCTTGAGTATTTGTTTACGTTTCATGTATACATTGTTGTTTGTTGCACTATCGTTATTTCATCTCTGTGAGTTTTCTAGCTATTATACCACTTGTACGTTTTTCTGGTTGGGGTTTGCTGGTATTTGAGAAATATTCCTGGAAAGAGATATTACAGAAAAACTAAAGCCAAGAAGTAAGAGGTGGCAACGTTATTTGAGATAGCAAATGAAAGAGGTGGGAATTGAGAAGTCTGGAGCACAAATAAAGAAGGAAAGATGAAAAAGTTGACAATCTTAGTGTTGAACTAGGGAATGCAATAGACGAGTGGAAGAAAGCATTAGAGCAATGGTTAGAGATGTGATCCCATAGCTGCAGTCTATAGGATGCGACAACCAAGACCACATTCCCTAATAGGCAATGGAGAGGCATGGTCATTGGTCCCATCTAAGAAGAAGCCATCTCAAGTCGGGCCCTACCTGAGAAAACGACCTAGAGAGACCAATTAGTGGTGATGTAGCCAAGGAAAGGGGAAAGCAAGAAAAACAGAGAGAGAGGATATAGGAAAAAGGGTTCATTATTAAAAGTAAGAATGGGGGTGCTATTATTTTTTTGAGAAAACCTCACTACATAAAGGCCTAGGTTTCTCTCACAATGGTCCCTCCCAAAAGCAAAGCATCGCTCAACTTGGAAGAGCATATTAATTATGGAAACCTTACGAGGCTAGTCTAATCCACAAGCCACTAGAGAAAGGTTAGTACTAGTAGGAACTGAGTTCATTCTTCATTCTATGGGTCAGGAAAAGAGAAGAATAGTATGTGAAAGAAAGCATCATGCAACATTCTTACCTCTTACAGTGATCACTTATTAGGAGGTGGATCTTCTATGACTAATGATTTATGGGAGCCCTTGTTGAGTAACCCTCTAAAGGTGATGACTTATTGTACTTTTTCCCTAACTTTCCCATTATCTCAATGCAATCTTTGTTAGCTAAATCAACCATATCGATATGTATGCACACCTCTTTGGCCATGACCATCATTCTTCATGGAAGTCTCAAAGTTTGTGATGCATTAGTGATCCCTAATGCAGTGACCCACATCCTCCAAGGCAGTGGAAAAATATCTTGCGACCTCCAACTCAAGAGTAATCAAATCCAAGTCAAGGCACTCTTAACGCCCCCTTTAATGTCCCATTTGCATCTTTTAGGTACCTTCAAAACAAGGCGACTTCCCCTGGTGCAGGAATGTTGTTAAAAGAGGTAGCATGGGAAATGTGTTGAGTAACCAAGATGTAACTAATGAGCTAGAAAGTTCAAGCATTAAAACACACAAAAATCAGGCAAATGGATCCAGACAAGGAGTTTCCTCTGTCGTTTCTACCCATTGGACCATGTAGTGGTCAATTTGGAGGAATGTTGAGGCAAAACAGAATGTCATTTAAGTCTCCAAGCAATCCAAGTGACATTTCGAGTCAAAATCAAGCAAGGAGCCTAAAAGCATGGTTTGAATCATCTTTGCACCCAGCAAAGGGAGGTTGTCCACATTATACTAGCAGTTGGAAAGCTCAACATCCTCATTCAAGCAACATTGTGTAAACAAAGTGGAATTTTTTACCTCCCAAACACTAAAGTTAATTTTTCAAGCAATGTCAAGCTATTCTTGATGGAACGTTGTACCCTCAGGTCAATTCAGACCTCCTTTGTCAAATCTAACCTCTAATTGGTGGGATGTTTTTCAGTTTTAGGTAATGTAATGAAATAACTTGTTGTTTGACTTAATCGTCAAGTGTATTGTGGATGAAAAGTCACTTGTTCCTTCAATCAAAAGGAGGAAAGATGTTGAGATCCTAACCTATAAATAGAGAAATCTCCCTAGTTTGCATATCATTGTGAATTATTGAAATCGGTTTTCCATAATGTGAAATATTTTCATGAAATCTTTGGTGTTCATCATGAACTATATTTCTTGGTTGATTTCGAAAATTTCTTCGGGGGATTTGTGGATAACTAAAGAATACTACAAAAACTAACTAGAACAACCCATTTGAAAGGAAGCTTGGTCACTTGCTAAGCGATATCTAGGGTTTTACTCACACCTCTCTTGTTGATGTAAGGTAGAGTTTGTTTCTTCTTGTTGGGGCATATCCTACTGCTCCTCACCAAGGGATTCGGTTTATATTGCATCATAGTTGATCTATTTGTGGAAGGATTTTCCCTAAGTATAATCCTTTCTAGTAGGGCTTGGTTTCAACACCTCACCAAGGGATTCGGTTTATATTGCATCATAGTTGATCTATTTGTGGAAGGATTTTCCCTAAGTATAATCCTTTCTAGTAGGGCTTGGTTTCAACACATGTACTTGATTAGGCGCGAGCTCATTTAACTTATGGGGTTCCACCTCTGACCATAATCCACAATCATTGATCAACAAACTCAAAAGGGCCATTGATTTGACCCCATAGACCTAGTGGAAATAAGGCACACTCCTTATTCCACCAAACAACCATCTCTTTTGACTAAATTCTACAATTGTCCTTAATTTTTATTATTCAAAAAGCCCCAAGAATAGAAAAATATAACCATTGAATAATATATAGATGGCTCAAGTGTTGAAATTCCAAAGTCTATCCATTAGGAATTAATATGTATGTTGTTGGTTTATTTCTTCTACTTGTAAATTCTAAACAAGTTATTTAAAACATTTAAATACCGAAATAAACACAATACAGTCACAACATCTACAAATCATCAGCTGAAAGAAAACAAACACACAAGTGACACCGTTATTTTTGGACAAAACGCAATGCGGGAAAACCGGTGCAGTTATTTTGGGGGTTATTATTATGCAGTATTTCTTTGAGTACAATCGGGTGCCTAACCGGCTCACCCAACAGAGAAAAATACACAGCAGCAATACCTCTATATTTGGAAATAGGTATTCAGAAAACCTGTCCCACGAAACCCTCTCCGGCGACTCTGAAGCTCAACGCTGGCCCTTCTGGCCTTTGTGCCAGCCTCCTGCTAACCTGCGTCACTCCAGCAACCTCTGCGTGGATGACACAGTCCCTCTGGCCTATGCGCAGTCTCTGCTGGGCTTTGTGTGGCCTGAACTAGCTACGGCTCTGGCTCTCTCTACTTCTGCGCTGGTCTCTCAATACCATCTCTGCCTCTCTGTCCAGTACTCACTGCCCCTTGTTGTTGATCACTGATTCACTTTTTCTTAGCAACCCCACTCTAGCAAAATGAATGATTGATCACTCTCTGGTGTATTCTCCAACTAACCCTCAAGCCTCTTCTTATACTTTTCTCGTTGGTCCTTCAACGACCGATATTAAATCTCTAATCAACGGCTAAGTTTAGAATTGGCTTGATCCATGACTTTTGGAACCTTCTAACCTAGTTTTATATTAATACCCATTAATATTTTATTTTTCCTAATTTTAGAGTTAGGAACTCTATTAAAAATATTAATTATTTTAATATATCCCAAACCGGGTACAATCTGTCCCAACCATTTCTGGGTCTTGGGGATCTCATGTGCTTTAGCCTCTCCACCAATTTTCATGGCTAGAACACATCCGATGTTACCCCAAATCAACACTCCCTCTTAGTGAGGACTGTGCGCTAGTAATACTCCACACTAAGTATCACCCTGATTATCCCGCACCGTGTTGACGCTAGGCCTCCCCGCCCAACATCCTCTGCACTGTTGCATCCTGTACTACTGCCCATGGCCCTACCACTGCCACTGCTACATCCGTATGGTAGCTCCCTCTACATCCATGCTGTTGCTGGTCCATACTCCCAACACTGCTTCTGCACTGCAACCCCCTGTCATCATGCTGCATCATGCTACTGCACTGCAACTCAGTTACTGATACGTAAGTAACTGAACCACCCAACTTCTAACATCCCTGTCAGGCTAGAAACACTCCCGATGCTGAAGCTCTCTCTGTCGCTAACAAGTGCTCCCTCTACTAACCTCTGCGCTGCTACAACAACTCCCTGCATCTTGCACCGTTGCACACCTATCTGTGCCATCCTGCACTAGCACAACACTTTCGTTCCTCTCGCACTGTTGCAACCTACTAGCTTCACGATGTCCGAGGACTCCTGCACTATAGCACTCTCTGTCGCTGCATCCGCATCCGTCTCTACCTACATCTGTCATTCCTGCTACTCCTCTTCGGGGCTCCTGTAGCAAGGTATAATCCAAGAGGTTGGGTACCTCAAGGATCCTGCCCCTCATCTCCTGTAGTCCTCTTGACTACTAGCCGATGTCTCCCCACTTCTTCTCAACTGGCACATGAGCACTCATGGCACAATCGTCATCCTCCTCTACTTCTTTCTCTGCCTTCATTGGTGTTGCCTGCCTTCATTGGTGTTGCCTTAGAGTCAGAAGCCTCTCCTTTACTCTTCTTCCTCGGACACTAGTTTGCATAGTGACCCAGTTCCCCACAATAGAAGCACTTGACCTTGGAGAGGTCCTCCTCCTTCCTCTTCCCCTGCTTCCCACAGATGCAGGAGTTGCATCATCTTTCTCTTCCTTCTTGATAAGGACTCCTTTGTTGCTACTTCTTGTTGGGCCATGCCCTAGTGCTCCTCACCAAGGGATTCGGTTTATTTTGCATCAGAGTTGATCTATTTGTTGAAGGATTTTCCCTGAGTATAATGATTTCTAGTAGGCCTTGGTTTCAAAACCTATTCTTGATTAGGCGCGAGTTCATATAACTTATGGGGTTCCACCTCCAGCCATAATCCACAATCATTGATCAACCAACTCAAGAGGAGCATCAATTTAACCCATAGGCCTAGTGGAAATAAGGCACACTCCTTATTCCACCAAAGGACCATCTTTTTTTACTAAATTATGCAATTGTCCTTATTTTATATTATTTAAAAGGCCACAAGAACAGAAAAATATATACATAAAATAATATATAGATGGCTCGAGAAGCAGAGATCAAACGGCTCAATGTATCAATTACACGGGTGGTTTCACAAAAATAAACCCTAGAAGAGAAACGATAGTTCACAAAACCCTAGATCACGTGCAAGTTTCTTCTAGGTCTCTTATAGGGAGCTAAAACCCTTCTGAAGTGCCATATTATCACATTGAGTTTCGCTTTGGGAGTCCTACCTCATCACCTAGTACCTCAAACCATAGAATATCAGTTAAAGATGATTATTTATCTACTAGGACAACTCACATCATGAAAAATCCATCAAGAGTCGGGGACACTAGTTGTTGTGACTGTTGGACATCGTCGGGGACACTAGTTGTTGTGACTGAGGGACAATGTCCCATTGTTATCACTTAGTTTACCTTTTTGACCCATAGAGTTTCCCTCCTTAGGGACTGCTAGATTTTGGTAACACAGCCTACAACATAAAAGTAAATGGATTTCCACATACAAGGAGACAATAACAATAGAAAATCTCAATGAGATTGAGAAGCGAGTGAAGGTGAGAAGAGGACAAGGAAGGACAGGTGGCAAAGGTAGAGATCAACTAGTGAAGGAAAGAGATATCAAATTTACTAAAGCCTGGAACAAAATACTGAACCAAATACACAAGAGGGGACAATAATAGAGATGAACATCAAAAGCCAAGAAGTAAGAGGTGGCCACATTATTTGAGATAGCAAATGAAAGAGGTCAAAATTGAGAACTCTGGAGCACAAATAAAGAAGGAAAGATGGAAATGTTGACAATCTTAGCGTTGAACTGGGGAATGCAATAGACAAGTGGAAGAAAGCATTGGAGCAATGGTTAGAGATGTGATCCCATAGCTGCAGTCTATAGGATGCGACAACCAAGACCAAATTCCTTAATAGGCAATGGAGAGGCACGGTCATTGGTCCCATCTAAGAAGAAGCCATCTCAAGTCGAGCCCTACCTGAGAAAACAACCTAGAGATACCCATTAGTGGTGATGTACCAAAGGAAAGGGGAAAGCAAAATAAACAAAGAGAGAGGATATAGGAAAAAGGGTTCATTATTAAAAGTAACAATGGCGATGCTATTAATTTTTTTGAGAAGACCTCACCACATAAGGCCTACGTTTCTCTCACAAAGGTCCCTCCAAAAAGGAGAGCATCGCTCAACTTGGAAGAGCATATTAATTATGGAAACCTTATGAGGCTAGTCTAATCCACAAGCCACTAGAGAAAGGTTAGTACTAGAACGAAAGGATTTCATTCAGCATTCAATGATGCTCAACTTGGAAGAGCATATTAATTATGGAAACCTTATGAGGCTAGTCTAATCCACAAGCCACTAGAGAAAGGTTAGTACTAGAACGAAAGGATTTCATTCAGCATTCAATGGGTCAGGAAAAGAGAAGAATAGTATGTGAAAGAAAGCATCATGCAACATTCTTACCTCTTACGGTGAAATGCGAACATTAGCAGGTGAATCTACTATGACTGATGATTTATGGGAGCCCTTATTGAGTAGCGCTGTAAAGGTGATCACTTATTGTACTTTTCCCCTCACTTTCCCATTATCTCAATGCAATCTTTGTTCCCCAAATCAACCATATCGATATGTATGCACACCTCCTTGGCTATGACCATCATTCTTCATGGAAGTCTCATAGTTTGTAATGCATTAGAGATCCCTAATGCAGTGACCGGCATCCTCCAAGGGAGTGGAAAAATATCTTGTGACCTCCAACTCAAGAGTAATCAAATCCAAGTCAAAGAACTCTTAACGACCCCTTTAATGTCCCATTTGCATCTTTTAGGTACCTTCAATACGAGGTGACTTCCCCTTGTGCAGAGGTAACATTGATAATGTGTTGAGTTAGCAAGATGTAAAAGCAGGTCAAGGACACGTCATAGACTAAGGGGAACAAATGTGCAAGAAAGTTCAAGCCTTAAACCACACAAAAAGCTGGCAAATGGATCCAGACAAGGAGTTTCCTCTGCCCTTTCTACCCATTGGACCATGTAGAGGTCAATTTGGAGGAATGTTAGAGGGAAAACAGAAGGTCATTTATGTCTTATGTCTCCAAGCAATCTGAGGGACATTTCGAGTCAAAATTAAGCAAGGAGCTTAAAAGTATGGTTTGAATCATATTTGCACTAAGCAAAGGGAGGTTGTCCACATTATACTAGCCGTTGGAAAGCACAACGTCCTCATTCAAGCGACATTGTGCAAACAAAGTGGAAGTTTTTACTTCCCAAGCACTCAAGTTAAATTTTCTACCAATGTCAAGCTATTCTTGATGGAACGTTGTACCCTTAGGACAATTCAGACCTCCTCTTGTCAAATCTAACTTCTAATTGGTGGGATGTTTTTCAGTTTTAGGTAATGTAATGAAATAACTTGTAGTTTGACTTAAAAGTGTTTTGTGGATGAAAATTCAACTGTTTTTTCAATCAAAAGGAGGAAAGATGTTGGGATTCTAACTTATAAATAGAGAAATCTCCCTCGTTTGCAGAATTGTTGAAATCGGTTTTCCATCATGTGAAATATTTTCATGAAATCTTTGATATTCATCATGAATTATATTTCTTGGTTCATTTCGAATATTTCTTTAGGGGATCTGTGGATAACTAAAAAATACTACAAAAGCTAACTAGATCAACCAATTTGAAAGGAAGCTTGGTCACTTGCTAAGGGATGTCTAGGGTTTTACTTGCACATCTCTCTTGTTGATTAAGGTAGAGTTTGTTTCTTCTTGTTGGGCCATGCCCTAGTGCTCCTCACTAAGGGATTCAGTTTATTTTGCATGATAGTTGATCTATGTGTTGAAGGATTTTCCCCAAGTATAATCCTTTCTGGTAGGGCTTGGTTTCAAAACTTGTTATTGATTAGGCGCGAGCTCATTTAACTTATGGGGTTCCACCTCCGACCATAAACCACAACAATTGATCAACCAACTCAAGAGGAGCATCGATTTGACCCCATAGACCTAGTGTAAATATGGCACACTCCTTATTCCACCAAACAATCATCTCTTTTTACTAAATTCTGCAATTGTCCTTATTTTGTATTATTCAAAAATCCCTAAGAATAGAAAAATATATACATAAAATAATATATAGATGGCTCGGGGAGCAGAGATCAAACGGCTCAATGTATCAACTACACTAGTGGTTTCACAAAAAGAAACCCTAGAAGAGAAACGATAGTTCACAAAACCCTAAATCATGTGCAAGTTTCTTCTAGGTCTCTTATAAGGAGTTAAAACCCTTCTGAAGTGCCATATTATCACATTGAGCCTCCCTTCGGAAGTCCTACCTCATCACCTGGTACCTCAAACCCTAGAACATTAGTTAACGATGATTGTTTATCTACTGGGACTGCTCACATCATGAAAAGTCCATAAACAGCCAGGGACACTAGTTGTTGTGACTGTGGGACATCGTCCCATTGTTATCACTCAGTTTACCTCTTTGACCCATAGCCTTTCCCTCCTTGGGGTTTGCTAGATTTTGGTAACACGGCCTACAACATGAAAGTAAATGGCTTGCCACATACAAGGAGACGATAACAATAGCAAATCTCAATGAGGTTGAGAAGCGAGTGACGGTGAGAAGAGGACAAGGAAGGACAGGTGGCAAAGGTAGAGATCAACTAGTGGAGGAAAGAGATCAAATTTACTGAAGCCAGGAACAAAAAACTGAACCAAATACGCATGAGGGGACAACAATAGAGATGAACAATTAAAGACAAGAAGTAAGAGGTGGCAACGTTATTTGAGATAGCAAAAGAAAGAGGTGAGAATCAAGAACTCTGGAGCACAAATAAAGAAGGAAAGATCGAAAAGTTGACAATCTTTGCATTGAACTGGGGAATGCAATAGACAAGTGGAAGAAAGCATTCGAGTAATGGTTAGAGATGTGATCCCATAGACCAGTCTATAAGATGCGACAAGCAAGACCAAATTCCTTAATAGGCAATGGAGAGACACGGTGATTGGTCCCATCTAAGAAGAGGCCATCTCACGTCGGGCCCTACCTGAGAAAACGACCTAGAGAGACCCATTAGTGGTGATGTAGACAAGGAATGGGGAAAGCAAAAAAAACAAAGAGAGGATACAGGAAAAAGGGTTCATTATTAAAAGTAAGAATGGGGGTGCTATTATTTTTTTGAGAAAACCTCACCACATAAGGCCTAGGTTTCTCTCACAATGGTCCCTCCCAAAAGCAGAGCATCGCTCAACTTGGAAGAGCATATTAATTATGGAAACCTTATGAGGCTAGTTTAATCCACAAGCCACTAGAGAAAGGTTAGTACTAGAATGAAAGGATTTCATTCAGCATTCGATGGGCCGGGAAAAGAGAAGAATAGTATGCGAAACAAAGAATCATGCAACATTTTTATCTGTTATGGTGATATGCATTCTTATTTGTTACGGTGACATGTGAACATTAGGAGGTGGATCTTCTACGACTGATGATTTATGGGAGCCCTTGTTGAGTAGCCCTGTAAAGGTGATCACTTATGGTACTTTTCCCCTCACTTTCCCATTATCTCAATGCAATCTTTGTTCCCCAAATCAACCATATCAATATGTATGCACACCTGTTTGGCTATGACCATCATTCTTCATGGAAGTCTCAATTGAGATTTGCTAATCTCAAGAGTAATTCCTCTGCCCTTTCTACCCATTAGACCATGTAGAGGTCAATTTGGAGGAATGTTGAGGAAAAACAGAAGGTCATTTAAGTCTCCAAGAAATCCGAGGGACATTTCGAGTCAAAGTCAAGCAAGGAGCCTAAAAGCACGGTTTGAATCATCTTTGCACTGAGCAAAGGGAGGTTAGGTTGTCCACATTATAGTAGCCGTTGGAAGCACAATGTCCTCATTCAAGCAACATTGTGCAAACAAAGTGGAATTTTTTACTTCCCAAGCACTCAAGTTAATTTTCCAACCAATGTCAAGCTATTCTTGATAGAAGGTTGTACCCTTAGGTAAATTCAAACCTCCTTTTGTCAAATTTAACCTCTAATTGGTGGGATGTTTTTCAGTTTTAGGTAATGTAATGAAATAACTTGTAGTTTGTTTTAATCGTCAAGTGTATTGTGGATGAAAAGTCACTTGTTTTTTCGATCAAAAAGAGGAAAGGTGTTGAGATCCTAACCTATAAATAGACAAATCTCACCCGTTTTCAGATCATTGTGAATTGTTGAAATCGGGTTTCCATAGTGTGAAACATTTTCATGAAATCTTTGGTGTTCATCATGAATTATATTTCTTGGTTGATTAAAAAAATTTCTTAAGGGCATTTGTGGATAACTAAAGCATACTACAAAAACTAACTAGATCAACCCATTTGAAAGGAAGTTTGGTCACTTGCTAAAGGATGTCTAGGGTTTTACTGGCACATCTCTCTTGTTGATGTAACGTAGAGTTTGTTTCTTCTTGTTGGGCCAGCCCTAGTGCTCCTCACCAAGGAATTCAGATTATTTTGCATCATAGTTGATCTATTTGTTGAAGGATTTTCCCCAAGTATAATCCTTTCTAGTAGGGCTTGGTTTCAAAACTTGTTATTGATTAGGCGCGAGCTCATTTAACTTATGGGGTTCCACCTTTGACAATAATCCACAATAATTGATCAACCAACTCAAGAGGAGCATCGATTTGACCCCATAGACCTAGTGGAAATAAGGCACACTCCTTATTCCACCAAACAACCATCTATTTTTATTAAATTCTGCAATTGTCCTTATTTTTTATTATTCAAAAATCCATAAGAATAGAAAAATATATACATAAAATAATATATAGATGGCTCAGGGAGCAGAGATCAAACAGCTCAATGTATCAACTACACTGGTGGATTCACAGAAAGTAACTCTAGAAGAGAAACGATAGTTCACAAAACCCTAGATCACGTGCAAGTTTCTTCTAGGTCTCTTATAAGGAGCTAAAACCCTTCTAAAGTGCCATACTATCACATTGAGCATACCTTAGGAAGTCCTACCTCATCACCTAGTACCTCAAACCCTAGAACATCAGTTAAAGATGATTGTTTATCTATTGGGACTCCTCACGTCATGAAAAGTTCATAAAGAGCCAGGGACACTAGTTCTTGTGACTGTGGGACATCGTCCCATTGCTATCACTCAGTTTACCTCTTTGACCCATAGACGTTCCCTCCTTAGGGCCTGCTAGATTTTGGTAACACAGCCTACAACATAAAAGTAAATGGCTTGCCAAATACAAGGAGACGATAATAATAGAAAATCGCAATGAGGTTGAGAAGCGAGTGAAGGTTAAAACGAGGTGACTTCCCCTGGTGCAAGAATGAGGTTAAAGAGGTAACATGGAAAATGTGTTGAGTAAGAAATATGTAAAAGCAGGTCAAGGACACATCATAGACTAAGGGCAACTAATGTGCAAGAAAGTTCAAGCCTTAAACCACACAAAAAGCAGGCAAATGGATCCAGACAAGGAGTCTCCTCTGCCCTTTCTACCTGTTGGACCATGTAGAGGTCAATTTGGAGGAATGTTGAGGAAAAACAAAAGGTCATTCAAGTGTCCAAGCAATCTGAGGGACATTTCGAGTTAAAATCAAGCAAGGAGCCTAAAAGCATGGTTTGAATCATCTTTGCACTGAGCAAAGGGAGGTTGTCCACATTATACTAGCCATTGGAAAGCACAACGTCCTCATTCAAGCAACATTGAGCAAAGTTGCAAATAATGTGGAATTTTTTACTTCCCAAGCACTCAAGTTAATTTTTCAACAAATGTCAAGCTATTCTTGATGGAACGTTGTACCCTTAAGTCAATTCAGACCTCCTTTCGTCAAATTGGTGGGATTTTTTTTTCAGTTTTAGGCAATGTAATGAAATAACTTGTAGTTTGACTTAATCGTTAAGTGTATTGTCGATGAAAAGTCACTTGTTTTTCAATCAAGAGGAGGAAAGATGTTGAGATCCTAACCTATAAATAGAGAAATATCCCCTGTTTGCAGATCATTGTGAATTGTTGAAATCGGTTTTCCATTATGTGAAACATTTTCATGAATCCTTTGGTGTTCATCATGAATTATATCTCTCGGTTGATTTCGAAAATTTCTTAAGGGGATTTGTGGATAACTAAAGAATACTACAAAAACTAACTAGATCAACCCATTTGAAAGGAAGCTTTGTCACTTGCTAAGGGATGTCTAGGGTTTTACTCGCACATTTCTCATTGATTTAAGGTGGAGTTTTTTTCTTCTTGTTGGGCCATGCCTTAGCACTCCTCACCAAGGGATTCGGTTTATTTTGCATCATAGTTGATCTATTTGTTGAAGGATTTTCCCCAAGTATAATCCTTTCTAGTAGGGCTTGGTTTCAAAACTTGTTATTGATTAGACGCGAGCTCATTTAACTTATGAGGTTCCACCTCCAACCATAATCCACAATCATTGATCAACCAACTCAAGAGGAGCATCGATTTGACCCCATAGACCTAGTGGAATTAAGGCACACTCCTTCTTCCACCAAACAACCATCTCTTTTTACTAAATTCTGCAATTGTCCGTATTTTTTATTATTCAAAAATCCCTAAGAATAGAAAAATATATACATAAAATAATATATAGATGGCTCAGGGAGCAGAGAGCAAACGACTCAATGTATCAACTACACTGGTGGTTTCACAAAAAGAAACCCTAGAAGAGAAACAATGGTTCACAAAACCCTAGATCACGTGCAAGTTTCTTCTAGGTCTCTTATAAGGACTTAAAACCCTTCTGAAGTGCCATATTAATATATTGAGCTTCCCTTAGGAAGTCCTACCTCATCACCTAGTACCTCAAACCCTAGAACATCAGTTAAATATGATTGTTTATCTACTGGGACTCCTCACATAATGAAAAGTCCATAAAGCGTTGGAGATACTAGTTGTTGTGACTGTGGGACATCGTCCCATTGTTATCACTTTGTTTACCTCTTCGACCCATAGGCTTTCCCTCCTTAGGGCCTGCTAGATTTTGGTAACATAGCCTACAACATAAAATTAAATGGCTTGCCACATACAAGGAGGTGATAACAAATAGCAAATCTCAATGAGGTTGAGAAGCGAGTGAACATAAGAAGAGGACAAGGAAGGACAGGTGGCAAAGGTAGAGATCAACTAGTGGAGGAAAGAGAGATCAAATTTACTGAAGCTTGGTTTATTTTGCATCATATTTGATCTATTTGTTGAAGGATTTTCCCCAAGTATAATCCTTTCCAGTAGGGCTTGGTTTCAAAACTTGTTATTGATTAGGCGCGAGCTCATTTAACTTATGGGGTTCCACCTCCGACCATAATCCACAATCATTGATCAACCAACTCAAGAGGAGCACCGATTTGACCCCACAGACCTAATGGAAATAAGGCACACTCATTATTCCACCAAACAACCATCTCTTTTTACTAAATTCTGCAATTGTCCTTATTTTTTATTATTCAAAAATCCTAAGAATAGAAAAATATATACATAAAATAATATATAGATGGCTCAGGGATTAGAGATCAAAAGGCTCAATGTATCAACTACACTGGTGGTTTCACAGAAAGTAACTCTAGAAGAGAAACGATAGTTCAAAAAACCCTAGATCACGTGCAAGTTTCTTCTAGGTCTCTTATAAGGAGCTAAAACCCTTCTGAAGTGCCATACTATCACATTGAGCATACCTTAAGAAGTCCCACCTCATCACCTAGTACCTCAAACCCAAGAACATCAATTAAAGATGATTATTTATCTACTAGGACTCCTCACATCATGAAAAGTCCATAAAGAGTCGGGGACACTAGTTGTTGTGACTATGGGACATCGTCCCATTGTTATCACTCAGTTTACCTCTTTGACCCATAACCTTTCCCTCCTTAGGGCCTGCTAGATTTTGGTAACACAGCCTACAACATAAAAGTAAATGACTTGCCACATACAAGGAGACGATAACAATAGAAAATCTCAATGAGGTTGAGAAGTGAGTGAAGGTGAGAAGAGGACAAGGAAGGACAGGTGGCAAAGGTAGAGATCAACTAGTGGAGGAAAGAGAGATCAAATTTACTGAAGCCAGGAACAAAAAATTGAACCAAATACGCAGGAGGGGACAACAATAGAGATGAACAATTGAAGCCAAGAAGTAAGAGGTGGCAACATTATTTGAGATAGCATTTGAAAGAGGTCAGAATTGAGAACTTTGGAGCACAAATAAAGAAGGAAAGATGAAAAAGTTGGCAATCTTAGCATTGAATTAGGGAATGCAATAGACAAGTGGAAGAAAGCATTGGAGCAATGGTTAGAGATGTGATCCCATAGCTGCAGTCTATAGGATGCAACAACCAAGACCAAATTCCTTAATAGGCAATGGAGAGGCGCGGTCATTGGTCCCATCTAAGAAGAAGCAATCTCAAGTAGGGCCCTACCTGAGAAAATGACCTAGAGAGACCCATTAGTTGTGATGTAGCCAAGGAAAGGGGAAAGCAAAAAAAACAAAGAGAGAGAGGATATAGGAAAAAGGGTTCATTATTAAAAGTAAGAACGGCAGTGCTATTATTTTTTTGGGAGAATCTCACCACATAAGGCCTAGGTTTCTCTCACAATGATCCCTCCCAAAAGGAGATCATCGCTCAACTTGGAAGAGCATATTAATTATCTCAATTATCTCACTTTCCCATTTTCTCAATGCAATCTTTGTTCCCCAAATCAACCATATCGATATGTATGTGCACCTCTTTGGCTATGACCATCATTCTTCATGGAAGTCTCAAAGTTTGTGATGCATTAGAGATCCCTAATGCAGTGACCTACATCCTCCAAGGCAGTGGAAAAATATCTTGTGACCTCCCACTCAAGAGTAATCAAATCCAAGTCAAGGCACTCTTAACGCCCCCTTTAAGGTCCCATTTGCATCTTTTAGGTACCTTCAAAACGAAGTGACTTCCCCTGGTGCAGGAATGAGGTTAAAAGAGGTAACATGGAAAATGTGTTCAGTAAGAAAGATGTAAAAGCAGGTCAAGGACACATCATAGACTAACAGCAACTAATGTGCAGGAAAGTTCAAACCTTAAACCACACAAAAAGCAGGCAAATGGATCCAGACAAGGAGTCTCCTCTGCCCTTTCTACCCATTGGACCAGGTCAATTTGGAGGAATGTTGAGGCAAAACAGAAGGTCATTTAAGTCTCCAAGCAATCCGAGGGACATTACGAGTCAAAATCAAAAAAGGAGCCTAAAAGCATGGTTTGAATCATCTTTGCACTGAACAAAGGGAGGTTGTCCACATTATACTAGCCGTTGGAAAGCACAACGTCCTTATTCAAGCAACATTGTGCAAACAAAGTGGAATTTTTTACTTCCCAAGCACTCAAGTATGCAAAAGAAAGCATCATGCAACATTCTTATCTCTTACGGTGATATGCGAACATTACGAGGTGGATCTACTATGACTGATGATTTATGGCAGCCCTTGTTGAGTAGCCTTGTAAAGGTGATCACTTATTGTACTTTTCCCCTCACGTTCCCATTATCTCAATAAAATCTTGGTTCCCCAAATCATCCATATCAATATGTATGCACACCTCTTTGGCTATGACCATTATTCTTCACGGAAGTCTCAATGTTTGTGATGCATTAGAGATCCCTAATGCAAGTCAAGGCAGTGGAAAAATATCTTGCGCATTCCAACTCCAGAGTAATCAAATCCCAAGTCAAGGCACTCTTAACGCTCCCTTTAATGTCCCATTCGCATCTTTTAGGTACCTTCAAAACGAGGTGACTTCCCCTGGCTCAAGAATGAGGTTAAAAGAGGTAACATGGAAAATGTGTTGAGTAAGCAAGATGTAAAAGCAAGCCAAGGATTGATCATAGACTAAGGGCAGCTAATGTGCAAGAAAGTTCAAGCCTTAAACCACACAAAAAGCAGGCAAATAGATCAGGACAAGGAGTTTCCTCTACTCTTTCTACCCAATGGACCATGCAGAGGTCAATTTGGAGGAATGTTGAGGCAAAACAGAAGGTCATTTAAGTTTCCAAGCAATCCAAGGGACATTTCAAGTCAAAATCAAGCAAGGAGCATAAAAGCATGGTTTGAATCATCTTTGCACTAAGCAAAGGGAGGTTGTCCACATTATACCAGCCGTTGGAAAGCACAACGTCCTCATTCAAGCAACATTGTGCAAACAAAGTGGAATTTTTTACTTCCCAAGCATTGAAGTTAATTTTTCAACCAATGTCAAGCTATTCTTGATCAAACGTTGTACCCTTAGGTCAACTCAGACCTCCTTTTGTCAAATCTAACCTCTAATTGGTGGGATGTTTTTTAGTTTTAGGTAATGTAATGAAATAACTTGTAGTTTGACTTAATCATCAAGTGTATTGTGGATGAAAAGTCACTTGTTTTTTCAATCAAAAGAATGAAAGATGTTGAGATCCTAACCTATAAATAAAGAAATCTCCCCCGTTTGCAGATCATTGTGAATTGTTGAAATCGGTTTTCCATAATGTGAAACTTTTTCATGAAACTTTTGGTGTTCATCATGATTTATATGTCTTGGTTGATTTCGAAAATTTCTTAAGGAGATTTGTGGATAACTAAAGAATACTACAAAAACTAACTAGATCAACCCATTTTAAAGGAAGCCTAGCCACTTGCTAAGGGATGTCTAGGGTTTAACTCGCACATCTCTCTTGTTGATGTAAGGTAGAGTTTGTTTCTTCTTGTTGGGCCATGCGCTAGTGCTCCTCACCAAGGGATTCGGTTTATTTTCCATCATAGTTGATCTATTAGTTGAAGGATTTTCCCCAAGTATAATCCTTTCTAGTTGGGCTCGGTTTCAAAACTTGTTATTAATTAGCCACAAGCTCATTTAAGTTCTGGGGTTCCACCTCTAACCATAATCCACAATCATTCATCAACCAACTCAAGAGGAGCATCGATTTGACCCCATAGACCTAGTGGAAATAAGGCACACTCCTTATTCCACCCAACAACCATCTCTTTTTACTAAATTCTGCAATTGTCCTTATTTTTTATTATTCAAAAATCCTTAAGAATAGAAAAATATATACATAAATAATATATAGATGGCTAAGGGAGCAAAGATCAAACGGCTCAATGTATCAACTACACTGGTGGTTTCACAAAAAGAAAACCGAGAAAATAAACGATAGTTCACAAAACCCTAGATCACGTGCAAGTTTCTTCTAGGTCTCTTATAGGGAGCTAATACCCTTCTAAAGTGCCATATTATCACATTGAGCTTCCCTTGGGAAGTCCTACCTCATCATCTAGTACCTCAAACCCTAAAACATCAGTTAAAAATGATTGTTTATCTACTGGGACTCCTCACATCATGAAAAGTGCATAAAGAGTCAGGGACACTAGTTGTTGTGACTCTGGGACATAGTCCCACTGTTATGACTTAGTTTACCTCTTTGACCCATAGCCTTTCCCTACTAAGGCCTACTAGATTTTGGTAACACAGCCTACAACATTGAAGTAAATAGCTTGCCACATATAAGGAGACGATAACAATAGCAAATCTCAATGAGGTTGAGAAGCGAGTGAAGCTGAGAAGAGGACAAGGAAGGACAGGTGGCAAAGGTAGAGATCAACTAGTGGATTTCTTAAAGGGATTTGTGGATAACTAAAGAATATCACAAAAACTAACTAGATCAACCCATTTGAAAGGAAGCTTGGTCACTTACTATGGGATGTCTAGGGTTTTACTCACACATCTCTCTTGTTGATGTAAGGTAGAGTTTGTTTCTTCTTGTTGAGCCATGCCACAGTGCTCCTCACCAAGTGATTCGGATTATTTTGCATCATAGTTGATCTATTTGTTGAATGCTTTTCCCCAAGTATAATCCTTTCTAGTAGGGCTTGGTTTCAAAACTTGTTATTGATTAGGCGCGAACTCATTTAACTTATGGGGTTCCACCTTCGACCATAATCCACAATCATTGATCAACCAACTCAAAAGGACATCGATTTGACCCCATAGACCTAGTGGAAATAAGGAACACTCCTTATTCCACCAAAACAACCATCTCTTTTTACTAAATTCTGCAATTGTCCTTATTTTTTATTATTCAAAAATCCCTAAGAATAGAAAAATATATACATAAAATAATATATAGATGGCTCAGGGAGCAGAGATCAAATGGCTCAATGTATCAACTACACTGGTGGTTTCACAAAAAGAAACCCTAGAAGAGCAACGGTAGTTCACAAAACCGTATATCACGTGCAAGTTTCTTCTAGGTCTCTCATAAGGAGCTATTATTTTTTTGAGAAAACACCACATAAGGACTGGGTTTCTCTCACAATGGTCCCTCCCAGAAGGAGAGCATCGCTCAACTTGGAAGAGCATATTAATTATGGAAACCTTATGAGGCTAGTCTAATCCACAAGCCACTAGAGAAAGGTTATTACTAGAAGGAAAGGATTTCATTCAGCATTCGATGGGCCAGGATTTCGCATTTCACCGTAAGGATTTCATTACGGTGAAATGTGAACATTAGGAGGTGGATCTACTATGACTGATGATTTATGGGAGCACTTATTGAGTAGCCCTGTAAAGGTGATCACTTATTGTACTTTTCCCCACTTTCCCATTATCTCAATGCAATCTTTGTTCCCCAAATCAACCATATCGATATGTATACACACCTCTTCAGCTATGAACATCATTCTTCATGGAAGTCTCATAGTTTGTGATGCATTAGAGATCCCTAATGCAGTGACCCGCATCCTCCATTTTCATGGAAGTCTCATAATTTGTGATGCATTGGAGATCCCTAATGCAGTGACCCGCATCCTCCAAGGCAGTGGAAAAATAGCTTGCGACCTCCAACTCAAGAGTAATCATATCCAAGTCAAAGCACTCTTAACGACCCCTTTAATGTCCCATTTGCATCCTTTAGGTACCTTCAATACAAGTATACCTCTTTGACCCATAGCCTTTCCCTCCTTAGGGCCTGATAGATTTTGGTAACACAACCTACAACATAAAAGTAAATGGCTTGCCACATGCAAGGAGACGATAACAATAGAAAATCTCGATGAGGCTGAGAAGCGAGTGAAGGTGAGAAGAGGACAACGACGAACAGGTGGCAAAGGTAGAGATCAACTAGTGGAGGAAAGAGAGATCAAATTTACTAAAGCCAGGAACAAAAAACTGAACCAAATACACAGGAGGGGACCACAATAGAGATGAACAACTGAAGCCAAGAAGTAAGATGTGGCAACATTATTTGAGATAGAAAATGAAGGAGCTGAGAATAGAGAACTTTGGAGCACAAATAAAGAAGGAAAGATGAAAAAGTTGACAATCTTCGCGTTGAACTAGGGAATGCAATAGACGAGTGGAAGAAAGCATTGGAGCAATGGTTAGAGATGTGATCCCATAGCTGCAGTCCATAGGATGCGACAACCAAGACCAAATTCCTTAATAGGCAATGGAGAGACACGGTCATTGGTCCCATCTAAGAAGAAGCCATCTCAAGTCGGGCCCTACCTGAGAAAACGACCTAGAGGGACCCATTAGTGGTGATGTAGCCAAGGAAAGGGGAAAGAAAAAAAAAAAAGAGAGAGGATATAGGAAAAATGGTTCATTATTAAAAGTAAGAATGGGGTTGCTACTATTTTTTTCAGGAAACCTCGCCACATAAGACCTAGGATTCTCTCACAATGGTCTCTCCCAAAAGTAGAGCATCGCTCAACTTGGAAGAGCATATTATTTATGGAAACCTTAAGAGGCTAGTCTAATCCACAAGCTACTAGAGAAAGGTTAGTACTAGAAGGAAAGGATTTCATTCTGCATTCGATGGGTCAAGAAAAGAGAAGAATAGTATGTGAAAGAAAGCATCATGCAACATTCTTATATGTTACGATGATATGCGAACATTAGGAGGAGGATCTACTATGACTGATGATTTATGGGAGCCCTTGTTAAGTAGCCCTGTAAAGGTGATCACTTATTGTACTTTTCCCCTCACTTTCCCATTATCTCAATGCAATCTTTGTTCCCCAAATCAACCATATCGATATGTATGCACACCTCTTTGGCTATGACCATCATTCTTCATGGAAGTCTCAAAGTTTGTGATGCATTAGAGATCCATAATGCAGTGGCCCGCATCCTCCAAGGGAGTGGAAAAATATCTTGCGACCTCCAACTCAAAGTAATCAAATCCAAATCAAGGCACTCTTAACGCCCCCTTTAATGTCCCATTTGCATCTTTTAGTTACCTTCAAAATGAGGTGACTTCCCCTGGTCCAGGAATGAGGTTAAAAGAGGTAACATGGAAAATGTGTTGAGTAAGCAAGATGTAAAAGCAGGTCAAGGACACATCATAGACTAAGGGCAACTAATGTGCAAGAAAGTTCAAGCCTTAAACCACACAAAAAGCAGGCAAATGGATCCAAACAAGGAGTTTCCTCTGCCCTTTCTACCCATTGGACCATGTAGAGGTCAATTAAGAGGAATGTTGAAGCAAAACAGAAGGTCATTTAAGTCTCAAAGCAATCCGAGGGACATTTCGAGTAAAAATCAAGCAAGGAGCCTAAAAGCATGGTTTGAATCATCTTTGCACTGAGCAAAGGGAGGTTGTCCACATTATACTAGCCGTTGGAAAGCACAACGTCCTCATTCAAGCAACATTTTGCAAACAAAGTGGAATTTTTTACTTCCCAAGCACTCAAGTTAAATTTTCAACCAATGTCAAGCTATTTTTGATGGAACGTTGTACCCTTAGGTCAATTTAGACCTCCATTTCTCAAATCTAACCTGTAATTGGTGGGATGCTTTTCAGTTTTAGGTAATGTAATGAAATAACTTGTAGTTTGACTTAATCGTCAAGTGTATTGTGGATGAGAAGTCACTTGTTTTTTCAATCATAAGGAGGAAAGATGTTGAGATCCTAACCTATAAACAGAGAAATCTCCCCCATTTCCAGATCATTGTGAATTGTTGAAATCGGTTTTTAATAATGTGAAACATTTTCATGAAATCTTTGGTGTTCATCATGAATTATATTTCTTGGTTGATTTCGAAATTCTTTTAAGGGGATTTGTGGATAACTAAAGAATACTACAAAAACTAACTAGATCAACCCATTTGAAAGTAATCCTGGTCACTTGCTAAGGGATGTCTAGGGTTTTACTCATTGCTAAGGGATGTCTAGGGTTTTACTCACACATCTGTCTTGTTGATGTAAGGTAGAGTTTGTAACGACCCATTTAAACTAATTAATTAATGTAAAGTTTAGACTTATATTAAAGTAGATATAATAAGCATATATATATAAAATATGAGTTAAACTTTAAAAATGAATATAAATTAAATCTTATAATAAATATAAAGTTAAAACTTTATAATATATATAAAGTTAATTCTATAAAAATTAAAGTATATAATAAATAATTAAACATAAAATAAACTTTATAATAAATATAAAAAGAATTGAGTTTTATAAAAATAGAACCTAAAATTTCATTAAGGTAATAAAATGATAAAACCTTAAACCCTCATACGGAGTGCATCAACCAAACCTATCAGAAGGATAAATATCTCAGGAGGAGATTTTGCAAGCAGGGAGGTGTCGGGAGGAGAAAGAGCGGTGGCCGTAGGCTGGAAGGCAGCCACCGCCAAGCCCGCTAATATAAAAAACCGCTGGACTGAGCCGAGGAGGGGACAGGAGAGGGGAGTGAGAAAAACCAGGAAGCTTGAACGAGAGGAAGCAGCAGGAGAACAGGAGCAGACAGCAGATCAGCACACAGCAGTTCAGGTAGGTATTCAAAATTATTACGGTTCTTGTATTTCAGTTTTCTGGTCTTTACAAAGTTTGTTTCTTCTTGTTGGGCCATGCCCTAATGCTCCTCACCAAGGGATTCGGTTTATTTTTACATCATAGTTGATCTATTTGTTGAAGGATTTTCCCCAAGTTTAATCCTTTCTAGTAGGGCTTGGTTTCAAATCTTGTTATTGATTAGGCGCAAGCTCATTTAACTTGTGGGGTTCCACCTCCGACCATAATCCACAACAATTGATCAACCAACTCAAGAGGAGCATCGATTTGACCCCATAGACCTAGCTCATTTAACTTGTGGGGTTCCACCTCTGACCATAATCCACAACAATTGATCAACCAACTCAAGAGGAGCATCGATTTGACCCCATAGACCTAGTGGAAATAAGGCAGACTGCTTATTCCACCAAACAACCATCTCTTTTTACTAAATTCTGCAATTGTCCTTATTTTTTATTATTCAAAAATCCCTAAGAATAGAAAAATATATACATAAAATAATATATACATGGTTCAGGGAGCAAAGGTCAAACGGCTCAATGTATCAACTACACTGGTGGTTTCACAAAGAAACTTTAGAGGAGAAACGATAGATCACAAAACCCTAGATCACGTGCAAGTTTCTTCTAGGTTCCTTATAAGGAGTTAAAACCCTTCTAAAGTGCCATATTATCACATTGAGCTTCCCTTTGGAAGTCCTACCTCATCACCTAGTACCTGAAACCCTAGAACATCAGTTAAACATGATTGTTTATCTACTGGGACTCCTCACATCATGAAAAGTCCATAAAGAGCCGGGGACACTAGTTGTTGTGACTGTGGGAAATTGTCCCATTGTTATCTCTCAGTTTACTTCTTTGACCCACAGCCTTTCCCTCCTGAGGGCCTGCTAGATTTTGGTAACACAGCCTACAACATAAAAGTAAATGGCTTGCCACATACAAGGAGACGATAACAATAGCAAATCTCAATGAGGTTGAGAAGCGAGTGAAGGTGAGAAGAGGACAAGGAAGGACAGGTAGCAAAGGTAGAGATCAACTAGTGGAGGAAAGAGGGATCAAATTTACTAAAGCCAGGAACAAAAAACTGAACCAAATACGCAGGAGGGGACAATAATAGAGATGAACAATTGAAGCCAAGAAGTAAGAGGTGGCAACATTATTTGAGATAACAAATGAAAGAGGTGAGAATCGAGAACTCTGGAGCACAAATAAATAAGGAATGATGAAAAAGTTGACAATCTTTGCGTTGAACTGGGGAATGCAATAGACGAGTGGAAGAAAGCATTGGAGCAATGGTTAGAGATGTGATCCCATAGTAGCAGTCTATATGATGCCATAACCAAGACAAATTTCCTTAATAGGCAATGAAGAGACACGGTCATTGGTCCCATCTAAGAAGAAGCCATCTCAAGTCGGGCCCTACTTGAGAAAACGACCAAGAGAGACCCATTAGTGGTGCAGGAATGAGGTTAAATGAGGTCACATGGAAAATGTGTTGACTAAGAAAGATGTAAAAGTAGGTCAAGGACACATCATAGACTAAGGGCAACTAATGTGCAAAAAATTTCAAGCCTTAAACCACACAAAAAGCAGGCAAATGGATCCAGACAAGGAGTTTCCTCTGCCCTTTCTACCCATTGGACCATGTAGAGGTCAATTTAGAGGAATGTTGAGGCAAAACAGAAGGTCATTTAAGTCTCCAAGCAATCCGAGAGACATTTCGAGTCAAAATCAAGCAAGGAGCCTAAAAGCATGGTTTGAATCATCTTTGCACCGAGCAAAGGGAGGTTGTCCACATTATACTAGCTGTTGGAAAGCACAACGTCCCATTCAAGCAACATTGTGCAAACAAAGTGGAATTTTTTACTTCCCAAGCACTCAGGTTAATTTTTCAACCAATGTAGTTTGACTTAATCGTCGAGCATATAGTGGATGAAAAGTCACTTGTTTTTTCAATCAAAAGGAGGAAGGTTGTCCACATTATACTAGTTGGAAAGCACAACGTCCCATTCAAACAACATTGTGCAAACAAAGTGGAATTTTTTACTTCCCAAGCACTCAGGTTAATTTTTCAACCAATGTAGTTTGACTTAATCGTCGAGCATATAGTGGATGAAAAGTCACTTGTTTTTTCAATCAAAAGGAGGAAGGATGTTGAGATGCTAACCTATAAATAGAGAAATCTCCATTGTTTCCAAATCATTGTGAATTGTTGAAATCGGTTTTCCATAATGTCAAACATTTTCATGAAATCTTTGGTGTTCATCATGAATTATATTTCTTGGTTGATTTCTAAAATTTCTTAAGGGGATTGGTAGATAACTAAAGAATACTACAAAAACTAACTAGATCAACCCATTTGAAAGGAAGCTTGGTCACTTGCTAAGGGATGTCTAGGGTTTTACTCACACATCTGTCTTCTTGATGTAAGGTAGAGTTTGTTTCTTCTTATTGGCCCATGCCCTAGTGCTCCTCACCAAGGGATTCTGTTTATTTTGCATCAAAGTTGATCTATTTGTTGAAGGATTTTCCCTAGTATAATACTTTCTCGTAGGGCTTGGTTTCACAACTTGTTCTTGATTAGGCACGAGCTCATTTAACTTATGGGGTTCCACCTCCGGCCATAATCCACAATCATTAATCAACCACCTAAAGAGGAGCATCGATTTGACCCCATAGAACTAGTGGAAATAAGGCACACTCCTTATTCCACCAAACAACCATCTCTTTTTACTAAATTCTGCAGTTTATTTTTTATTATTCAAAAAGTCGTAAGAATAGAAAAATATATATATAAAATAATATATGGATGGCTCAGGGAGCAAAGATCAAACGCCTCAATGTATCAACTACACTGGTGGTTTCACAAAAAGAAACCCAAGAAAAGAAACCATAGTTCACAAAACCCTAGATCACGTGCAAGTTTCTTCTAGCCTCTAGGTCAAGGGGATTTGTGAATAACTAAAGAATATTACAAAAACTAACTACATCAACCCATTTGAAAGGACGCTTGGTCACTTGCTACAGGATGTCTAGGGTTTTACTCGCACATCTCTCTTGTTGAGGTAAGGTAGAGTTTGTTTCTTCTTTTTGAGCCATGCCCTAGTGCTCCTCACCAAGTGATTCGGATTATTTTGCATCATAGTTGATATATTTGTTGAAGGATTTTCCCCAAGTATAATCCTTTCTCAATGTATCAACTACACTAGTGATTTCACAAAAAGAAACCCTAGAAGAGAAACGATAGTTCACAAAACTCCAGATCACATGCAAGTTTCTTCTAGGTCTCTTATAGGGAGCTAAACCCTTCTGAAGTGCCATATTATCACATTGAGCTTCCCTTTGGAAGTCCTACCTCATCACGTAGTACCTCACCCTAGAACATCAATTAAAGATGATTGTTTATCTACTGGGACTCATCACCTCATGAAAAGTCCATAAAGAGCTGGGGACACTAGTTGTTGTGACTGTGGGACATCATCCCATTGTTATCACTTAGTTTACCTCTTTCACCCATAGCCTTTCCCTCCTTATGGCCTGCTAGATTTTGGTAACACGGCGTACAGCATAAAAGTAAATGGCATGCCACATACAAGGAGACGATAATAATAGCAAATCTCAATGAGGTTGAGAAGCGAGTGAAGGTGAGAAAAGGACAAGGAAGGACAGGTGGCAAAGGTAGAGGTCAACTAATGGAGGAAAGAGAAATCAAATTTACTAAAGCCAGGACCAAAAAATTGAACCAAACACGCAAGAGGGGACAACAATAGAGATGAACAATTGAAGCGAAGAAGTAAGAGGTGGCAACATTATTTGAGATAGCAAATGAAAGAGGTGAGAATTGAGAACCCTGGAGCACAAATAAATCAGGAAAGATGAAAAAGTTGACAATCTTAGCATTGAACTAGGGAATGCAATAGACGAGTGGAAGAAAGAATTGTTGCAATGGTTAGAGATGTGATCCCATAGCTACAATCTATAGGATGCAACAACCAAGACCAAATTCCTTAATAGGCAATGGGGAGGCACTGTCATTGGTCCCATCTAAGAATAAGACATCTCAAGTCGGAACCTACCTGAGAAAACGACCAAGAGAAACCATTAGTGGTTATGTAGCCAAGGAAAGGGGAAAGCAAAAAAAACAGAGAGAGAGGATACAGTTAACAGGTTTCATTATTAAAAGTAAGAATCGGGGTGCTATTATTTTTTTTAGAAAACCTCACCACATAAGGCCTAGGTTTCTCTCACAATGGTCCCTCCCAAAAGCAGAGCATCGCTCAACTCGAAAGAGCATATTAATTATGGAAACCTTATGAAGCTAGTCTAATCCACAAGTCACTAGACAAAGGTTAGTACTAGAAGGAAATGGTTTCATTCAAAATTCGATGGGTCAGGGAAAGAGAATAATAGTATGAGAAAGAAAGAATCATGCAACATTCTTATCTCTTAAGGTGATATGACAACATCAGGAGGTGGATCTACTATGATTGATGATTTATGGGAGTCCTTGTTGAGTAGCCCTATAAAGGTGATCACTTATTGTACTACTACCCTCCCTTTCCCATTATCTCAATGCAATCTTTATTCCCGAAATCAACCATAGCCATATGTATGCACACTGCTTTGGCTACGACCATCATTCTTCATCGAAGTCTCAAAGTTTGTGATGCATTAGAGATCCCTAATGCAGTGACCCACAACCTCCA
Organism: Pinus taeda; assembly: GCA_000404065.3. NCBI lineage: Eukaryota > Viridiplantae > Streptophyta > Pinopsida > Pinales > Pinaceae > Pinus > Pinus taeda. The sequence goes on along the minus strand of APFE030128764.1, from coordinate 351,925 downwards.
AGGCAGTGGGAAAATATCTTGCGACCTTCAACTCAAGAGCAATCAAATCTAAGTCAAGGCACTCTAAACGCCCCCTTTAATGTCCCATTTGCATCTTTTAGGTACTTTCAAAACTAGGTGACTTCCCCTGGTGCAGGAATGAGGTTAAAAGAGGTAACATGGAAAATGTGTTGAGTAAGCAAGATGTAAAAGCAAGTCAAGGACACATCATAGACTAAGGGCAACCAATGGGCAAGAAAGTTCAATCCTTAAACCACACAAAAAGAAGGCAAATGGATCCAGACAAGGAGTTTCCTCTACCCTTTCTACCCATTGGACCATGTAGAGGTTAATTTGGAGGAATGTTGAGGAAAAACCGAAGGTCATTTAAGTCTCCAAGCAATCCGAGGGACATTTCGAGTCAAAATCAAGCAAGGAGCCTAAAAGCATGGTTTGAATCATCTTTGCACCAAACAAAGGGAGGTTGTCCACATTATACTTGCCATTGGAAAGCACAACATCCTCATTCAAGCAACATTGTGCAAACAAAGTCGAATTTTTTACTTCCCAAGCACTCATGTTAATTTTTCAACCAATGTCAAGCTATTCTTGATGGAAGGTTGTACCCTTAGGTCAATTTAGACCTAATTTGTCCAATGTAACCTCTAATTGGTGGGATGTTTTTCAGTTTTAGGTAATGTAATGAAATAACTTGTAGTTTGACTTTATCGTCAAGTGTATTGTGGATGAAAAGTCACTAGTTTTTTCAATCAAAAGGAGGAAAGATGTTGAGATCCTAACCTATAAAGAGACAAATCTCACCCGTTTGCAGATCATTGTGAATTGTTGAAATCAGTTTTCCATATGTGAAACATTTTCATGAAATCTTTGGTGTTCATCATGAATTATATTTCTTGGTTGATTTCGAAAAATTCTTAAGGGGATTTGTGGATAACTATAGAATACTACAAAAACTAACTAGATCAACCCATTTGAAAGGAATCTTGGTCACTTGCTAAGGGGTGTCTAGGGTTTTACTCGCACATCTCTATTGTTGATGTCAGGTAGAGTTTGTTTCTTCTTGTTCGGCCAGCCCTAGTGCTACTCACCAAGAGATTCGGTTTATTTGCATCATAATTGATCTATTTGTTGAAGGGTTTTACCCAAGTATAATCCTTTCTAGTAGGGCTTGGTTTCAAAACTTGTTATTGATTAGGCGCGAGCTCATTTAAGTTATGGGGTTCCACCACCGACCATAATCCACAATCATTGATCAACCAACTCAAGAAGAGCGTCGATTTGACCCCACAGACCTAGTGGAAATAAGGCACACTCCTTATTCCACCAAACAACCATCTCTTTTTACTAAATTCTGCAATTGACCTTATTTTTTATTATTCAAAAAGCCCTAAGAATAGAAAAATATACACATAAAATAATATATAGATGGCTCAGGGACCAGAGATCAAATGGCTCAATGTATCAACTACACTGGTGGTTTCACATAAAGAAACTCTAGAAGAGAAACGATAGTTAAGAAAACCCTAGATCACGTGCAAGTTTCTTCTAGGTCTCTTATAAGGAGCTAAAATCCTTGTGAAGTGCCATATTATGACATTGAACATACCTTAGGAAGTCCTACCTCATCACCTAGTACCTCAAACCCTAGAACATTAGTTAAAGATGATTGTTTATCCACTGGGACTCCCCACATCATGAAAAGTTCATAAAGAGTCGGGGACACTAGTTGTTGTGACTGTGGGAAATCGTCCCATTGTCATCACTCAATTTACCTCTTTGACTCATAATCGTTCCCTCCTTAGGGCCTGCTAGATTTTGGTAACACAGCCTACAACATAAAAGTAAATGGATTTCCTCATACAAGGAGACGATAACAATAGCAAATCTCAATGAGGTTGAGAAGCGAGTGAAGGTGAGAAGAGAACAAGGAAGGACAAGTGGCAAAGGTAGAGATCAACTAGTAGAGGAAAGAGGGATCAAATTTACTAAAGCCAGGCACAAAAAACTGAACCAAATACGCAGGAGGGGACAACAATGGAGATGAACAATTGAAGCCAAGAAGTAAGAAATGGCAACATTATATGAGATAGCGAATGAAAGAGGTGAGAAACAAGAACTCTAGAGCACAAATAAAGAAGGAAATATGAAAAAGTTGACAATCTTTGCGTTGAACTGGGGAATGCAATAGACGAGTGGAAGAAAGCATTGGAGCAATGGTTAGAGATGTGATCCCATAGCTGCAGTCTATAGGATGCAACAACCAAGACCAAATTCCTTAATAGGCAATGGAGAGACACGGTCATTGGTCCCATCTAAGAAGAAGCCATCTCAAGTCAGGCCCTACCTGCGAAAACGACCTAGAGAGACCCATTAGTGGTGCAGGAATGAGGTTAAAAGAGGTATCATGGAAAATGTGTTGAGTAAGAAAGATATAAAAGCAGGTCAAGGACACATCATAGACTAAGTGCAACTAATGTGCAAGAAAGTTAAGCCTTAAACCACACAAAAAGCAGGCAAATGGATCAAGACAAGGAGTTTCCCCTGCCCTTTTTACCCATTCGACCATGTAGACGTCAATTTGGAGGAGTGTTGAGGCAAAACAGAAGGTCATTTAAGTCTCCAAGCAATCTGAGGGACATTTAGAGTCAAAATCAAGCAAGGAGCCTAAAAGCATGGTTTGAATCATCTTTGCACAGAGCAAAGCGATGTTGTCCATATTATACTAGCCGTTGGAAAGCACAACGTCCAAGCAACATTGTGCAAACAAAGTGGAATTTTTTACATCCCAAGTACTCAAGTTAATTTTTCAACCAATGTAGTTTGACTTAATCGTCAAGCATATAGTCAAAAAGAGAAGGGATGTTGAGATCCTAACGTATAAATAGAGAAATCTCCCTTGTTTGCAAATCATTGTGAATTGTTGAAATCGATTTCCCATCATGTCAAACATTTTCATGAAATCTTTGGTGTTCATCATGAATTATATTTTTCGGTTCTTTTCGAAAATTTCTTAAGGGGATTTGTGCATAACTAAAGAATATTACAAAAACTAACTAGATCAACCCATTTGAAAGGAAGCTTGGTCACTTGATAAGGGATGTCTACGGTTTTACTCGCATATCTCTCTTCTTGATGTAAGGTAGAGTTTGTTTCTTCTTGTTGGCCCATGCCCTAGTGCTCTTCACCAAGGGATTCAATTTATTATGCATCATAGTTGATCTATTTGTTGAAGGATTTTCCCCAAGTATAATCCTTTCTAGTAGGGCTTGGTTTCAAAACTTGTTTTTGATTAGGCACGAGCTCATTTAACTTATGGGGTTCCACCTCCGACCATAATCCACAATCATTGATCAACCAACTCAAGAGGAGCATCGATTTGACCTCATAGACCTAGTGGAAATAAGGCACACTCCTTATTCCACCAAACGACCATCTCTTTTTACTAAATTATGCAATTGTCCTTATTTTTTATTATTCAAAAATCCCTAAGAATAGAAAAATATATACATAAAATAATATATAGATGGCTCAGGGAGCAGAGATCAAACGGCTCAATGTATCAACTACACTGGTGGTTTCACAGAAAAGAAACCCTAGAAGAGAAACGATAGTTCACAAAACCCTAGATCACGTGCAAGTTTCTTCTAGGTCTCTTATAAGGAGCGAAAACCCTTCTGAAGTCCCATATTAACACATTGAGCCTAGCTTAGGGAGTCCTACCTCATCACCTAGTACCTCAAACCCTAGAACATCAGTTAAAGATGATTTTTTATCTACTAGGACTCCTCACATCATGAAAATTCCATAAAGAGTCAGGGGCACTAGTTGTTGTGACTGTGGCACATCGTCCCATTGTTATCACTCAGTTTACCGCTTTGACCCATAGCCTTTCCCTCCTTAGGGCCTACTAGATTTTGGTAACACAGATGTGATCCCATAGCTGCAATCTATAGGATGTGAAAACCAAGACCAAATTCCTTAATAGGCAATGGAGAGGCAATGTCATTGGTCCCATCTAAGAATAAGCCATCACAAGTCGGGCCCTACATGAGAAAACGACCAAGAGATACCCATTAGTGGTGATGTAGAAAAGGGAGGAAAGCAAAAAAACAAAGAGAGAGGATATAGGAAACAAGGTTCATTATTAAAAGTAAGAATGGGGGTGCTATTATTTTTTTAGAAAACCTCACCACATAAGGCCTAGATTTCTCTCACAATGGTCCCTCCCAAAAGCAGAGCATCGCTCAACTTGGAAGAGCATATTAATTATGGAAACCTTATGAGGCTAGTCTAATCCACAAGCCACTAGAGAAAGGTTAGTACTAGAAGGAAACGATTTCATTCAGCATTCCATGGGTCAGGAAAAGAGAAGAACAGTATGCGAAAGAAAGCATCATGCAACAATCTTATCTCTTACGGTGATATGTGAACATCAGGAGGTGATTCTACTATGACTGATGATTTATGGGAGCCCTTGTTGAGTAGCCCTATAAAGGTGATCACTTATTGTACTTTTCCCCTCACTTTCCCATTATCTCAATGCATTCTTTGTTCCCCAAATCAACCATATCCATATGTATGCACACCTCTTTGGCTATGACCATCATTTTTCATGTAAGTCTCAAAGTTTGCGATGCATTAGAGATCCCTAATGCAGTGACCCACAACCTCAAGGCAATGAAAAAATAGCTTACGACCTCCAACTCAAGGGTAATCAAATTCAAGTCAAGGCACTCTTAACGCTGCCTTTAATGTCCCATTTACATATTTTAGGTACCTTCAAAACGAGGTGAATTCTCCTGGTGCAGGAATGAAGTTAAAAGAGGTAACATGGAAAATGTGTTGAGTAAGCAAGATGTAAAAGCAAGTCAAGGACACATCATAGACTAAGGGAAACTAATGTGCAAGAAAGTTCAAGCCTTAAACCACATAAAAAGCAGGCAAATGGATCTAGACAAGGAGTTTCCTCTACCCTTTCTACCCATTGGACCATGTAGAGGTCAATTTGGAGGAATGTTGAGGCAAAACAGAAGGTCATTTAAGTCTCCAAGCAATCCAAGGTACATTTCGAGTCAAAATCAAGTAAGGAGCCTAAAAGCATGTTTTGAATAATCTTGCACCAAGCAAAGGAAGGTTGTCCACATTATACTAGCCGTTGGAAAGCACAACGTCCTCATTCAAGCAACATTGTGCAAACAAAGTGGAATTTTTTACTTCCTAAGCACTCAAGTTAATTTTTCAACCAATGTCAAGCTATTCTTGATGGAACGTTCTACCCATAGGTCAAATCAGACCTCCTTTTGTCAAAACTAACCTCTAATTGGTGGGTTGTTTTTCAGTTTTACGTAATGTAATGAAATAACTTGGTAGTTTGACTTAATCGTCAAGCATATTGTGCATGAAAAGTCACTTCTTTTTTCAATCAAGAGGAGGAAGGATGTTGAGATCCTAACCTATAAATAGAGAAATCTCCCTCGTTTGCAAATCATTGTGAATTTTTTAGATTGGTTTTCCATAATGTGAAACATTTTCATGAAATCTTTGGTGTTCATCATGAATTATATTTCTTGGTTGATTTCACATATTTCTTAGGCAGATTTGTGGATAACTAAAGAATATTACAAAAACTAACTAGATCAACCCATTTGAAAGGAAGCTTGGTCACTTGCTAGGGATGTCTAGGGTTTTACTCGCACATCTCTATTGTTGATGTAAGGTAGAGTTTGTTTCTTCTTGTTAAGCCATGCCCTAGTGCTCCTCACCAAGTGATTCAGATTATTTTGCATCATAGTTGATCTATTTGTTGAAGTATTTTCCCCGAGTATAATCCTTTCTAGTAGGGCTTGGTTTCAAAACCAGTTATTAATTAGGCGCGAGCTCATTTAACTTATGGGGTTCCACCTCCGACCATAATCCACAATCATTGATCAACCAACTCAAGAGGCGCATCGATTTGACCCCATAGACCTAGTGGAAATAAGGCACACTCCTTATTCCGCCAAGCAACCATCTCTTTTTACTAAATTCTACAATTGTCCTTATTTTTTATTATTCAAAAATCCCTAAGAATAGAAAAATATATCCATAAAATAATCTATAGATGGCTCAGGGAGCAGATATCAAACGGCTCAATTTATCAACTACACTGGTGGTTTGACAGAAAGAAACTCTAGAAGAGAAACGATAGGTCACAAAACCCTAGATCACGTGCAAGTTTCTTCTAGGTCTCTTATAAGGAGCTAAAACCCTTCTAAAGTGCCATATTATCACATTGAACAGACCTTAGGAAGTCCTACCTCATCACCCAATATCTCGAACCCTAGAACATCAGTTAAAGATGATTATTTATCTACTAGGACTCCTCATATCATGAAAAGTCCCTAAAGAGCCGAGGACACTCGTTGTTGTGACTGTGGGACATCGTCCCATTGTTATCACTTAGTTTACCTCTTTGACCCATAGCCTTTTCCTCCTTAGGGGCTGCTAAAGTTTCGTAACATAGCCTACAACGTAAAAGTAAATGGCTTGCCACATACAAGGAGACGATAACAATAGCAAATCTCAATGAGGTTGAGAAGCTAGTGAAGTTGAGAAGAGGACAAGGAAGGACAGGTGGCAAAGGTAGAGATCAACTAGTGGAGGAAAGAGAGTTCAAATTCAATGAAGCCAGGACCAAAAAATTGAACCAAATACACAAGAGGGGACAACAATAGAGATGAAAAATTGAAGCCAAGAAGTAAGAGGGGGCAACATTATTTGAGATAGAAAATGAAATAGGTGTGAATTGAGAACTCTGGAGCACAAATAAAGAAGGAAAGATGAAAAGTTGACAATCTAAGCGTTGAACTAGGGAATGCAATATATGAGTGGAGGTGTTATGAAACTAGCTCAAGAAAAGATAGATCAACGCCTTAGAATTCAGCCTCTTCGAGGGGGCAACCTCCTTTACATTACATAAATGAACAATTCTTGGATGATACAAATGAAAAGACTATAGGAGTCTAAGGGGTCATAACATAATCAGAGCCGACATAACAATAATAATGTAAGGGCACAATAATAATAATAGTGGGCTTCTATGGGGCACAATAGTAACAATATGGGCATTGCATGGGTACATCAATATAATAGGTGGGTTGTACTAATAAAAATAAGGGGTTACACTAGTAGTATAGGGGCCTAACATGCCCCTCTCCTTCAAAAAGCGTTGTCCTCAACGCTTGAGTAGTTCTTGATGCTTTTGTATAAAATTCATGTCCTCCCATGTGGAATCTTTAGCAAGTAAGTTCTTCCACTTGATGAGATACTCTGAAATTGATCGCTCTCGTAGCTATCGGGTTCTTGTTTCTGTGACTGCTCCAGGTTCCAATATGATTTTTCCTTCCTCTTCAATTTCTGGCAATATTGTTTGAATTGGGATCTTTTGCAACTTTTGAATAAGTGGCCATACTTCTTCGTCCTTCTTCCATTCATCCCTTGCTTCGTTTATCCAATCTGGTTGGATAATAGAAATAGCACAAAACAATGCTTCCACATCCTCATCCTTGAAGAGTCTTCCCATTCGGTAAGGTCGCCATTTTTTAAGTGCATGTAGTATTGCCAACATTTCCTTCTCATAAATAGCTTGCTTGAGATGTAGCAGTAAAAATACCCAATCACCTACATCAAAACATTTTTCACTACGATGTTGATCTACCTGTTGTTTCGTTTGATTTTGCACCGAAGTGGCGTTATCCTTTATAAAGTTGGAGAACTTGTTGTTGATGCTCGATGTGATCTTTCACTGCTTGAACCTTTTTCTTCTTGATATGTCCTTCTATCCCTAGAGTTTGAGGAGTGGTAATTTCTTCCCATCCTTTACAAGATATGGTTGGATTCATTTCTTCTTTCTCGATGTGATCTTTCACTTCTTGCACCTTTTTCTTCTTGATATGTCCTTTCTTGAGAGTTTGAGGAGTGGTAATTCTTGCCAATGCTTTACAAGATATGGTCTAATTCATTTCTTCTTTCTCTGGGGTGGGGTCCTGGTGTATATCCTCTTCTTTTGATGTTTCTTGATCTTTTTCTTCCTCCTCTTCATATTCTATGTAAAATAATTTCTTCTCAGCACACTTATGACCTTTAGTGCATTTGCTATCACAATTGTAACAAAGCCCTTTTTCTCTTTTTTCTTCCAATTGTTGTGGTGTAATCCTTGTAGGTTGTGGAAAGCTAGGAGAAACAACACTTCCATCTTTATAGTTGTGGGGTATGCTTCCTGCTTTCCATAATTTCCACTATGTCACAAAGCCCTTTTACTCTTTCCAATTGTTGTGGTGTTGCTCTTTGTATCCTCATAATGTGTTATCATTTCTCCGTGAAAATTGACCACGTAACAAGTTGTTTATGAGAACAAAGCCCTTCATACCATAAAAATTGATCCGGTTCTAAATATGAAGATGAAATACATACCTTTTGTAATAGTGCTACACCATGTAGATTAAAATATTGCTCCATCCGAAGTATCCAATTTACTGGATCCTTGCCATCAAACTTCCTCATTTTGCTTTTTCTTGATTTTAGGAGCTCGATCTTGAAATAACTGTAACTCTGTACTTTCGGATCTTTAAGTTCTAAAATTGTGACTTGTAGTACCCCTCTGCGTCCTCTTTCCAATGCCACAAGTCAGATCCAAATTGGATTCTCCAAGAAAGAGTTATGAGAAATCTCCAAATATGACCTGATTATAGACTAGTTCAGTAGAGCGAACTTGTACGATGTGCCACGAGTCACTGTTTCGACCTTTGGATTTGAAAGAGATATACAAGAAACTACAGTCTGTCCTCTCTCTGTACCTTCTTACGAAATTTCAATCTGATGCTCAGAGAGAATGTTATGACGATTTTCCCCAGGTCACCTGTTTGGAATGTAATTCCGGAGTCTGCGAAAAGACCAACTTCCTCAGATCATATCTGTGCAAATATAGCGCGAAAAGATCTAAAATTTGGCGCTGAGCTTCAGCGCGATGGCTTCTCAAATGGGTGCAAATATAGCGCGAAAAGCTCTAAAATTTGGAGCTCAGCTTCAGTGCGATGGCTTCTCAAATGGGTTTTTTTTTAGCTTCTGAAACGTCGCAAAAAAAAGTTATAGCGAAAATGCCACAATGACTTGTTTGGAGCAACGAAACCCTAGAATCCAAAGCTCTAATACCAAATGCTATGAAACCAGCTCAAGAAAAGATAGAAAAGATAGATCAACGACTTAGAATTCAGCCTCTTCGAGGGGGAAACCTCCTTTACATTACATAAATGAACAATTCTTGGATGATACAAATGAAAAGACCTCCTTTCTATATATAGGAGTCTAAGGGGTCATAACATAATCAGAGCCGACATAACAATAATAATGTACGGGCACAATAATAACAATAGTGCACTATGGGGTACAATAGTAACAATATGGGCACTACGTGGGTACATCAATATAATAAGTGGGTTCTACTAATAACAATAAGGGGTTACACTAGTAGTATAGGGGCCTAGCAGGAGGAAAGCATTGGAACAATGGTTAGAGATGTGATCCCATAGCTGCAGTCTATAGGATGCGACAACCAAGACCACATTCCTTGATAGGCAATGGAGAGGCACAATTATTGGTCCCATCTAAGAAGAAGCCATCTCAAGTCGGGCCCTACCTGAGAAAACAACCTAGAGAGACCCATCAACGGTGATGTAGCCAAGGAAAGGGGAAAGCAAAAAAATAGAGAGAGGGTATAGGAAAAAGGGTTCATTATTAAAAGTAAAAATGGGGGTGCTATTATATTTTTGACAAAACCTCACCACATAAGGCCTAGGTTTCTCTCACAATGGTCCCTTCCAAAAGCAAAGCATCGCTCAACTTGGAAGAGCATATTAATTATGGAAACCTTATGAGGCTAGTCTAATCCACAAGACACTAGAGAAAGGTTAGTACTATAAGGAACTGATTTCATTTTGGATTCGATGGGTCAGGAAAAGAGAAGAATACTATGCGAAAGAAAGCATCATGCAACATTCCTATCTCTTACAGTGATATGTGAACATTAGGAGGTGGATCTACTATCACTGATGATTTATTGGAGCCCTTATTGAGTAACCCTCTAAAGGTGATCACTTATTGTACTTTTCCCCTCACTTTCCCATTATCTCAAGGTAATCTTTGTTAGCTAAATCAACCATATCGATATGTATGCACACCTCTTTGGCTATGACCATCATTCTTCATGGAATTCTCAAAGTTTGTGATGCATTAGTGATCCCTAATGCAGTGACCCACATCCTCCAAGGCAATGGAAAAATATCTTGCGACCTCCAACTCAAGAGTAATCAAATCCAAGTCACAGCACTCTTAACACCCCTTTTAATGTCCCATTCGCATCTTTTAGGTACCTTCAAAATGAGGTTACTTTCCCTGGTGCAGGAACGAGGTTAAACGAGGTAACATGGAAAATTTGTTGAGTAAGCAAGATGTAAAAGCAAGTCAAGGACACATCATAGACTAAGGGCAACTAATGAGCAAGAAAGTTCAAGCTTTAAACCACACAAAAATCAGGCAAATGGATCCAGACAAGCAGTTTCCTCTGCCCTTTCTACCCATTGGACCATGTAGAGGTCAATTTGGAGGAATGTTGAGGCAAAACAGAAGGTCATTTAAGTCTCCAAGCAATTTGAGGAACATTTCGAGTCAAAATCAAGCAAGGAGCCTAAGAGCATGGTTTGAATCATCTTTGCACCGAGCAAAGGGACATTGTCCACATTATAGTAGCCGTTGGAAAGCACAACGTCCTCATTCAAGCAACATTGTGCAAACACAATGGAATTTTTTACTTCCCAAGCTCTCAAGTTAATTTTTCAAGCAATGTCAAGCTATTCTTGATGGAACGTTGTACTCTTAGGTCAATTCAGACCTCCTTTTGTCAAATCTAGCCTCCAATTGATGGGATGTTTTTCAGTTTTAGGTAATGTAATGAAATAACTTGTAGTTTGACTTAATCGTCAAGTGTATTGTGGATGAAAAGTCACATGTTTTTTCAATCAAAAGGAGGAAAGATGTTGAGATTTTAACCTATAAATAGAGAAATCTCCCTCGTTTGCAGATCATTGTGAATTGTTGAAATCGGTTTTCCATAATGGGAAATATTTTCATGAAATCTTTGGTGTTCATCGTGAATTATATTTCTTGGTTGATTTCGAATATTTCTTAAGGGGATTTGTGGATAACTAAAGAATACTACAAAAGCTAACTAAATCAACCCATTTGAAAGGAAGCTTGGTCACATGCTAAGGGATGTCTAGGGTTTTACTCGCACATCTCTCTTGTTGATGTAAGGTAGAGATTGTTTCTTCTTGTTGGGCCATGCCCTAGTGCTCCTCACCAAGGGATTCGGTTTATTTTGCATCATAGTTGATCTATTTGTTGAAGGATTTTCCCCAAGTATAATCCTTTCTTGTAGGGCTTCGTTTCAAAACTTGTTATTGATTAGGCACGAGCTCATTTAACTTATGGGGTTCCACCTCCAATCATAATCCATAATCATTGATCAACCAACTCAAGAGGAGCATCGATTTGACCCCATAAACCTAGTGGAAATAAGGCACACTCCTTATTCCACCAAAACAATCATCTCTTTTTACTAAATTATGCAATTGTCCTTATTTTTTATTATTCAAAAATCCCTATGAATAGAAAAATATATACATAAATAATATATAGATGGCTGAGGGAGCAGAGATCAAACGGCTCAATGTATCAACTACACTGGTGCTTTCACAAAAAGAAAACCGAGAAGAGAAACGATAGTTCACAAAACCCTAGATCATGTGCAAGTTTCTTCTAGGTCTCTTATAAGGAGCTAATACCCTTCTGAAGTGCCATATTATCACATTGAGCTTCCCTTAGGAAATCCTACCTCATCACCTAGTACCTCAAAACCTAGAACATCAGTTGAAGATGATTGTTTATCTACTAGGACTCCTCACATCATGGAAAGTGCATAAAGGGTCGGGGACACTAGTTGTTATCACTGTGGGACATCATCCCATTGTTATGACTTAGTTTACCTCTTTGACCCATAGCCTTTCCCTACTGAGGACCTGCTAGATTTTGGTAACACAACCTACAACATAAAAGTAAATGGCTTGCCACATCTAAGAAGACGATAACAATAGCAAACCTTAATGAGGTTGAGAAGGGAGTGAAGGTGAGAAGAGGACAAGGAAGGACAGGTGGCAAAGGTAGAGAACAACTAGGGCAGGAAAGAGAGATCAAATTTACGGAAGCCAGGAAAAAAAACTGAACCAAATACGCAAGACGGGACAACAATAGAGATGAACAATTGAAGCCAAGAAGTAAGAATGGGGGTGCTATTATTTTTTTGAGAAAACTTCACCAAATAAGGCCTAGGTTTCTCTGACAATGGTCCCTCCCAAAAGTAGAGCATCGCTCAACTTGGAAGAGCATATTAATTATGGAAACCTTAGAGGCTGGTCTAATCCACAAGCCACTAGAGAAAGGTTAGCACTAGAAGGAAAGGATTTCATTCAGCATTCGATGGGTCATGAAATGAGAAGAATAGTATGCGAAAGAAAGCATCATTCAACATTCTTATCTCTTACGGTGTATTGCAAACATTAGGAGGCGGATCTACTATGACTGATGATTTATGGGATCCCTTGTTGAGTAGCCCTGTAAAGGTGATCACTTATTGTACTTTTCCCCTCACTTTCCCATTATCTCAATGCAATCTTTGTTCCCAAAATCATCCATTACAATATGTATGCACACCTCTTTGGCTATGACCATCATTCTTCATGGAAGTCTCAAAGTTTGTGATGCATTAGAGATCCCTAATGCAATGACCTACATCCCCCAAGGCAGTGGAAAAATATCTTGCGAACTCCAATTCAAGAGTAATCAAATCCAAGTCAAGGCACTCTTAGCGCCCCCTTTTATGTCCCATTTGCATCTTTTAGGTACCTTCAAAAGGAGGTGGCTGTCCCTGGTGCAGGAATGAGGTTAAAAGAGGAAACATGGAAAATGTGTTGAGTAAGCAAGATGTCAAAGCAAGTCAAGGACACATCATAGAGTAAGGGCAACTAATGTGCAAGAAAATTCAAGGCATTATGTAGACACCAAAAACTGAAAAAAATGATAAGCAGAACAATATGCAGTAACAGTAAGGGATTTCCAACACCTACCTGAACTGTTGTCTGCTGCTGTTGAAGCTGATGACTCTGCGGAAGCTGAAGACTCCGCGGTTGTTTTGATCCAATTACCGGGAAACCAATTCCTCCCAACCAATCCAGTAAGCTTCAGAAGCTTACTGCCACCGTGAACAGAACCTCGAACTGAGTAAAGCTCTTCCAATGGTCAATCTTATTCCTCTGGTTGTACTCCTGATTCCTTGTTCTACTGCCCTCGACTCCCTTTTCTCAGCCCCATCTCGGTGGTTGATATAGCCATGGCTAAGCGTTGGCCGCCCTGTACATCTACGTCTCCACCGCTTACTCCTGCGGTGACAGGTTCCTTCACTCGTGAGTCATCCTCCTCTCTCCGTGACTGTTGTGCTCGACTGATATTTAGAACTTTAGATTTTATAACCTTAGCATTTTATAATTTTAGCACTTTATAAATTTCAGAATTTTGTAACTTTACAATTTTATAATTTTAGCACTTTATAATTTTTATAATTTTATAACTTTACAATTTTATAATTTTAGCACTTTATAGTTTTTATAATTTTATAACTTTACAATTATATTTTATTTTATACAAATCATTTTATTTATTTATTATTATATATATATTATTATTATATATATTTATTATTATTTTATTTTTTTTTTTACTTTTTTTTTTAAATAGGAGCATATAATATGTTTATGTTTATAAGAGCATATTATCATATTTAGTAGACTTTCCCTATCCAAGTTCCCAAGCTATTCTAAAATCATCCTATCCTTCATAATCTCTTCTGCTCCCATCCTATCCATCCTCTACTGGAGTATGCCATGGTGTCAGTTTTACTGACCTAACCATTCATAAACTCTAAGGTGACAGCATCGGCTATACCGACCTGATTCCCAGTAGGCATCCGGCAGTCATCATCACACGTCTAGGGGAGCGTGACTCGTACAGTCCTCCATGACTCCAGGGTTCGGAGGATGAACGGTGGGCAACACCTCCACCCCTCCCGGTAGAATTTAGGATTAACACCCTATCATAGAATCACTTGGAGCTTTAATTGTTCTGAAGTTTTGTCATCACGTGGTCATCCCGGTAATTGGATACTTGAATCTACAATCATACACTCACTCATGCATTCAGAAAATGTGCATCAGCATATTCAAAATAACTCATGTATTATTCACATATGATACTACAGTATAACATATTTTTACCATTTTCTATGCATGTCTTTTGACTTCCATCTAAAATGTATTCACTTCCTGATTTCTATTTCTATTCCATCGATCATATTGACATGTAAAAAAAAAAAATAGATTTACAACTATCCTCTGACAACTATAAAAATAAACCACATATATCGTTTTGGTATCCATGTACGAGCAGAAGTTAAACATATATTATGTCACAAAATTTCACGTTTATTTATAATCATTCAAAAAAAAAAATGTTTCTGGGTCTCTGATGGCAGTGAAGTAAAATATATACTAAACATAGTTTAAAGTCCTTCAAAATTGACATAGTCTAGGGTATCTTTGACATATGTCCTCTGTATTTTCCCAAGTTGGGAATCCAGGATTATACTTGTCCCATTGGACCTTAACTTGGTCCACCAGGTGGTTCCTGAGCTGTCGAACCCTACGTTCGAGAATACGTAAAGGTTCGACCGATATGACTCCCTCGTCCGATACCTGCAATTCCTTCCATTGAAGGTTATGAGATAGATCAGCTATATAATGTCTTAATACAGAAACATGAAATACATTATGAATTCTATGCAAGTGAGGTGGCAGGGCAAGACGATAGGCAACAGGTCCCACTCTTTCCACGACTTTAAATGGCCCAATAAATCGGGGTGATAACTTTGTCCCTTTCCCAAATCGAATAGTACTTTTATTTGGCTTGATGCAGATGAAAACCTGATCCCCTACTTCATACCTCCTATGAGTTCTGTGAGCATCAGCATAACTCTTCTGTCTATCCTGAGCTTCCTTTAATTGTTGCCTAATTTGCCTTACCTGCGCTTCCATTTCATGGATTAATTCAGGTCCTATTATCACACGATCTTCTAACCTGTCCCAACTTAACGGTGTTTTGCAAGGTCAGCTGTATAAAGCTTCAAATGGAGGCATCCCAATCGAGTTGTGGTAACTATTGTTGTATGTAAATTCGACTAAGGGTAAATACTTTTCCCAGTGTGATTGTTGATCCATTACATACATTCGCAACATGTCTTCAAGTACTTGATTTACTCTTTCAATTTGCCCATCAGTCTCAGGATGGTAAGCAGTGCTTAAATTTAGCTGAGTACCTAAGGCTGTTTGCATGCAAGTCCAGAATCTAGAAGTGAATCGTGCATCTCTATCGGATATAATCTTTTAATCGTGCATCTCTATCGGATATAATCTTTTTAGGTACTCCATGAAATCTGATAATTTCATTTATGAATACTCGGGCTACGTCAGCAACATCATAAGTGTCTCTCACGGGAATGAAATGGGCGTTTTTTGTTAATTATCCACCACTACCAAAATGGCATTGTGTCTTTGAGAAGTAAGAGGTAGTCCAGTGATAAAATCCATAGAAATGGTCTCCCATTTAGACATAGGAATGTCGTGGGGTTGCAAGAGGCCTGCTGGGTGACAATGATCTACCTTTACTTGCTGACACTCCAAACATTTTGCAACAAATTGAGTGATATCACGCCTCATGCCTGCCCAAAAGAAGAGTTTCTTGGTATCCGCATACATTTTCCCTACTCCAGGATGAGCACAATACACTGCTCTGTGGGCTTCCCCAAGGATGGTATCCCGAAGATCTTTATCATCAAGGAATATACATCCTTCCATGGAATCGCAAGATCCCATCGTTTTCTAGTTCATATCCCTCAAATTTAGATTCTTTTACCCTGTTACCTTCAAGACTTGCTATTACTTTTAAATACCAGCAGTCTTTTATAAGTTGATCCAGTACTCGTTGTCTTAAGTCTACTTTAATGGGTATGAGAGAAAATATCCGAGGTCTTCTTCTTAAAGCATCTGCCACTACATTTTATTTTCCTTTAATTGATGATATCCCGAAGTCATATTCACTTAGAAATTCACTCCATCGTCGTTGCCTTGCATTTAAGTCTCTTTGGGTGGACAAAAATTGTAGACTTTGATGGTCGCTTTTAAGTGTAAAACTTCGTCCCACTAAATAGTGTCTCCAAATCTTTAAAGCTAGTACTACAGCAGCTAATTCTAAATCGTGAGTAGCATAGAGTTCTTCATGAGGTTTTAACTTCCTGGAAGCATATGCTATTACTCCTCTATCCTGCATCAACACTGCACCCAGTCCCTGTTTGGAAGCATCGGTACATACTGTAAAATCTTTGTCCATGTCAGGGACTCTTAGAATCGGTGCACTGGTGAGTAGTCTTTTGAGTTCAGAGAATGCTTTGCTACACTCCTCGGTCCATTCATACTTAACACCTTTCCGCTGAAGGGTTGTAATTGGCTTTGCGATTTTGGAGAACCCTTCTACAAATCTTCAGTAATAACCAACTAAACCCATAAAGCTTCGTATCTCATGAGCATTTTTCGGTATTGGCCAATCCATGATCGCTTTTACTTTCTCGGGATCTACCGAAATCCCTTCACCTGATATGATGTCCCCCAAATAATGAATCCTTTTCTGCAAGAATAAACACTTTGATAGTTTTCCGTACAACTGGCGTTCTCTAAGACAGGACAATACTATCCGCAAATGATCTTCATGCTCCTTCCTATTCTTGGAATAGATGAGTATATCATCTAGAAAGACTTGCACAAATTGGTCTAGATATTTGGAATAGATGAGTATATCATCTAGAAAGACTTGCACAAATTGGTCTAGATATTTACGGAAAACGCTATTCATAAGATTCATGAATATTGTTGGTGCATTTGTTAATCCAAATGGTACCACGGTGAATTCTTAATGTCCAAAACGTGTCCGGAATGCAGTTTTGGAAATATCATTTTCAGAAATCCTTAACTGATGATAGCCTGATCGAAGGTCAATTTTTTAAAAGACAGCAGCTCCTTTCATTTGATTGAAAAGATCGTCGATTCGAGGCATAGGGTATTGATTCTTTACAGTAGCTCGATTCAAGTCTCGATAATCTACGCATAATCTTAAAGATCCATCTTTTTTCTTCACAAAAATTACAGGAGCGCCCCAAGGTGATGTGTTGGGCCGAATACGCCCTATATCCAGTAGTTCCTTCAATTGGATTTGCAGTTCCTGAAGTTCTGGAGCTGTCATTCTATAAGGTGTTTTAGAGATCGGTTGCGTACCTGGTTTTAATTCAATAGTGAGATCCAATTCTCTTACCGGGGGTAATCCAGGTAGTTCTTTTGGAAATACATCTGGGAATTTGGTTAACACCGGATATTGTCCTAGGGATGGCCCTTTTCCTTGGCTTACTTCTTGAATTACATAAGCCTGGCAACCTTTCCTTAAACAACGGTTCATCTGCATTGCTGAAATGTAGCGTAAAGAGACTTCCCTCTTGATTCCTTGAATTTGGATTGCTTCTCCTTCATCATTTATGCCTAGAATCCTTTTTCCCAAGCTTGGTGAACTTCTAGCCAATCCATACCTATGATAAGATCATATGTTCCGAATGCTATGACATAAACTTTCAGTTTAGTCAAACAGACCCCTAGGTCAATTTTGCACTGATCCACACTCAAGCCCACGGTTTGGAGTTCTCCTGAGGCCAGTTCCACTTGATGGAAATCATTTTGTCTACGAGCTGCCAACCCACATTTTTTTAATGCATATGATGAAATGAAACTATCCGTGGCACCAGTATCAAATAAGATTGAGTTTTATACCATTGATAGTACCTGAAGATTCCACTACAGTGGATTGATGTGTTGCTTGGTCGTGGTCGACCATTGCATGAATTCTATGATTACCTTGGTTGTTTGATATCGGTTCCTTTCCAGTCCTATGCAATATATTCAATGAAGCTTCGGGGCAGTCCCGTTGAAAGTGCGGTCCCCTACATCCCCAACAATTAAGTGGTGCTGATCCTCTTGAGTCGGGGCGTGAATTCCTAGAGAACGAGCTTCGTCCTCTCGTGTTGATTCCTCTCGAATTTCTTCCTCCACTAGCGGTCCTTCGAGATGCCCACGGACTGGTGTTCGATGATCCCGCGGTATAGTGTTTACTGCCATGGGAGCTCTCGTCCCTATATTTCTTGGGGTAAACCTGTTACCGTAAGGTGGCCTCGAGCTACCCCGTCTGAAGAAGTTCCGGGGAGTCTTTCCTGGAAATCCTGATTGGATAGGCCCTATTAGCCCCATATCCTTTTTGATCCCTAGCTGCTCTTCTGCATAATGACCACATTCAACTGCCTCGGCTACTGATGATGGCTTCCACATGCTTACCAAGGCTCTGATGCGAGGATTTAACCCAAATATGAAGCGTTCAGCTTGACGTTCATCCGAGTCTAAGTAGTGAATGTATTTTACAAGCTCCATAAACCTTATCTCGTACTCTTCCACCATTTTATTTCCCTGAATTAATGCATGAAAGGTTCTGGCTTGCTGTTGTTGAAAGTATGGAGGTAAATACTTTGCGCGAAACCTTTTCTCAAATAGTTCCCAAGGGGCATTATCTGATGTAAGGTGTAGCTGCTTTTCCAGATTTCCCCACCAGATCAAGGCACTTTCCTTTAGTTGAAACACGGCAATTTTTGTTTTTGCCAAAGACGAATATTCTCTTAACCTAAAGCATCTGTTCATTCCTTCCAACCATGCTTCAGCGCGTTCACCTGCTCGACCTCCTGAGAATTCTGGGAGTCTGATTTTCTGAAGCTCCCTAGAGATGTCTTCTTCCGATCTTCTGGGCTCAAAATTCTTTGGTTTTGCTGAACCAGTAGCCAAATGTTGAGATTCCTCTTTGGTTTCAGCCTTAGTGGATTCTTTTAATGTCTCCAATAAGGCTTCCAAGGAGTTCATTATCACAGTCAACTCTGGCGCTGGGGCGATTGATGTTGATAATGGTCTGGGTGGTGATGATGGAGACGATGATGGTGATGGTGGCGGCATTAATGGTGGTGATGTCGCTCGATCACGTTGTCGTCGCTCATGTCTTTACCATTTTAATGGTTCCTGAACACATAATAAAATTTTATCAAAATTTTGAGGTAGACAACCGAATTTAACGCATAATTTTCTTTTGCGACTTCACATTCATAAACGGGTATAGTTTTTTCTATTTTTACCTGCTAGGCGGATCTTACTGGTACTGAGGTCAAGGAGGGTGGTCTCGCGACCTCCTTGTCCTAATGCAGGGTATTCTACCCTAATATGAATAATGCAAAAGTGTATGGTTATTCGTTCCTAAGGTAAGACATCTAAAGTTTATTACTGGCTTTGTATATCACTTACATTCTTGTTTAGGATAATTACACCCTCAAAGAAGATGCAACAATATATAGGAACCTTAGCAACACTCAAAGCATGACCAAACTCAAAACATAAAAACAGATAAACATCATTCCATAGAAACGTGCTCAACTAGAGAGAATCTTGTTTATTATGCTTTCAGGACAAAGCATTCCTTAAAGAGGGCAGCAATGTTACAGACATAGTAAAATGACAAATAATTCGTTAATGGAAAGATGTGTCTTGTCAAAAAGACATGTTCATTAGTATGAGTAGGCACTCCGTTTAGGTATTTATAATAGGTGCCCTCACTGTAATATCATCATTATCATATCAATCACTTAATGAATCAATATATTTTACTGCAGAATAATTCCTTTTTCACACATATAAAAAGGGACTGTTTATTACAGAAAACTAATTTTGATGATAATATCTATATTTCATAAGCATTACATAGCTCATTCTAGGGTGGCTATTTAAGCAATGCAATGGGAAATGTGAACTTCATGAAATGAGTTGTTTTTTTTTGTCACAAAGATTAAAATATCAGATTATGCAGAATAATTTTCTATCTTGAAGCAAAATTGTGGGTGAAAAGCTTGCACATTGCCGTCCTTTCGAGGCAATCAACATAGAATTTTAATAGCAACAAAGTGCATGTCTCCTTGGCGATAAACAACCTACCCAAAACGCAGAAAAATAAAAAATATAAATGCTTCCCACAAGAAGTTGTTTATGGAGGATATAAAAACAATAACCATCTGGCATGAATAACTAGAAACATAAAGAATTATTCCCCCAAAGCTGGCTATAGCAGTCATACAACAGTCTACTTCCATGCACACAAGTATTTCAGTATCAGGCGGTCTCTATTCCCTCTGAGATAGAATTGAAGGTAAGACTTTGATGGCAATTATATTTATAACGCCTCAAATACCTTGAATTCTTAATGTCTAGATGCTTGGGCCTTAGATTTGTCCACGCATAGTGCTTATTCTCTTTTGTCGTCATAAAGCTTTAGAAGCTCATGTATTGTGCCATTGATTGCTATATCTTTCTTTTGGATTGTTAGACCCCTTTTGTCTTACATGAACTCTTTTTCCCAAGTCCAAACTTTTGCATTATATATATATATATATATGCACACTGAACTTCTGACGTATTTTGTCAATATAAGTGTCCTAAGAGATCATCTCTTAGTATCTCTGTTTGTATCCTCTACAAATGATTATGACAGGTGAAAATGGCTAGTGCTGAATTGGGTGCTTTGTCATATACTCATCCAAATTGACACACAAATATACCATCAATCAAAATCTGTCTTAATCAATTCCTTGGTGAAGTTGATAAAACCAAAATACTTGTCAAATGCATCATGAAACAATTTTGGAAAAAGTTGATGACTTCTGGCAAACACACTTATCATATATTAGCATAGATGCATTCTAAAAATGCAAAGCTTGTCTTTCTTTACTGATATAATGACAACTCGCATTGCACATTTTAAACCCAACGAACTATAAAATATAAACTCTTGCTAAAAAAAATCAATGACTAACCAATCCAATCATCAATGACATACCCAGATTCAAAAGATGTATGTTTTTGGTCTGAGATTCACCTGCAATCACCATGCTTTTATTGTTTTATCCCCATTTCCACTATAAAGATATCCACCTTTAGAAATGGCTAACGCATGAACCCCGCTATACCGCCAGTCTCTATGCTCGAACTAACCCCTAACTTCGAGACTCGGACACCTAATACTCGTAACAACGTCAAAGTTAGATGGCATGTCCAGCTTAATGTTGGTAAATTAAAATAATTAGGATATCCAGGCGGAAGTTACTTTATGGTCATCTCGTTCGGTTTGAATTTGGAAGGGTCACGTTACTGGTTTAATATAATCAGAAAGAAATTAGGGGAAAATGCAATTAGAAAGAAATCAAGAGATTGAATGTGTTGGAATCAACGAATACGTGATAACAGGTAAAGCGTTTCCGGTAGCATGAGTAAGTTTAAGAGTCGGTCGATGCATTCGGTGTCTAAATGAGCTGGAAGACCGCATGCCTCTGTGTCGAGGATGACAACCCTAAAGCAGACAAAATCACATGCTCCCGTGGTATTTCAAAGTGTAAGGCCTGCGTTCAAGGCTGCGAAAAAAAATGGCTTGTGCCTTCCTCTGCCGCTATGGTCAATCAGCCTCAATTTGAACTTAGCGCTCACATCAGTGCCCTCGCTGACCAAAGCCATGAAAATCGAAACATCCTCCGAGGCTGAACGTCTAATGCTGAAAGTCTCACTCGCAAAGAAATTGCCGACATCTATAACCTGGGTGGTGATGAGATATAGCACGATAAGGAGGTTTCAAGTTTCCTTCATAAATCATTTCAATGTAAATTCTGATATCTGCGCCTGATAGTGATGAGAAGTTGCACGAAATGGGGGTTTCAAGTTTACTCCACATTTCAGTTCGATAATTGCTCTGAGACGGTTGCAGCTGAGTCCAGAGAAAATGAAATCGACATTTTCCACATATGGTCCTCTTCTTTAATATAATTTCGACTGATGAACAGTAAAAATACATGGAAATATAGGCATATGCGCAAAGACGGTCGTCCAGTTTTCTAAGTGGAAATTGTGGGTTACAACCCATAATTGAATTTCACAGTTTTTAGAAACAGAAACAACCAGAGGTTGGCTAATATGCAAAAAGGAGAATGAACAGGTTTACAATATTGAGCTAATTTGGCTGCAACCTAAATTTAATCGATGGATGCTTACGCAAAGCTACAGGAATTAGAAGTTTCTAGGGCCTGTAAGATCCTGAGGGTTTGAACACTGGGCTCTAATACCATGTGTAGAGACCGAAAACTGAAAAAAAAAAAAATAAAAAATAATAAAAAATAAAAAAAAAAAAAAAAAAAAATAAAAAAATAAAAAAAAAATAAAATAATAAATAAATAAAAAAAAAAAAAAAAAATGATAAGCAGAACAATATGCAGTAACAGTAAGGGATTTCGAACACCTACCTGAACTGCTGTCTGCTGCTGTTGAAGCTGATGACTCCGCAGTTTTTTTGATCCGATTACCGGGAAACCAATTCCTCCCAGCCAATCTAGTAAGCTTCAGAAGCTTACTGCCCCCGTGCCCAGAACCTATGACCGAGTAAAGCTCTTCCAATGGTCAATCTTATTCCTCTGGTTGTACTCCTGATTCCTTGTTCTACTGCCCTCGCCTCCCCCTTCTCAGCCCCATCTCGGTGGTTTATATAGCCAGGGCTAAGCGGTGGCCGCCCTGTACATCTACGTCTCCACCGCTTACTCCTGCGGCGACAGGTTCCTTCAGTCTCAAGTCATCCTCCCCTCTCCGTGACTGTTGTGCTCGACTGATATTTAGAACTTTAGATTTTTATAACCTTAGCATTTTATAATTTTAGCACTTTATAAATTTCAGAATTTTGTAACTTTACAATTTTATAATTTTAGCACTTTATAATTTTTATAATTTTATAACTTTACAATTTTATAATTTTAGCACTTTATAGTTTTTATAATTTTATAACTTTACAATTTTATAAATATATTTATTTTATACAAATCATTTTATTTATTTATTATTATATATATATTTATTTTTATTAATTATATTTATTATTATTATTTCTTTTATTTTCTTTTAAATAGGAGCATATAATATGTTTATGTTTATAGGACCATATTATTATATTTATTATAAGGATGGTTCGTTACACGTTAAACCACACAAAAAGCAGGCAAACAGATCCAGACAAGGAGTTTCCTCTGCCCTTTCTACCCATTGGACCCAGAAAAGGAGTTTCCTCTGCCCTTTCTACCCATTGGACCATGTAGAGGTCAATTTGGAGGAATGTTGAGGCAAAACACAAGGTCGTTTAAGTCTCCAAGCAATCCAAGGGACATTTCGAGTCAAAATCAAGCAAGGAGCCTAAAAGCATGGTTCGAATCAGACCTCCTTTTGTCAAATCTAACGTCTAATTGGTGGGATATTTTTTAGTTTTACATAATGTAATGAAATAACTTGTAATTTGACTTAATCTTCAACCATATTGTGGATGAAAAGTCACTTGTTTTTTTATATCAAAAGGAGGAAGGATGTTGAGATCCTAACCTATAAATAGAGAAATCTCCCTCGTTTGCAAATCATTGTGAATTGTTGAAATCGCTGTTCCATAATGTGAAACATTTTCACGAAATCTTTGGTGTTCACTTGTTTTTTTATATCAAAAGGAGGAAGGATGTTGAGATCCTAACCTATAAATAGAGAAATCTCCCTCGTTTGCAAATCATTATGAATTGTTGAAATCGGTGTTCCATAATGTGAAACATTTTCACGAAATCTTTGGTGTTCATCATGAATCATATTTCTTGATTGATTTCACATATTTCTTAAGGGGATTTGTGGATAACTAAAGAATATTACGAAAACTAACTAGAACAACCTATTTGAAAGGAAGCTTGGTCACTTGCTAAGGGATGTCTAGGGTTTTACTCGCACATATCTCTTGTTGATGTAAGGTAGAGTTTGTTTCTTCTTATTGAGCCACGCCCTAGTGCTTCTCACGAAGTGATTCGGATTCTTTTGCATCATAGTTGATCTATTTGTTGAAGGCTTTTCCCCAAGTATAATCCTTTCTAGTAGGGCTTGGTTTCAAAACTTGTTATTGATTAGGCGCGAGCTCATTTAACTTATGGGGTTCCACCTTCGACCATGGTTTCAAAACTTGTTATTGATTAGGCGCGAGCTCATTTAACTTATGGGATTCCACCTTCGACCATATTCCACAATCATTGATCAACCAACTCAAGAGGACATCGATTTGACCCCATAGACCTAGTGCAAATAAGGCACACTCCTTATTCCACCAAACAACCATCTCTTTTTACTAAATTCTACAATTGTCCTTATTTTTTATTATTCAAAAATCCTTAAGAATAGAAAAATATAAACATAAAATAATATATAGATGGCTCAGGGAGCAGAGATCAAATGGCTCAATGTATTAACTACATTGTTGGTTTCACAAAAAGAAACCCCAGAAGAGTAATGGTAGTTCACAAAACCCTAGATCACGTGCAAGTTTCTTCTAGGTCTCTTATAAGGAGCTAAAACCCTTCTGAAGTGCCATATTATCACATTGAGTTTCCCATAGGAAGTCCTACCTCAACACCTAGTACCTCAAACCCTAGAACATTAGTTAAAGATGATTGTTTATCTACTGGGACTCCCCACATCATGAAAAGTCCATAAAGAGCCAGGACACTAGTTGTTGTGACTGTGGGACATCATCCAATTGTTATCACTGAGTTTACCTCTTTGACCCAGAGCCTTTCCCTCCTTAGGGCCTGCGAGATTTTGGTAACACCCTACAACATAAAAGTAAATGGCTTGCCACATACAAGGAGACGATAACAATAGCAAATCTCAATGAGGATGAGAAGCGAGTGAAGGTGAGAAGAGGACAAGGAAGGATAGGTGGCAAAGGTAGAGATCAACTAGTGGAGGAAAGAGAGATCAAATTTACTGAAGCCAGGAACAAAAAACTGAAACCAAATAAGCAGGAGGGGACAACAATAGAGATGAACAATTGAAGCCAAGAAGTAAGAGGTGGAAACATTATTTGAGATAGCAAATGAAAGAGGTGAGAATTGAGAACTCTAGTGCACAAATAAAGAATGAAAGATGAAAAAGTTGACAATCTTAGCGTTGAACTGGGAAATGCAATGGACCAGTGGAAGAAAGCATTGGAGCAATGGTTAGAGATGTGATCCCATAGCTGAAGTCTATAGGATGGGACAACCAAGACCAAATTCCTTAATAGGCAATGGAGAGGCATGATCATTGGTCCCATCTAAGAAGAAACCATCTCAAGTTTGGCCCTACCTGAGAAAACAAACTAGAGAGACCCATTAGTGGTGATGTAGCCAAGGAAAGGGGAAAGCAATAAAAAACAGAGAGAGAGGATATGGGAAAAAGGGTTCATTATTAAAAGTAAGAATGGGGTTTCTATTATTTTTTTGAGAAAACCACACCAAATAAGGCCTAGGTTTCTCTCACAATGGTCCCTCCCAAAATCAGAGCATCGCTCAACTTGGAAGAGCATATTAATTATGGAAACCTTATGAGGCAAGTCTAATCCACAAGCCACTAAAGAAAGGTTAGTACTAGAAGTAAAGGATTTCATTGAGCATTCGATGGGTCAGGGAAAGAGAAGAATAGTATGCGAAAGAAAGCATCATGCAACATTCTTATCTCTTATGGTGATATGCGAACATTAGGAGGGGGGTCTATTATGACTGATGATTTATGGGAGCCCTTGTTGAGTAGCCTTGTAAAGGTGATCACTTATTATACTTTCCCCTCACTTTCCCATTATCTCAATGCAATCTTTGTTCCCCAAATCAACTGTATCGATATGTATGCACACCTCTATGGCTATGACCATCATTCTTCATGGAAGTCTCAAAGTTTGTGATGCATTAGAGATCCCTAATGCAGTGACCCGCATCCTCCAAGGCAGTGGAAAAATATCTTGCGACCTCCAACTCAAGAGTAATCAAATCCAAGTCAAGGCACTCTTAACGCCCCCTTTAATGTCCCATTTGCATCTTTTAGCTAAAAGAGTAATCAAATCCAAGTCAAGGCACTCTTAACGCCCCCTTTAATGTCCCATTTGCATCTTTTAGCTACCTTCAAAACGAGGTGACTCCCCCTGGTGGAGGAATGAGGTTAAAAGAGGTAACATTGAAAATGTGTTGAGTAAGCAAGATCTAAAAGCAGGTCAAGGACACATCATAGACTAAGGGCAACTAATGTGCAAGAAAGTTCAAGCCTTAAACCACACAAAAAGCAGGCAAATGGTTCCAGACAAGGAGTTTCCTCTACCCATTGGACCTCTCAAGGCACTCTTAACGCCCCCTTTAATGTCCCATTTGCATCTTTTAGGTACCTTCAAAACGAGGTTACTTCCCCTAGTGCAGGAATGAGGTTAAAAGAGGTAACATGGAAAATGTGTTGAGCAAGAAAGATGTAAAAGCAAGTCAAGGGCACATCATAAACTAAGGACAACTAATCTGCAAGAAAGTTCAAGCCTTAAACAACACAAAAAGTAGGCAAATGGATCCAAATAAGGAGTTTCCTCTGCCCTTTCTACCCATTGGACAATGTAGAGGTCAATTTGGAGGAATGTTGAGGCAAAACAGTAGGGCTTGGTTTCAAAACTTGTTCTTGATTAGGCACAAGCTCATTTAACTTATGGGGTTCCAGCTCTGGCCAGAATCCACAATCATTGATCAACCAACTCAAGAGGGGCATCAATTTGACCCTATAGACCTAGTGGAAATAAGGCACACTCCTTATTCCACCAAACAACCATCACTTTTTACTAAATCCTGCAATTGTCCTTATTTTTTATAATTCAAAAAGCCCTAAGAATAGAAAAATATATACAAAAAATAATATATAGATGGCTCAGGGAGCAGAGATCAAACGGCTCAGTGTATCAACTACACTGGTGGTTTCACAAAAGGAAACCCGAGAAGAGAAACGATAGTTCACAAAACCCTAGATCACGTGCAAGTTTCTTCTAGGTCTCATATAGGGAGCTAATACCCTTCTGAACTGCCATATTATCGCAATGAGCTTCCCTTAGGAAGTCCTACCTCATCACCTAGTACCTCAAACCCTAGAACATCAATTAAGGATGATTGTTTATCTACTAGGACTGCTCACAACATGAAAAGTTCATAAAGAGTCGGGTACACTAGTTGTTGTGACTACGGGGGCATCATAAATGGCTTGCCACATACAAAGAGACGATAACAATAGAAAATCTCAATGAGGTTGAGAAGCGAGTGAAGGTGAGAAGAGGAAAGGGAAGGACAGGTGGCAAAGGTAGAGATCAACTAGTGGAGGAAACAGGGGACAACAATAGAGATGAACAATTGAAGCCAAAAAGTAAGAGATGGCAACATTATTTGAGATATCAAATGAAAGAGGTGAGAATTGAGAACTCTGGTGCACAAATAAAGAACGAAAGATGAAAAAGTTGACAATCCTAGTGTTGAACTGCGGAATGCAATAGACGAGTGGAAGAAAGCATTGGAACAATGGTTAGAGATGTGATCCCATAGCTGCAGTCTATAAGATGCAACAACCAAGACCAAATTCCTTAATAGGCAATGGAGAGGCACAGTCATTGGTCCCATCTAAGAAGAAGTCATCTCAAGTGGGGCCCAACCTAAGAAAACGACCTAGAGAGACCCATTAGTGGTGATGTAGCCAAGGAAAGGGGAAAGCAAAAAAAACAGAGAGAGAGGATATAGGAAAACGGGTTCATTATTAAAAGTAAGAATAGTGGTGCTATTATTTTTTTTAGAAAACCTCACCACATAAGGCCTAGGTTTCTCTCACAATGGTCCCTCACAAAAGCAGAGCATCGCTCAACTTGGAATAGCATATTAATTATGGAAACCTTATGAGGCTAGTCTAATCCACAAGCAGCTAGAGAAAGGTTAGTACTAGAAGGAAAGGATTTCATTAAACATTCGATGGGTCAGGAAAAGAGAAGAATAGTATATGAAAGAAAGCATCATGCAACATTCTTATCTCTTACGGTGATATGCGAACATTAGGAGATGGATTTACTATGATTGACGATTTATGGGAGCCCTTGTTGAGAAGCCCTCTAAAGGTGATCACTTATTGTACTTTTCCCCTCACTTTCCCATTATCTCAATGCAGTCTTTGTTCCCCAAATCAAGCGTATTGATATGTGTGCACACCTCTTTGGCTATGACCATCATTCTTCATGGAAGTCTCAAAGTTTGTGATGCATTAGAGATCCCTAATGCAGTGACCCACATCCTCCAAGGTAGTGGAAAAATATCTTGCGACCTCCAACTCAAGAGTAATCAAATCCAAGTCAAGACACTCTTAATGCCCCCTTTAATCTCCCATTTGCATCTTTTAGGTACCTTCAAAACGAGGTGACTTCCCCTGGTGCAAGAATGAGGTTAAAGAGGTAACATGGAAAATGTGTTGAGTAAGCAAGATGTAAAAGCAGGTCAAGGACACATCATAGACTATGGGCAACTAATGTGCAAGAAAGTTCAAGCCTTAAACCACACAAAAAGCAAGCAAATGGATCCAGACAAGGAGTTTCCTCCACCCTCCACCCTTTCTACCCATTGGCCCATGTAGAGGTCAATTTGGAGGAATGTTGAGGCAAAACAGAAGGTCATTTAAGTCTCCAAGCAATCCGAGGGACATTTTGAGTCAAAATCCAGCAAGCAGCCTAAAAGCATGGTTTGAATCATCTTTGCACCGAGCAAAGGGAGGTTGTCCATATTATACTAGCCGTTGGAAAGCACAACGTCCTCATTCAAGCAACATTGTGCAAACAAAGTGGAATTTTTTACTTCTCAAGCACTGAAGTTAATTTTTCAACCAATGTCAAGCTATTCTTGATAGAACATTGTACCATTAGGTCAATTCAGGCCTCCTTTTGTCAAATCTAACCTCTAATTGGTGGGATGTTTTTCAGTTTTAGGTAACGTAATGAAATAACTTGTAGTTTGACTTAATCGTCAAGTGTATTGTGGATGAAAAGTCACTTGTTTTTTCAATCAAAAGGAGGAAAAATGTTGAGATCCTAACCTATAAATATTGAAATCTCCCTCATTTGCAGATCATTGTGAATTGTTGAAATCGGTTTTCCATCATGTGAAACATTTTCATGAAATCTTTGGTATTCATCATCAATTATAGTTCTTGGTTGCATTCGAAAATTTATAAAGGGGATTTGTGGATAACTAAAGAATACTACAAAAACTAACTAGATCAACCGATTTGAAAGGAAGCTTGGGCACTTGCTAAGGGATGTCTAGGGTTTTACTCGCACATCTCTATTGTTGATGTAAGGTAGAGTTTGTTTCTTCTTCTTGGGCCATGCCCTAGTGCTCCTCACCAAGGGATTCAGTTTATTTTGTATCATAGTTGATCTATTTGTTAAAGGATTTTCCCTAAGTGTAATCCTTTCTAGTAGGGCTTGGTTTCAAAACTTGTTCTTGATTAGGCGCAAGCTCATTTAACTTAAGGGTTCCACCTCCGGCCATAGTCCACAATCATTGATCAACCAACTCAAGAGGAGCATCGATTTGATCCCATAGACCTAGTGGAAATAAGGCACACTCCTTATTCCACCAAACAACCATCTCTTTTTACTAAATTTTGCAATTGTCTTTATTATTTATCATTCAAAATCCCTAAGAATAGAAAAATATATACATATAATAATATATAGATGGCTCAGGGAGCAGAGGTCAAACGGCTCAATGTATCAACTACACTGGTGGTTTCACAAAAAGAAACCCTAGAAGAGAAACAATAGTTCACAAAACCCCAGATCACGTGCAAGTTTCTTCTAGGTCTCTTATAAGGAGTTAAAACCGTTTTGAAGTGCCATATCATCACACTGAGCTTCCCTTAGGAAGTCCTACCTCATCACTTAGTACCTCAAACCCAAGAACATTAGTTAAAGATGATTGTATATCTACGAGGACTCCTCACATCATGAAAAGTCAATAAAGATCCAGGGACGCTAGTTGTTGTGACTGTGGGACATCGTCCCATTATTATCACTCAGTTTACCTCTTTGAACCATAGCCTTTCCCTCCTTAAGGGCCTGCTAGATTTTGGTAACACAGCCTACAACATAAAATTAAATGGCTTGCCACATACAAGGAGACGATAACAATAGCAAATCTCAATGAGGTTGAGAAGCAAGTGAAGTTGAGAAGAGGACAAGGAACGACAGGTGGCAATGGTACAGATCAACTAGTGGAGGAAAGAGATCAAATTTACTAAATCCAGGAACAAAAAACTGAACCATATACGCAGGAGGGGACAACAATAGAGATGAACAATTGAAGCCAAGAAGTAAGAGGTGGCAACATTATTTGAGATAGCGATTGAAAGAGGTGAGAATTGAGAACTCTCGAGCACAAATAAAGAAGGAAAGATCAAAAAGTTGACAATATTAGCATTGAACTAGGGAATGCAATAGGAGAGTGGAAGAAAGCATTGGAGCAATGGTTAAAGATGTGATCCCATAGCTGCAGTCTATAAGATGCGACAACTAAGACCAAATTCCTTAATAGGCAATGGAGAGACACGGTCATTGGTCCCGTCTAAGAAGAAGCCATCTCAAGTCAAGCCGTACCTGAGAAAACGACCTAGAGAGACCCATTAGTGGTGATGTAGCCAAGGAAACAGGAAAGCAAAAAAAACAGAGAGAGAGGATATAGGAAAAAGGGTTCATTATTAAAAGTAAGAATGGGGGTGCTATTATTTTTTTGAGAAAACCTCACCACATAAGGCCTAGGTTTATCTCACAATGGTCCCTCCCAAAAGCAGAGCATCGCTCAACTTGGAAGAGAATATTAATTATGGAAACCTTATGAGGCTAGTCTAATCCACAAGCCACTAGAGAAAGGTTAGTACTAGAAGGAAAGTATTTCATTCAGCATTCGATGGGTCAGGAAAAGAGAAGAATAGTATGTGAAAGAAAGCATCATGCAACATTCTTATCTCTTACGGTGATATGTAAACATTAGGAGGTGGATCTACTATGACTGACAATTTATGAGAGCCCTTGTTGAGTAGCCCTGTAAAGGTGATAAATTATTGTACTTTTCCCCTCACTTTCCTATTATCTCAATGCAATATTTGCTCCCCAAATCAACCATATCGATATGTACGCACACCTCTTTGGCTATGACCATCATTCTTCATGGAAGTATCAAATTTTGTGATGCATTAGAGATCCCTAAAGCAGTGACCCGCATCCTCCAAGGCAGTGGAAAAATATCTTGCGACCTCCAACTCAAGAGTAATCAAATCCAAGTCAAGGCACTCTTAACACCCCCTGGTGCAGGAATGAGGTTAAAAGAGGTAAGATGGAAAATGTGTTGAGTAAGCAAGATGTAAAAGCAGGTCAAGGACACATCATAGACTAAGGGCAACTAATGTGCAAGAAATTTCAAGCCTTAAACGACACAAAAAGCAGGCAATGGATCCAGACAAGGCAATTTGCAGGAATGTTGAGGCAAAACAGAAGGTCATTCAAGTGTCCAAGCAATCTGAGGGACATTTCGAGTTAAAATCAACCAAGGAGCCTAAAAGCATGGTTTGAATCATCTTTGCACTGAGCAAAGGGAGGTTGTCCAAATTATACTAGCCGCTGGAAAGCACAACGTCCTCATTCAAGCAACATTGAGCAAAGTTGCAAACAAAGTGGAATCTTTTACTTCCCAAGCACTCAAGTTAATTTTTCAACAAATGTCAAGCTGTTCTTTATGGAACGTTGTACCCTTAAGTCAATTCAGACCTCCTTTCGTCAAATCTAACCTCTAATTGGTGTGATGTTTTTCAGTTTTAGGTAATGTAATGAAATAACCTGTAGTTTGACTTAATCCTCAAGTGTATTGTGGATGAAAAGTCACTTCTTTTTTCAATCAAGAGGAGGAAAGATGTTGAGATCCTAACCTATAAATAGAGAAATATCCCCCGTTTGCAGATCATTGTGAATTGTTGAAATCAGTTTTCCATAATGTGAAACATTTTCATGAATCCTTTGGTGTTCATCATGAATTATATCTCTTGGTTGATTTAGAAAATTTCTTAAGGGGATTTGTGGATAACTAAAGAATACTACAAAAACTAACTAGATCAACCCATTTGAAAGGAAGCTTGGTCACTTGCTAAGGGATGTCTAGGGTTTTACTCGCACATCTCTCGTTGATTTAAGGTGGAGTTTTTTTCTTCTTGTTGGGCCATGCCTTAGTGCTCCTCACCAAGGGATTTGGTTTATTTTGCAACATAGTTGATCTATTTGTTGAAGGATTTTCCCCAAGTATAATCCTTTCTAGTAGGGCTTGGTTTCAAAACTTGTTATTGATTAGGCATGAGGTCATTTAACTTATGGGGTTCCACCTCCGACCATAATCCGCAATCATTGATCAACCAACTCAAGAGGAGCATCGATTTGACCCCATAGACCTAGTGGAAATAAGGCACACTCCTTATTCCACCAAACAACCATCTCTTCTTACTAAATTCTGCCATTGTCCTTATTTTTTATTATTCAAAAATCCCTAAGAATAGAAAAATATATACATAAAAAAATATATAGATGGCTCAGGGAGCAGAGATCAAACGACTCAATGTATCAACTACACTGGTGGTTTCACAAAAAGAAACCCTAGAAGAGAAACAATAGTTCACAAAACCCTAGATCACGTGCAAGTTTCTTCTAGGTCTCTTATAAGGACTTAAAACCCTTCTGAAATGCCATGTTAATATATTGAGCTTCCCTTAGGAAGTCCTACCTCATCACCTAGTACCTCAAACCCTATAACATCAGTTAAATATGATTGTTTATCTACTGGGACTCCTCACATAATGAAAAGTCCATAAAGCGTTGGAGATACTAGTTGTTGTGACTGTGGGACATTGTCCCATTGTTATCACTTTGTTTACCTCTTCGACCCATAGGCTTTCCCTCCTTAGGGCCTGCTAGATTTT
Source organism: Pinus taeda (assembly GCA_000404065.3). NCBI lineage: Eukaryota > Viridiplantae > Streptophyta > Pinopsida > Pinales > Pinaceae > Pinus > Pinus taeda. The sequence goes on along the minus strand of APFE030128764.1, from coordinate 318,674 downwards.
GGTAACACAGCCTACAACATAAAATTAAATGGCTTGCCACATACAAGGAGGTGATAACAATAGCAAATCTCAATGAGGTTGAGAAGCGAGTGAACGTAAGAAGAGGACAAGGAAGGACAGGTGGCAAAGGTAGAGATCAACTAGTGGAGGAAAGAGAGATCAAATTTACTGAAGCTTGGTTTATTTTGCATCATAGTTGATGTATTTGTTGAAGGATTTTCCCCAAGTATAATCCTTTCTAGTAGGGCTTGGTTTTAAAACTTGTTATTGATTAGGCACAAGCTCATTTAACTTACGGGGTTCCACCTCCGACCATAATCCACAATCATTGATCAACCAACTCAAGAGGAGCACCGATTTGACCCCATAGACCTAATGGAAATAAGGCACACTCCTTATTCCACCAAACAACCATCTCTTTTTACTAAATTCTGCAATTGTCCTTATTTTTTATTATATTCAAAAATCCTAAGAATAGAAAAATATATACATAAAATAATATATAGATGGCTCATGGAGTAGAGATCAAAAGGCTCAATGTATCAACTACACTGGTGGTTTCACATAAAGTAACTCTAGAAGAGAAACGATAGTTCAAAAAACCCTAGATCACGTGCAAGTTTCTTCTAGGTCTCTTATAAGGAGCTAAAACCCTTCTGAAGTGCCATACTATCACATTGAGCATACCTTAAGAAGTCCCACCACGTCACCTAGTACCTCAAACCCTAGAACATCAATTAAAGATGATTGTTTATCTATTGGGACTCACATTATGAAAATTCCATAAAGTAAATGGCTTCCCAAATACAAGGAGACGATAACAATAGCAAATCTCAATGAGGTTGAGAAGCGAGTGAAGTTGAGAAGAGGACAAGGACAGACAGGTGGCAAAGGTAGATATCAACTAGTGGACGAAAGAGAGATCAAATTTACTAAAGCCAGGAACAAAAAACTGAACCAAATACGCAGGAGGGGATAGCAATAGAGATGAACAACTGAAGCCAAGAAGTAAGATGTGGCAACATTATTTGAGATAGCAAATGAAAGAGGTGAGAATAGAGAACTCTGGAGCACAAATAAAGAAGGAAAGATGAAAAAGTTGACAATCTTCGCGTTGAACAAGGGAATGCAATAGACGAGTGGAAGAAAGCATTGTAGCAATGGTTAGAGATGTGATCCCATAGCTGCAGTCTATAGGATGCGACAACCAAGACCAAATTCCTTAATAGGCAATAGAGAGACACGGTCATTGGTCCCATCTAAGAAGAAGCCATCTCAAGTCGGGCCCTACCTAAGAAAACGACCTAGAGGGACCCATTAGTGGTGATGCAGCCAAGGAAAGGGGAAAGCAAAAAAAAACAGAGATAGAAGATATAGGAAAAATGGTTCATTATTAAAAGTAAGAATGGGGCTGCTATTTTTTTTTTCAGAAAACCTCACCACATAAGACCTAGGATTCTCTCACAATGGTCCCTCCCAAAAGTAGAGCATCGCTCAACTTGGAAGAGCATATTATTTATGGAAACCTTAAGAGGCTAGTCTAATCCACAAGCTACTAGAGAAAGGTTAGTACTAGAAGGAAAGGATTTCATTCTGCATTCGATGGGTCAAGAAAAGAGAAGAGTAGTATGTGAAAGAAAGCATCATGCAACATTCTTATATGTTACGATGATATGCGAACATTAGGAGGTGGATCTACTATGACTGATGATTTATGGGAGCCCTTGTTAAGTAGCCCTGTAAAGGTGATCACTTATTGTACTTTTCACCTCACTTTCCCATTATCTCAATGCAATCTTTGTTCCCCAAATCAATGATATCGATATGTATGCACATCTCTTTGGCTATGACCATCATTCTTCATGGAAGTCTCAAAGTTTGTGATGCATTAAAGATCCGTAACGCAGTGGCCCGCATCCTCCAAGGGAGTGGAAAAATATCTTGCGACCTCCAACTCAAAGTAATCAAATCCAAGTCAAGGCACTCTTAACGCCCCCTTTAATGTCCCATTTGCATCTTTTAGTTACCTTCAAAATGAGGTGACTTCCCCTGGTGCAGGAATGAGGTTAAAAGAGGTAACATGGAAAATGTGTTGAGTAAGCAAGATGTAAAAGCAGGTCAAGGACACATCATAGACTAAGGGCAACTAATGTGCAAGAAAGTTCAAGCCTTAAACCACACAAAAAGCAGGCAAATGGATCCAGACAAGGAGTTTCCTCTGCCCTTTCTACCCATTGGACCATGTAGAGTCTCCAAGAAGGTCATTTAAGTCTCCAAGCAATTCAAGGGACATTTCGAGTAAAAATCAAGCAAGGAGCCTAAAAGCATGGTTTGAATCATCTTTGCACTGAGCAAAGGGAGGTTGTCCACATTATACTAGCCGTTGGAAAGCACAACGTCCTCATTCAAGCAACATTGTGCAAACAAAGTGGAACCTTTTACTTCCCAAGCACTCAAGTTAAATTTTCAACCAATGTCAAGCTATTCTTGATGGAACGTTGTACCCTTAAGTCAATTCAGACCTCCTTTTGTCAAATCTAACCTGTAATTGGTGGGATGCTTTTCAGTTTTAGGTAATGTAATGAAATAACTTGTAGTTTGACTTAATCATCAAGTGTATTGTGGATGAGAAGTCACTTGTTTTTTCAATCAAGAGGAAAGATGTTGAGATCCTAACCTATAAATAGAGAAATCTCCCCTGTTTCCAGATCATTGTGAATTGTTGAAATCAGTTTTTCATAATGTGAAACATTTTCATGAAATCTTTGGTGTTCATCATGAATTATATTTCTTGGTTGATTTTGAAAATTTTTTAAGGGGATTTGTGGATAACTAAAGAATACTACAAAAACTAACTAGATCAACCCATTTGAAAGTAAGCTTGGTCACTTGCTAAGGGATGTCTAGGGTTTTACTCGCACATCTGTCTTGTTGATGTAAGGTAGATTTTGTTTCTTCTTTTTGGTCCATGGCGTAATGCTCCTCACCAAGGGATTCGGTTTATTTGTGCATCATAGTTAATCTATTTGTTGAAGGATTTTCCCCAAGTTTAATCCTTTCTAGTAGGGTTTGGTTTCAAAACTTGTTATTGATTAGGCGCGAGCTCATTTAACTTATGGCGTTCCACCTCCGACCATAATCCACAGCAATTGATCAACCAACTCAAGAGGAGCATCGGTTTGACCCCATAGACCTAGTGGAAATAAGGCAGACTGCTTATTCCACCAAACAACCATCTCTTTTTACTAAATTCTGCAATTGTCCTTATTTTTTATTATTCAAAAATCCCTAAGATAAGAAAAATATATACATAAAATAATATATAGATGGCTCAGGCAGCAAAGATCAAATGGCTCAATGTATCAACTACACTAGTGGTTTCACAAAGAAACCTTAGAGAAGAAACGATAGTTCACAAAACCCTAGATCACGTGCAAGTTTCTTCTAGGTTCCTTATAAGGAGTTAAAACCCTTCTAAAGTGCCATATTATCACATTGAGCTTCCCTTTGGAAGTCCTACCTCATCATCTAGTACCTCAAACCCTAGAACATCAGTTAAACATGATTGTCTATCTAGTGGGACTCCTCACATCATGAAAAGTCCATAAAGAGCTGGGGACACTAGTTGTTGTGACTGTGGGACATCGTCCCATTGTTATCTCTCAGTTTACCTCTTTGACCCACAGCCTTTCCCTCGTGAGGGCCTGCTAGATTTTGGTAACACAGCCTACAACATAAAAGTAAATGGCTTGCCACATACAAGGAGACGATAACAATAGCAAATCTCAATGAGGTTGAGAAGCGAGAGAAGGTGAGAAGAGGACAAGGAAGGACAGGTGGCAAAGGTAGAGATCAACTAGTGGAGGAAAGAGGGATCAAATTTACTAAAGCCAGGAACAAAAAACTGAACCAAATATGCAGGAGGGGACAATAATAGAGATGAACAATTGAAGCCAAGAAGTAAGAGGTGGCAATATTATTTGAGATAACGAATGAAAGAGGTGAGAATCGAGAACTCTAGAGCACAAATAAAGAAGGAAAGATGAAAAAGTTGACAATCTTTGCGTTGAACTGGGGAATGCAATCGACGAGTGGAAGAGAGACCCATTAGTGGTGCAGGAATGAGGTTAAAAGAGGTCACATGGAAAATGTGTTGAGTAAGAAAGATGTAAAAGTAGGTCAAGGACACATCATAGACTAAGGGCAACTAATGTGCAAAAAATTTCAAGCCTTAAACCACACAAAAAGCAGGCAAATGGATCCATACAAAGGAGTTTCCTCTGCCCTTTCTACCCATTGGACCATGTAGAGGCCAATTTAGAGGAATGTTGAGGCAAAACAGAAGGTCATTTAAGTCTCCAAGCAATCCGAGAGACATTTCAAGTCAAAATCAAGCAAGGATCCTAAAAGCATGGTTTGAATCATCTTTGCACCGAGCAAAGGGAGGTTGTCCACATTATACTAGCTGTTGGAAAGCACAACGTCCCATTCAAGCAACATTGTGCAAACAAAGTGGAATTTTTTACTTCGCAAGCACTCAAGTTAATTTTTCAACCAATGTAGTTTGACTTAATCGTCAAGCATATAGTGGATGAAAAGTCACTTCTTTTTTCAATCAAAAGGGGGAAGGATGTTGAGATGCTAACCTATAAATAGAGAAATCTCCCTTGTTTCCAAATCATTGTGAATTGTTGAAATCGGTTTTCCATAATGTCAAACATTTTCATGAAATCTTTGGTGTTCATCATGAATTATATTTCTTGGTTGATTTCTAAAATTTCTTAAGGGGATTTGTGGATAACTAAAGAATACTACAAAAACTAACTAGATCAACCCATTTGAAAGGAAGCTTAGTCACTTGCTAAGGGATGTCTAGGGTTTTACTCACACATCTCTCTTTTTGATGTAAGGTAGAGTTTGTTTCTTCTTATTGGCCCATGCCCTAGTGCTCCTCACCAAGGGCTTTGGTTTATTTTGCATCAAAGTTGATCTATTTGCTGAAGGATTTTCCCTAAGTATAATCCTTTCTAGTAGGGCTTGGTTTCACAACTTGTTCTTGATTAGGCGCGAGCTCATTTAACTTATGGTGTTCCACCTCCGGCCATAATCCACAATCATTAATCAACCACCTAAAGAGGAGCATCGATTTGTCCCCATAGAACTAGTGGAGATAAGGCACACTCCGTATTCCACCAAACAACCATCTCTTTTTACTAAATTCTGCAGTTTATTTTTTATTATTCAAAAAGCCGTAAGAATAGAAAAATATATACATAAAATAATATATGGATGGCTCAGGGAGCAAAGCTCAAACGCCTCAATGTATCAACTACACTGGTGGTTTCACAAAAAGAAACCCTATAAGAGAAACCATAGTTCACAAAACCCTAGATCATGTGCAAGTTTCTTCTAGGTCAAGGGGATTTGTGGATAACTAAAGAATATTTCAAAAGCTAACTAGATCAACCCATTTGAAAGGACGCTTGGTCACTTGCTACGGGATGTCTAGGGTTTTACTCGCACATCTCTCTTGTTGAGGTAAGGTAGCGTTTGTTTCTTCTTTTTGAGCCATGCCCTAGTGCTCCTCACCAAGTGATTCGGATTATTTTGCATCATAGTTGATATATTTGTTGAAGGATTTTCCCCAAGTATAATCCTTTCTCAATGTATCAACTACACTGGTGATTTCACAAAAAGAAACCCTAGAAGAGAAACGATAGTTCACAAAACCCTAGATCACGTGCAAGTTTCTTCTAGGTCTCTTATAGGGAGCTAAAACCCTTCCCAAGTGCCATATTATCACATTGAGCTTCCCTTTGGAAGTCCTACCTCATCACCTAGTACCTCACCCTAGAACATCAGTTAAAGATGATTGTTTATCTACTGGGACTCATCACCTCATGAAAAGTCCATAAAGAGCTGGGGACACTAGTTGTTGTGACTGTGGGACATCATCCCATTGTTATCACTTAGTTTACCTCTTTCACCCATAGCCTTTCCCTCCTTAGGGCCTGCTAGATTTTGGTAACACAGCGTACAGCATAAAAGTAAATGGCATGCCACATACAAGGAGACGATAATAATAGCAAATCTCAATGAGGTTGAGAAGCGAGTGAAGGTGAGAAAAGGACAAGGAAGGACAGGTGGCAAAGGTAGAGATCAACTAATGGAGGAAAGAGAAATCAAATTTACTGAAGCCAAGACCAAAAAACTGAACCAAACACGCAAGAGGGGACAACAATACAGATGAACAATTGAAGTGAAGAAGAAAGAGGTGGCAACATTATTTGAGATAGCAAATGAAAGAGGTGAGAATTGAGAACCCTGGAGCACAAATAAAGAAGGAAAGATGAAAAAGTTGACAATCTTAGCAATGAACTAGGGAATGCAATAGACGAGTGGAAGAAAGAATTGTTGCAATGGTTAGAGATGTGATCCCATAGCTGCAGTCTATAGGATGCAACAACCAAGACCAAATTCCTTAATAAGCAATGGGGAGGCACTGTCATTGGTCCCATCTAAGAATAAGACATCTCAAGTCGGGCCCTACCTGAGAAAACGACTAAGAGAGACCCATTAGTGGTGATGTAGCCAAGGAAAGGGGAAAGCAAAAAAAAACAGAGAGAGAGAATACAGTTAACAGGGTTCATTATTAAAATTAAGAATGGAGGTGCTATTATTTTTTTGAGAAAACCTCACCACATAAGGCCTAGGTTTCTCTCACAATGGTCCCTCCCAAAAGCAGAGCATCACTCAACTCGGAAGAGTATATTAATTATGGAAACCTTATGAAGCTAGTCTAACCCACAAGCCACTAGACAAAGGTTAGTACTAGAAGGAAATGATTTCATTCAACATTCGATGGGTCAGTGAAAGAGAATAATAGTATGAGAAAGAAAGCATCATGCAACATTCTTATCTCTTAAGGTGATATGACAACATCAGGAGGTCGATCTACTATGATTGATGATTTATGGGAGTCCTTGTTGAGTAGCCCTATAAAGGTGATAACTTATTGTACTACTCCCCTCCCTTTCCCATTATCTCAATGCAATCAACCATATCCATATGTATGCACGCCACTTTGGCTATGACCATCATTTTTCATCGAAGTCTCAAAGTTTGTGATGCATTAGAGATCCCTAATGCAGTGACCCACATCCTCCAAGGCAGTGGGAAAATATCTTGCGACCTTCAACTCAAGAGCAATCAAATCCAGGTCAAGGCACTCTTAACGCCCCCTTTAATGTCCCATTTGCATCTTTTAGGTACCTTCAAAACGAGGTGACTTCCCCTGGTGCAGGAATGAGGTTAAAAGAGGTAACATGGAAAACGTGTTGAGTAAGCAAGATGTAAAAGCAAGTCAAGGACACATCATAGACTAAGGGCAACTAATGGGCAAGAAAGTTCAATCCTTAAACCACACAAAAAGAAGGCAAATGGATCCAGACAAGGAGTTTCCTCTACCCTTTCTACCCATTGGACCATGTAGAGGTCAATTTGGAGGAATGTTGAGGAAAAACCGAAGGTCATTTAAGTCTCCAAGCAATCTGAGGGACATTTCAAGTCAAAATCAAGCAAGGAGCCTAAAAGCATGGTTTGAATCATCTTTGCACCAAACAAAGGGAGGTTGTCCACATTATACTAGCCATTGGAAAGCACAACGTCCTCATTCAAGCAACATTGTGCAAACAAAGTGGAATTTTTTACTTCCCAAGCACTCAAGTTAATTTGTCAACCAATGTCAAGCTATTCTTGATGGAAGGTTGTACCCTTAGGTCAATTCAGACCTACTTTTGTCCAATTTAACCTCTAATTGGTGGGATGTTTTTTAGTTTTAGGTAATGTAATGAAATAACTTGTAGTTTGACTTAATTGTCAAGTGTATTGTGGATGAAAAGTCACTAGTTTTTTCAATCAAAAGGAGGAAAGATGTTGAGATCCTAACCTATAAAGAGACAAATCTCACCCGTTTGCAGATCATTGTGAATTGTTGAAATCGGTTTTCCATATGTGAAACATTTTCATGAAATCTTTGGTGTTCATCATGAATTATATTTCTTGGTTGATTTCGAAAAGTTCTTAAGGGGATTTGTGGATAACTAAAGAATACTACAAAAACTAACTAGATCAACCCATTTGAAAGGAAGCTTGGTCACTTGCTAAGGGATGTCTAGGGTTTTACTCGCACATCTCTATTGTTGATGTAAGGTAGAGTTTGTTTCTTCTTGTTGGGCCAGCCCTAGTGCTACTCACCAAGAGATTCAGTTTATTTTGCATCATAATTGATCTATTTGTTGAAGGGTTTTACCCAAGTATAATCCTTTCTCGTAGGGCTTGGTTTCAAAACTTGTTATTGATTAGGCACGAGCTCATTTAACTTATGGGGTTCCACCTCCGACCATAATCCACAATCATTGATCAACCAACTCAAGAAGAGCATCGATTTGACCCCACAGACTTAGTGGAAATAAGGCACACTCCTTATTCAACCAAACAACCATCTCTTTTTACTAAATTTTGCAATTGACCTTATTTTTTATTATTCAAAAAGCCCTAAGAATAGAAAAATATACACATAAAATAATATATAGATGGCTCAGGGAGCAAAGATCAAACGACTCAATGTATCAACTACACTGGTGGTTTCACAGAAAGAAACTCTAGAAGAGAAACGATAGTTAAGAAAACCCTAAATCACGTGCAAGTTTCTTCTAGGTCTCTTATAAGGAGAGACCTTACCCTTGTGAAGTGCCATATTATGACATTAAGCATACCTTAGGAAGTCCTACCTCATCACTTAGTACCTCAAACCCTATAACATCAGTTAAAGATGATTGTTTATCTACAGGGACTCCTCACACTATGAAAAGTTCATAAAGAGCCGGGGACACTAGTTGTTGTGACTGTGGGACATCGTCCCATTGTCATCACTCAGTTTACCTCTTTGACTCATAATCGTTCCCTCCTTAGGGCCTGCTAGATTTTGGTAACACAGCCTACAACATAAAACTAAATGGCTTTCCACATACAAGGAGACGATAACAATAGCAAATCTCAATGAGGTTGAGAAACGAGTGAAGGTGAGAAGAGGACAAGGAAGGACAGGTGGCAAAGGTAGAGATCAACTAGTGGAGGAAAGAGGGATCAAATTTACTAAAGCCAGGAACAAAAAACTGAACCAAATACGCAGGAGGGGACAACAATAGAGATGAACAATTGAAGCCAAGAGGTAAGAGGTGGCAACATTATTTGAGATAGTGAATGAAAGAGGTGAGAATCAAGAACTCTAGAGCACAAATAAAGAAGGAAAGATGAAAAAGTTGACAATCTTTGCGTTGAACTGGGGAATGCAATAGACGAGTGGAAGAAAGCATTGGAGCAATGGTTAGAGATGTGATGCCATAGTTGCAGTCTATAGGATGCAACAACCAAGACCAAATTCCTTAATAGGCAATGGAGAGACATGGTCATTGGTCCCATCTAAAAAGAAGCCATCTCAAGTCGGGCCCTACTTGAGAAAACGACCTAGAGAGACCCATTAGTGGTGCAGGAATGAGGTTAAAAGAGGTAACATGGAAAATGTGTTGAGTAAGAAAGATATAAAAGCAGGTCAAGGACACATCATAGACTAAGGGCAACTAATGTGCAAGAAAGTTAAGCCTTAAACCACACAAAAAGCAGGCAAATGGATCTAGACAAGGAGTTTCCTCTGCCCTTTTTACCCATTAGACCATGTAGACGTCAATTTGGAGGAATGTTGAGGCAAAACAGAAGGTCATTTAAGTCTCCAAGCAATCTGAGGGACATTTCGAGTCAAAATCAAGCAAGGAGCCTAAAAGCATGGTTTGAATCATCTTTGCACCGAGCAAAGGGATGTTGTCCACATTATACTAGCCGTTGGAAAGCACAATGTCCAAGCAACATTGTGCAAACAAAGTGGAATTTTTTACATCCCAAGCACTCAGGTTAATTTTTCAACCAATGTAGTTTGACTTAATCGTCAAGCATATAGTGGATGAAAAGTCACTTCTTTTTTGATCAAAAGGAGGAGGGATGTTGAGATCCTAACGTATAAATAGAGAAATTTCCCTCTTTTGCAAATCATTGTGAACTGTTGAAATCGATTTTCCATCATGTCAAACATTTTCATGAAATCTTTGGTGTTCATCATGAATTATATTTTTCGGTTGATTTCGAAAATTTCTTAAGGGGATTTGTGGATAACTAAAGAATATTACAAAAACTAACTAGATCAACCCATTTGAAAGGAAGCTTGGTCAATTGATAAGGGATGTCTACGGTTTTACTCGCATATCTCTCTTCTTGATGTAAGGTAGAGTTTGTTTCTTCTTGTTGGCCCAAGGAAGCTTGGTCACTTGATAAGGGATGTCTACGGTTTTACTCGCATATCTCTCTTCTTGATGTAAGGTAGAGTTTGTTTCTTCTTGTTGGCCCATGCCCTAGTGCTCTTCACCAAGGGATTCAGTTTATTATGCATCATAGTTGATCTATTTATTGAAGGATTTTCCCCAAGTATAATCCTTTCTAGTAGGGCTTGGTTTCAAAACTTGTTTTTGATTAGGCACGAGCTCATTTAACTTATGGGGTTCCACCTCCGACCACAATCCACAATCATTGATCAACCAACTCAAGAGGAGCATCAATTCGACCCCATAGACCTAGTGGAAATAAGGCACACTCCTTATTCCACCAAACGACCATCTCTTTTTACTAAATTATGTAATTGTCCTTATTTTTTATTATTCAAAAATCCCTAAGAATAGAAAAATATATACATAAAATAATATATAGATGGCTCAGGGAGCAGAGATCAAACGGCTCAATGTATCAACTACACTGGTGGTTTCACAGAAAAGAAACCCTAGAAGAGAAACGATAGTTCACAAAGCCCTAGATCACGTGCAAGTTTCTTCTAGGTCTCTTATAAGGAGCTAAAACCCTTCTGAAGTCCCATATTATCACATTGAGCCTAGCTTAGGGAGTCCTACCTCATCACCTAGTACCTCAAACCCTAGAACATCAGTTAAAGGTGATTGTTTATCTACTAGGACTCCTCACATCATGAAAAGTCCATAAAGAGTCGGGGGCACTAATTGTTGTGACTGTGGCACATCGTCCCATTGTTATCACTCAGTTTACCGCTTTGACCTATAGTCTTTCCCTCCTTAGGGCCTGCTAGATTTTGGTAACACAGATGTGATCCCATAGTTGCAGTCTATAGGATGCGACAACCAAGACCAAATTCCTTAATAGGAAATGGAGAGGCAGTGTCATTGGTCCCATCTAAGAATAAGTCATCACAAGTCGAGCCCTACATGAGAAAACGACCAAGAGATACCCATTAGTGGTGATGTAGAAAAGGGAGGAAAGCAAAAAAAACAAAAAGAGAGGATATAGGAAACAAGGTTCATTATTAAAAGTAAGAAAGGGGGTGCTATTATTTTTTCAGAAAACCCCACAACATAAGGCCTAGGTTTCTCTCACAATGGTCCCTCCCAAAAGCAGAGCATCGCTAAACTTGGAAGAGCATATTAATTATGGAAACCTTATGAGGCTAGTCTAATCGACAAGCCACTAGAGAAAGGCTAGTTCTAGAAGGAAACAATTTCATTCAGCATTCCATGGGTTAGGAAAAGAGAAGAATAGTATGCGAAAGAAAGCATCATGCAACAATCTTATCTCTTACGGTGATATGTGAACATCACGAGCTGTATCTACTATGACTGATGATTTATGGGAGCCCTTGTTGAGTAGCCCTATAAAGGTGATCACTTATTGTACTTTTCCCCTCACTTTCCCATTATCTCAATGCATTCTTTGTTCCCCAAATCAACCATATCCATATGTATGCACACCTCTTTGCCTATGACCATCATTTTTCATGTAAGTCTCAGAGTTTGTGATGCATTAGAGATCCCTAATGCAGTGACCCACAACCTTAAGGCAATGGAAAAATAGCTTACGACCTCCAACTCAAGAGTAATCAAATTCAAGTCAAGGCACTCTTAACGCCGCCTTTAATGTCCCATTTTCATATTTTAGGTACCTTCAAAACGAGGTGAATTCTCCTGGTGCAGGAATGAAGTTAAAAGAGGTAACATGGAAAATGTGCTGAGTAAGCAAGATGTAAAAGCAAGTCAAGGACACATCATAGACTAAGGGAAACTAATGTGCAAGAAAGTTCAAGCCTTAAACCACACAAAAAGTAGGCAAATGGATCCAGACAAGGAGTTTCCTCTACCCTTTCTACCCATTGGACAATGTAGAGGTCAATTTGGAGGAATGTTGAGGCAAAACAGAAGGTCATTTAAGTCTCCAAGCAATCCAAGGTACATTTCGAGTCAAAATCAAGTAAGGAGCCTAAAAGCATGTTTTGAATAATCTTTGCACCAAGCAAAGGAAGGTTGTCCACATTATACTAGCTGTTGGAAAGCACAACGTCCTCATTCAAGCAACATTGTGCAAACAAAGTGGAATTTTTTACTTCCTAAGCACTCAAGTTAATTTTTCAACCAATGTCAAGCTATTCTTGATGGAATGTTCTACCCATAGGTCAAATCAGACCTCCTTTTGTCAAATCTAACCTCTAATTGGTGGGTTGTTTTTCAGTTTTACGTAATGTAATGAAATAATTTGTAGTTTGACTTAATCGTCAAGCATATTGTGGATGAAAAGTCACTTCTTTTTTCAATCAAGAGGAAGGATGTTGAGATCCTAACCTATAAATAGAGAAATCTCCCTTGTTTGCAAATCATTGTGAATTTTTTATATTGGTTTTCCATAATGTGAAACATTTTCATGAAATCTTTGGTGTTCATCATAAATTATATTTCTTGGTTGATTTCACATATTTCTTAGGGAGATTTGTGGATAACTAAAGAATATTACAAAAACTAACTAGATCAACCCATTTGAAAGGAAGCTTGGTCACTTGCTACGGGATGTTTAGGGTTTTACTCGCACATCTCTATTGTTGATGTAAGGTATAGTTTGTTTCTTCTTGTTAAGCCATGCCCTAGTGCTCCTCACCAAGTGATTCAGATTATTTTGCATCATAGTTGATGTATTTGTTGAAGGATTTTCCCCAAGTATAATCCTTTCTAGTAGGGCTTGGCTTCAAAACTTGTTATTAATTAGGCGCAAGCTCATTTAACTTATAGGGTTCCACCTCCGACCATAATCCACAATCATTGATCAACCAACTCAAGAGGCGCATCGGTTTGACCCCATAGACCTAGTGGAAATAAGGCACACTCCTTATTCCACCAAACAACCATCTCTTTTTACTAAGTTCTACAGTTGTCCTTATTTTTTATTATTCAAAAATCCCTAAGAATAGAAAAATATATCCCTAAAACAATCTATAGATGGCTCAGGGAGCAGATATCAAACAGCTCAATTTATCAACTACACTGGTAGTTTCACAGAAAGAAACTCTAGAAGAGAAACGATAGGTCACAAGACCCTAGATCACGTGCAAGTTTCTTCTAGGTCCCTTATAAGGAGCTAAAACCCTTCGAAAGTGCCATATTATCACATTGAACATACCTTAGGAAGTCCTACCTCATCACCCAGTACCTCGAACCCTAGAACATCAGTTAAAGATGATTGTTTATCTACTAGGACTCCTCACATCATGAAAAGTCCATAAAGAGCCGAGGACACTCGTTGTTGTGACTGTGGGACATCGTCCCATTGTTATCACTTAGTTTACCTCTTTGACCCATAGCCTTTCCTCCTTAGGGCCTGCTAAAGTTTCGTAACATAGCCTACAACATAAAAGTAAATGGCTTGCCACATACAAGGAGACGATAACAATAGCAAATCTCAATGAGGTTGAGAAGCTAGTGAAGTTGAGAAGAGGTCAAGGAAGGACAGGTGGCAAAGGTAGAGATCAACTAGTGGAGGAAAGAGAGTTCAAATTCAATGAAGCCAGGACCAAAAAACTGAACCAAATACACAAGAGGGGACAACAATAGAGATGAAAAATTGAAGCCAAGAAGTAAGAGGTGGCAACATTTTTGAGATAGCAAATGAAATAAGTGTGAATTGAGAACTCTGAAGCACAAATAAAGAAGGAAAGATGAAAAAGTTGACAATTTTAGCGTTGAACTAGGGAATGCAATATATGAGTGGAGGAAAGCATTGGAACAATGGTTAGAGATGTGATCCCATAGCTGCAGTCTATAGGATGCGACAACCAAGACCACATTCCTTGATAGGCAATGGAGAGGCACGATTATTGGTCCCATCTAAGAAGAAGCCATCTCAAGTCGGGCCCTACCTGAGAAAACAACCTAGACAGACCCATCAGTGGTGATGTAGCCAAGGAAAGGGGAAAGCAAAAAAAAAAACAGAGAGAGAGGATATAGGAAAAAGGATTCATTATTAAAAGTAAAAATGGGGGTGCTATTATTTTTTTTGACAAAACCTCACCACATAAGGCCTAGGTTTCTCTCACAATGGTCCCTTCCAAAAGCAAAGCATCGCTCAACTTGGAAGAGCATATTAATTATGGAAACCTTATGAGGCTAGTCTAATCCACAAGACACTAGAGAAAGGTTAGTACTATAAGGAATTGATTTCATTCTGGATTCGGTGGGTCAGGAAAAGAGAAGAATAATATGCGAAAGAAAGCATCATGCAACATTCTTATCTCTCACAGTGATATGCAAACATTAGGAGGTGGATCTACTATCACTGATGATTTATCAAAGCCCTTGTTGAGTAACCCCCTAAAGGTGATCACTTATTGTACTTTTCCCCTCACTTTCCCATTATCTCAATGTAATCTTTGTTTGCCAAATCAACCATATCGATATGTATGCACACCTCTTTGGCTATGACCATCATTCTTCATGGAATTTTCAAAGTTTGTGATGCATTAGTGATCACTAATGCAGTGACCCGCATCCCCCAAGGCAGTGGAAAAATATCTTGCGACCTCCAACTCAAGAGTAATAAAAAACAAGTCACAGCACTCTTAACACCCCCTCTAATGTCCCATTTGCATCTTTTAGGTACCTTCAAAATGAGGTTACTTTCCCTGGTGCAGGAATGAGGTTAAAAGAGGTAACATGGAAAATGTGTTGAGTAAGCAAGATGTAAAAGCAAGTCAAGGACACATCATAGACTAAGGGAAACTAATGAGCAAGAAAGTTCAAGCTTTAAACCACACAAAAATCAGGCAAATGGATCCAGACAAGGAGTTTCCTCTGCCCTTTCTATCCATTGGACCATGTAGAGGTCAATTTGGAGGAATGTTGAGGCAAAACAGAAGGTCATTTAAGTCTCCAAGAAATCTAAGGAACATTTCGAGTCAAAATCAAGCAAGGAGCCTAAGAGCATGGTTTGAATCATCTTTGCACCGAGCAAAGGGATGTTGTCCACATTATAGTAGCATTTGGAAAGCACAACGTCCTCATTCAAGCAACATTGTGCAAACATAGTGGAATTTTTTACTTCCCAAGCTCTAAAGTTAATTTTTCAAGCAATGTCAAGCTATTCTTGATGGAACGTTGTACCCTAAGGTCAATTTAGACCTCCTTTTGTCAAATCTAACCTCCATTTGATGGGATGTTTTTCAATTTTAGGTAATGTAATGAAATAACTTGTAGTTTGACTTAATCGTCAAGTGTATTGTGGATAAAAAGTCACCTGTTTTTTCAATCAAAAGGAGGAAAGATGTTGAGATTTTAACCTATAAATAGAGAAATCTCCCTAGTTTGCAGATCATTGTGAATTGTTGAAATCGCTTTTCCATAATGGGAAATATTTTCATGAAATCTTTGGTGTTCATCATGAATTATATTTCTTGGTTAATTTCGAATATTTCTTAAGGGGATTTGTGGATAACTAAAGAATACTACAAAAGCTAACTACATCAACCCATTTGAAAGGAAGCTTGGTCACATGCTAAGGGATGTCTAGGGTTTTACTCGCACATCTCTCTTCTTGATGTAAGGTAGAGTTTGTTTCTTATTGTTGGGCCATGCCCTAGTGCTCCTCACCAAGGGATTCAGTTTATTTTGCATCATAGTTGATCTATTTGTTGAAGGATTTTCCCCAAGTATAATCCTTTCTAGTAGGGCTTCGTTTAAAAACTTGTTATTGATTAGGCGCGAGCTCATTTAACTTATGGGGTTCCACCTCCGACCATAATCCATAATCATTGATCAACCAACTCAAGAGGAGCATCGATTTGACCCCATAAACCTAGTGGAAATAAGGCACACTCCTTATTCCACCAAAACAACCATCTATTTTTACTAAATTATGCAATTGTCCTTATTTTTTATTATTCAAAAATCCCTATGAATAGAAAAATATATACATAAATAATATATAGATGGCTGAGGGGGCGGAGATCAAACGGCTCAATGTATCAACTACATTGGTGCTTTCACAAAAAGAAAACCGAGAAGAGAAACGATAGTTCACAAAACCCTAGAACATGTGCAAGTTTCTTCTAGGTCTCTTATAGGGAGCTAATACCCTTCTGAAGTGCCATATTATCACATTGAGCTTCCCTTGGGAAATCCTACCTCACCACCTAGTACCTCAAAACCTAGAACATCAGTTGAAGATGATTGTTTATCTACTAGGACTCCTCACATCATGGAAAGTGCATAAAGGGTCGGGGACACTAGTTGTTGTCACTGTGTGACATCATCCCATTGTTATGACTTATTTTACCTCTTTGACCCATAGCCTTTCCCTACTGAGGGCCTGCTAGATTTTGGTAACACAACCTACAACATAAAAGTAAATGGCTTGCCACATAAAAGAAGATGATAACAATAGAAAATCTCAATGAGGTTGAGAAGGGAGTGAAGGTGAGAAGAGGACAAGGAAGGACAGGTGGCAAAAGCTAGAGAACAACTAGTGCAGGAAAGAGAGATCAAATTTATTGAAGCCAGGAACAAAAAACTGAACCAAATACGCAAGACGAGACAACAATAGAGATGAACAATTGAAGCCAAGAAGTAAGAATGGGGGTGCTATTATTTTTTTGAGAAAACCTCACCACATAAGGCCTAGGTTTCTCTCACAATGGTCCCTCCCAAAAGCAGAGCATCGCTCAACTTAGAAGAGCATATTAATTATGGAAACCTTATGAGGGTTGTCTAATCCACAAGCCACTAGAGAAAGGTTAGTACTAGAAGGAAAGGATTTCATTCAGCATTCGATGGGTCATGAAATGAGAAGAATAGTATGCAAAAGAAAGCATCATTCAACATTCTTATCTCTTACGGTGTATTGCAAACATTAGGAGGCGGATCTACTATGATTGATGATTTATGGGATCCCTTGTTGAGTAGCCCTGTAAAGGTGATCACTTATTGTACTTTCCCCTCACTTTCCCCTTATCTCAATGCAATCTTTGTTCCCCAAATCATCCATATCGATATGTATGCACACCTCTTTGGCTATGACCATCATTCTTCATGGAAGTCTCAAAGTTTAAGATGCATTAGAGATCCCTAATACAGTGACGTGCATCCCCCAAGGCAGTGGAAATATATCTTGTGAACTCCAACTCAAGAGTAATCAAATCCAAGTCAAGGCACTCTTAGCGCCCCCTTTTATGTCCCATTTGCAACTTTTAGGTACCTTCAAAAGAAGGTGGTTGTCCCTGGTGCGGTAATGAGGTTAAAAGAGGAAACATGGAAAATGTGTTGAGTAAGCAAGATGTCAAAGCAAGTCAAGGACACATCATAGACTAAGGGCAACTAATGTGCAAGAAAATTCAAGGCGTTAAACCACACAAAAAGCAGGCAAACAGATCCAGACAAGGAGTTTCCTCTGCCTTTTCTACCCATTGGACCATGTAGAGGTCAATTTGGAGGAATGTTGAGGCAAAACAGAAGGTCGTTTAGGTCTCCAAGCAATCCAAGGGACATTTCGAGTCAAAATCAAGCAAGGAGCCTAAAAGCATGGTTCGAATCAGACCTCCTTTTGTCAAATCTAACCTCTAATTGGTGGGATATTTTTTAGTTTTACGTAATGTAATGAAATAATATGTAATTTGACTTAATCGTCAACCATATTGTGGATGAAAAGTCACTTGTTTTTTTATATCAAAAGGAGGAAGGATGTTGAGATCCTAACCTATAAATAGAGAAATCTCCCTCGTTTGCAAATCATTGTGAATTGTTGAAATCGGTGTTCCATAATGTGAAACATTTTCACGAAACCTTTGGTGTTCATCATGAATCATATTTCTTGATTGATTTCACATATTTCTTAAGGGGATTTGTGGATAACTAAAGAATATTATGAAAACTAACTACAACAACCCATTTGAAAGGAAGCTTGGTCACTTGCTAAGGGATGTCTAGGGTTTTACTCGCACATCTCTCTTGTTGATGTAAGGTAGAGTTTGTTTCTTCTTGTTGAGCCATGCCCTAGTGCTTCTCACGAAGTGATTTGGATTCTTTTGCATCATAGTTGATCTATTTGTTGAAGGCTTTTCCCCAAGTATAATCCTTTCTAGTAAGGCTTGGTTTCAAAACTTGTTATTGATTAGGCGCGAGCTCATTTAACTTATGGGGTTCCACCTTCGACCATAATCCACAATCATTGATCAACCAACTCAAGAGGAAATCGATTTGACCCCATAGACCTAGTGCAAATAAGGCACACTCCTTATTCCACCAAACAACCATCTCTTTTTACTAAATTCTGCAATTGTCCTTATTTTTTATTATTCAAAAATCCTCAAGAATAGAAAAATATATACATAAAATAATATATAGATGGCTCAGGGAGCAGAGATCAAATGGTTCAATGTATTAACTACATTGGTGGTTTCACAAAAAGAAACCCTAGAAGAGCAATGGTAGTTCACAAAACCCTAGATCACGTGCAAGTTTCTTCTATATCTCTTATAAGGAGCTAAAACCCTTCTGAATCACATTGAGTTTCCCATAGGAAGTCCTACCTCATCACCTAGTACCTCAAACCCTAGAACATTAGTTAAAGATGATTGTTTATCTACTGGGACTCCCCACATCATGAAAAGTCCATAAAGAGCCAGGGACACTAGTTGTTCTGACTGTGGGACATCATCCCATTGTTATCACTCAATATACCTCTTTGACCCAGAGCCTTTCCCTCCTTAGGGCCTGCTAGATTTTGGTAACACCCTACAACCTAAAAGTAAATGGATTGCCACATACAAGGAGACGATAACAATAGCAAATCTCAATGAGGTTGAGAAGCGAGTGAAGGTGAGAAGAGGACAAGGAAGGACAGGTGGCAAAGGTAGAGATCAACTAGTGGAGGAAAGAGAGATCAAATTTACTGAAGCCAGGAACAAAAAACTGAAACCAAATAAGCAGGAGGGGACAACAATAGAGATGAACAATTGAAGCCAAGAAGTAAGAGGTGGCAACATTATTCGAGATAGCAAATGAAAGAGGTGAGAATTGAGAACTCTGGTGCACAAATAAAGAACAAAAGATGAAAAAGTTGACAATCTTAGCGTTGAACTGGGAAATGCATTGGACGAGTGGAAGAAAGCATTGGAGAAATGGTTAGAGATGTGATCTCATAGCTGCAGTCTATAGGATGCGACAACCAAGGCCAAATTCCTTAATAGGCAATGGAGAGGCACGGTCATTGGTCCCATCTAAGAAGAAACCATCTCAAGTTGGGCCCTACCTGAGAAAACAAACTAGAGAGACCCATTAGTGGTGATGTAGCCAAGGAAAGGGGAAAGAAATAAAAAACAGAGAGAGAGGATATAGGAAAAAGAGTTCATTATTAAAAGTAAGAATGGGGTTTCTATTATTTTTTTGAGAAAACCACACCAAATAAGGCCTAGGTTTCTCTCACAATGGTCCCTCCCAAAAGCGGAGCATCGCTCAACTTGGAAGAGCATATTAATTATGGAAACCTTATAGGCAAGTCTAACCCACAAGCCACTAAAGAAAGGTTAGTACTAGAAGTAAAGGATTTCATTCAGCATTCAATGGGTCAGGAAAAGAGAAGAATAGTATGCGAAAGAAAGCATCATGCAACATTCTTATCTCTTGCGCTGATATGCGAACATTAGGAGGGGGGTCTATTATGACTAATGATTTATGGGAGCCCTTGTTTAGTAGCCTTGTAAAGGTTATCACTTATTATACTTTCCCCTCACTTTCCCATTATCTCAATGCAAACTTTGTTCCCCAAATCAACTGTATCAATATGTATGCACACCTCTTTGGCTATGACCATCATTCTTCATGGAAGTCTCAAAGTTTGTGATGCATTAGAGATCCCTAATGTAGTGACCCACATCCTCCAAGGCAGTGGAAAAATATCTTGCGACCTCCAACTCAAGAGTAATCAAATCCAATTCAAGGCACTCTTAACGCCCCCTTTAATGTCCCATCTGCATCTTTTAGATACCTTCAAAACGAGGTGACTTCCCCTGGTGCAGGAATGAGGTTAAAAGAGGTAACATTGAAAATGTGTTGAGCAAGAAAGATGTAAAAGCAAGTCAAGGACACATCATAAACTAAGGGCAACTAATCTGCAAGAAAGTTCAAGCCTTAAACCACACAAAAAGTAGGCAAATGGATCCAGATAAGGAGTTTCATCTACCCTTTCTACCCGTTGCACCATGTAGAGGTCAATTTGGAGGAATGTTGAGGCAAAATAGTAGGGCTTGGTTTCAAAACTTATTCTTGATTAGGCGCAAGCTCATTTAACTTATGCGGTTCCAGCTCTAGTAAGAATCCACAATCATTGATCAAGCAACTCAAGAGGGGCATCGATTTGACCCTATAGACCTAGTGGAAATAAGGCACACTCCTTATTCCACAAACAACCATCACTTTTTACTAAATCCTGCAATTGTCCGTATTTTTTATAATTCAAAAAGCGCTTAGAATATAAAAATATATACAAAAAATAATATATAGATGGCTCAGGGAGCAGAGATCAAACGGATCAATGTATCAACTACACTGGTGCTTTCACAAAAAGAAACCCGAGAAGAGAAACGATAGTTCACAAAACCCTAGATCACGTGCAAGTTTCTTCTAGGTCTCTTATAGGGAGCTAATACCCTTCTGAATTGCCATATTATCACAATGAGCTTCCCTTAGGAAGTCCTACCTCATCACCTAGTACCTCAAACCCTAGAACATCAGTTAAAGATGATTGTTTATCTACTGAGACTCCTCACAACATGAAAACTTCATAAAGAGTCGAGTACACTAGTTATTGTGACTACGGGGCATCGTAAATGGCTTGCCACATAAAAAAGAGACGATAACAATAGAAAATCTCAATGAGGTTGAGAAGCAAGTGAACGTGAGAAGAGGACAAGGAAGGACAGGTGGCAAAGGTAGAGATCAACTAGGGGAGGAAAGAGAAATCAAATTTACTGAAGCCAGGAACAAAAAACTGAACCAAATACGCAGGAGGGGACAACAATAGAGATGAACAATTGAAGCCAAGAAATAAGAGGTGCCAACATTATTTGAGATAGCAAATGAAAGAGGTGAGAATTGAGAAATCTGGAGCACAAATAAAGAAGGAAAGATGAAAAATTTGACAATAGACGAGTGGAAGAAAGCATTGGAGCAATGGTTAGAGATGTGATCCCATAGCTGCAGTCTATAGAATGCGACAACCAAGACCAAATTCCTTAATAGGCAATGGAGAGGCACGGTAATTGGTCCCATCTAAGAAGAAGCCGTCTCAAGTTGGGCCCTACCTGAGAAAACGACCTAGAGAGACCCATTAGTGGTGATGTAGCCAAGGAAAGGGAAAAGCAAAAAAGGCAGAGAGAGAGGATATAGGAAAAAGGGTTCATTATTAAAAGTAAGAATGGTGGTGCTATTATTTTTTTGAGAAAACCTCACCACATAAGGCCTACGTTTCTCTCACAATGGTCCCTCCCAAAAGGGAAGCATCGCTCAACTTGGAAGAGCATATTAATTATGGAAACCTTATGAAACAATTCTAATCCACAAGCCACATGAGAAAGGTTAGTACTAGAAGGAAAGGATTTCATTGAGCATTCGATGGGTCAGGGAAAGAGAAGAACGGTATGTGAAATAAAGCATCATGCAACATTCTTACCTCTTACGGTGTATTGCGAACGTTAGGAGGCAAATCTACTATGACTGATGATTTATGGGAGCCCTTGTTGAGTAGCCCTGTAAAGGTGATCATTTATTGTACATTTCCCCTCACTTTCCCATTATCTCAATGCAATCTTTGTTCCCCAAATCAACCATATCGATATGTATACACACCTCTTTGGCTATGACCACAATTCTTCATGGAAGTCTCAAAGTTTGTGATGCATTAGAGATCCCTAAATGCAGTGACCCGCATCCTCCAAGGCAGTGGAAAAATATCTTACGAACTCCAACTCAAGAGTAATCAAATCCAAGTCAAGGCACTCTTAATGCCCAATGTCCCATTTGCATCTTTTAGGTACCTTCAAAATGAGGTGACTTCCCCTGGTGTAGCAATGAGGTTAAAAGAGGTAACATGGAAAATGTGTTGAGTAAGCAAGATGTAAAATCAAGGCAAGGACACATCATAGACTAAAGGCAACTAATGTGCAACAAAGTTCAAGCCTTAAACCACACAGAAAGCAGGCAAATGGATCGAGACAATGAGTTTCCTCTTCCCTTTCTACCCATTGGAACATGTAGAGGTCAATTTGGAGGAATATTAAGGCAAAACAAAAGGTCATTTAAGTCTCCAAGCAATTCGAGGGACATTTCGAGTAAAAATCAAGCACAGAGCCGAAAAGCATGGTTTGAATCATCTTTGCACCGAGCAAAGGGAGGTTGTCCACATAATACTAGCCGTTGGAAAGCACAATCTCCTCATTCAAGCAACATTGTGCAACAAATTGGAATTTTTTACTTCCCAAGCACTCAAGTTAATTTTTCAAGCAATGTCAAGCTATTCTTGATGGAACGTTGTACCCTTAGGTCAATTCAGACCTCCTTTTGTCAAATCTAACCTCTAATTGGTGGGATGTTTTCAGTTTTAGGTAATGTAATGAAATAACTTGTAGTTTGACTTAATCGTCAAGTGGATTGTGGATGAAAATTCATTTGTTTTTTCAATCAAAAGGAGGAAAGATGTTAAGATCCTAACCTATATATAGACAAATCTCCCTTGTTTGCAGATCATTGTGAATTGTTGAAATCAGTTTTCCATAATGTGAAACATTTTCATGAATTCTTTGGTGTACATCATAAATTATATTTCTTGGTTGATTTCAAAAATTTCTTAAAGGGATTTGTGGATAACTAAAGAATACTACAAAAACTAACTAAATCAAGCCATTTGAAAGGAAGCTTGGTCACTTGCTAAGGGATGTCTAGGGTTTTACTCGCACATCTCTCTTGTTGATGTAAGCTAGAGTTTGTTTCTTCTTGTTGGGCCATGCCGTAGTGCTCCACATTATACTAACTGTTGGAAAGCACAACGTCCTCATTTAAGCAGCATTGTGCAAACAAAGTGGAATTTTTTACTTCCCAAGTACTCAAGTTAATTTTTCAACCGATGTGAAGCTATTCTTGATGGAACGTTGTGCCCTTAGGTCAATTCAGACCTCCTTTTGTCAAATCTAACCTCTAATTGGTGGGATGTTTTTCAGTTTTAGGTAATGTAATGAAATAAATTGTAGTTTGACTTAATCGTCAAGTGTATTGTGGATGAAAAGTCACTTGTTTTTTCAATCAAAAGCAGGAAAGATGTTGAGATCCTAACCTATAAATAGAGAAATCTCCCCCGTTTGCAGATCATTGTGAATTGTTGAAATCGGTTTTCCATAATGTGAAACATTTTCATGAAATCTTTGGTGTTCATCATGAATTATATTTCTTGGTTGATTTCGAATATTTCTGAAATGGATTTGTGGATAACTAAAGAATACTACAAAAACTAACTAGATCAACCCATTTGAAAGGAAGCTTGGTCACTTGCTAAGGGATGTCTAGGGTTTTACTCGCACATCTCTCTTGTTGATGTAAGGTAGAGTTTGTTTCTTCTTGTTGGGTCATGCCCTAGTGCCCATCACCAAGGGATTCGGTATAATTTGCATCATAGTTGATCTATTTGTTGAAGGATTTTCCGTAAGTATAATCCTTTCTAGTAGGGCTTGGTTTCAAAACTTTTTCTTGATTAGGCGCGAGCTCATTTAACTTGTGGGGTTCCACCTCCAGCCATACTACACAATCATTGATCAACCAACTCAAGAGGAGCATCGATTTGAACCCACAGACCTAGTGGAAATAAGGCACTCCTTATTCCACCAAACAACCATCTCTTTTTACTAAATTTTGCAATTGTCCTTATTTTTTATTACTCAAAAATCCCTAAGAATAGAAAAATATATACATAAAATAATATATAGATGGCTCAGGGAGGAGAGATCAATGGTGGTTTCACAAAAAGAAACCCTAGAAGAAAAACAATAGTTCACAAAACCCTAGATCACGTGAAAGTTTCTTCTAGTCTCTTATAGGGAGCTAAAACCCTTCTGAAGTCCCATATTATCACATTGAGCTTCCCTTAGGAAGTACTACCTCATCACCTAGTACCTCAAACCCTATAACATCAATTAAAGATGAATTTTTATCTACTTGGACTCCTCACATCATGAAAAGTCCATAAAGAGCCGAGGACACTAGATGTTGTGACTGTGGGACATCTTCCCACTGTTATCAGTTAGTTTACCTCTTTGACCCATAGCCTTTCCCTCCTTAGGGCCTGCTAGATTTTTGTAACACAACCTACAACATAAAAGTAAATGGCTTGCCACATACAAGGAGACGATAACAATAGCAAATCTCAATGAGGTTGAGAAGCGAGTGAAGGTGAGAAGAGGACAGGGAAGGAAAGGTGGCAAAGGTAGAGATCAACTAGTGGAGGAAACAGGGGACAACAATAGAGATGAACAATTGAAGCCAAAAAGTAAGAGGTGGCAACATTATTTGAGATAGCAAATGAAAGAGGTGAGAATTGAGAACTGTGGTGCACAAATAAAGAACAAAAGATGAAAAAGTTGAGAATCCTAGCGTTGAACTGCGGAATGCAATAGACGAGTGGAAGAAAGCATTGGAACAATGGTTAGAGATGTGATCCCATAGCTGCAGTCTATAGGATGCGACAACCAAGGCCAAATTCCTTAATAGGCAATGGAGAGGCACGGTCATTGGTCCCATCTAAGAAGAAGTCATCTCAAATGGGGCCCAACCTGAGAAAACGACCTAGAGAGACCCATTAGTGGTGATGTAGCCAAGGAACAGGGAAAGCAAAAAAAGCAGAGAGAGAGGATATAGGAAAACGGGTTCATTATTAAAAGTAAGAATAGTGGTGCTATTATTTTTTTGAGAAAACCTCACCACATAAGGCCTAGGTTTCTCTCACAATGTTCCCTCCCAAAAGCAGAGCTTCGCTCAACTTGGAATAGCATATTAATTATGGAAAACTTATGAGGCTAGTCTAATCCACAAGCAGCTAGAGAAAGATTAGTACTAGAAGGAAATGATTTCATTCAACATTCGATGGGTCAGGAAAAGAGAAGAATAGTATATGAAAGAAAGCATCATGCAACATTCTTATCTCTTATGGTGATATGCGAACATTAGGAGATGGATTTACTATGACTGATGATTTATGGGAGCCCTTGTTGAGTAGCCCTATAAAGGTGATCACTTATTGTACTTTTCCCCTCACTTTCCCATTATCTCAATGCAATCTTTGTTCCCCAAATCAACCGTATCGATATGTTTGCACACCTCTTTGGCTATGACCATCATTCTTCATGGAAGTCTCAAAGTTTGTGATGCATTAGAGATCCCTAATATAGTGACCCGCATCCTCCAAGGCAGTGGAAAAATATCTTGCGACCTCCAACTCAAGAGTAATCAAATCCAAGTCAAGGCGCTCTTAACGCCCTCTTTAATGTCCCATTTGCATCTTTTAGGTACCTTCAAAATGAGGTGACTTCCCCTGGTGCAGGAATGAGGTTAAAGAGGTAACATGGAAAATGTGCAAGAAAGTTCAAGCCTTAAACCACACAAAAACGCAAGCAAATGGATCCAGACAAGGAGTTTCCTCCACCCTTTCTACCCATTGGCCCATGTAGAGGTCAATTTGGAGGAATGTTGAGGCAACACAGAAGGTCATTTAAGTCTCCAAGCAATCCGAGGGACATTTCAAGTCAAAATCCAGCAAGCAGCCTAAAAGCATGGTTTGAATCATCTTTGCACCAAGCAAAGGGAGGTTGTCCATATTATACTAGCCGTTGGAAAGCACAACATCCTCATTCAAGCAACATTGTGCAAACAAAGTGGAATTTTTTATTTCCCAAGCACTGAAGTTAATTTTTCAACCAATGTCAAGCTATTCTTGATAAAACATTGTACCCTTAGGTCAATTCAGGCCTCTTTTTGTCAAATCTAACCTCTAATTGGTGGGATTTTTTTCAGTTTTAGGTAACGTAATGAAATAACTTGTAGTTTGACTTAATCGTCAAGTGTATTGTGGATGAAAAGTAACTTGTTTTTTCAATCAAAAGGAGGAAAGATGTTGAGATCCTAACCTATAAATAAAGAAATCTCCCTCATTTGCAGATCATTGTGAATTGTTGAAATCGGTTTTCCATCATGTGAAACATTTTCATGAAATCTTTGGTATTCATCATCAATTATATTTCTTGGTGGCATTCGAAAATTTATAAAGGCGATTTGTGG
Organism: Pinus taeda; assembly: GCA_000404065.3. Classification (NCBI taxonomy): domain Eukaryota; kingdom Viridiplantae; phylum Streptophyta; class Pinopsida; order Pinales; family Pinaceae; genus Pinus; species Pinus taeda. The sequence continues at coordinate 291,921 of APFE030128764.1, read as the reverse complement.
ATAACTAAAGAATACTACAAAAACTAACTAGATCAACCGATTTGAAAGGAAGCTTGGTCACTTGCTAAGGGATGTCTATGGTTTTACTCACACATCTCTATTGTTGATGTAAGGTAGAGTTTGTTTCTTCTTCTTGGGCCATGCCCTAGTGATCCTCACCAAGGGATTCAGTTTATTTTGCATCATAGTTGATCTATTTGTTAAAGGATTTTCCCTAAGTGTAATCCTTTCTAGTAGGGCTTGGTTTCAAAACTTGTTCTTGATTAGGCGCAAGCTCATTTAACTTATGGGGTTCCACCTCCGGCCACAATCCACAATCATTGATCAACCAACTCAAGAGGAGCATTGATTTGACCCCATAGACCTAGTGGAAATAAGGCACACTCCTTATTCCACCAAACAACCATCTCTTTTTACTAAATTTTGCAATTGTCCTTATTCTTTATCATTCAAAAATCCCTAAGAATAGAAAAATATATACATAAAATAATATATAGATGGCTCAGGGAGCAGAGATCAAACGGCTCAATGTATCAACTACACTGTTCGTTTCACAAAAAGAAACCCTAGAAGAGAAACGATAGTTCACAAAACCCTAGATCACGTGCAAGTTTCTTCTAGGTCTCTTACAAGGAGTTAAAACCCTTTTGAAGTGCCATATTATCACACTAAGCTTCCCTTAGGAAGTCCTACCTCATCACTTAGTACCTCAAACCCAAGAACATTAGTTAAAGATGATTGTTTACCTACTAGGACTCCTCACATCACGAAAAGTCTATAAAGAGCCGGGGACACTAGTTGTTGTGACTGTGGGACATCGTCCCATTATTATCACTCAGTTTACCTCTTTGACCCATAGCCTTTCCCTCCTTAGGGCCTGCTATATTTTGGTAACACAGCCTACAACATAAAAGTAAATGGCTTGCCACATACAAAGAGACGATAACAATAGCAAATCTCAATGAGGTTGAGAAGCGAGTGAAGGTGAGAAGAGGACAAGGAAGGACAGGTGGCAATGGTAGAGATCAACTAGTGGAGGAAAGAGAGATCAAATTTACTGAAGCCAGGAACAAAAAACTGAACCAAATACGCAGGAGGGGACAACAATAAAGATGAACAATTGAAGCCATGAAGTAAGAGGTGGCAACATTATTTGAGATAGCAATTGAAAGAGGTGAGAATTGAGAACTCTGGAGCACAAATAAAGAAGGAAAGATCAAAAAGTTGACAATATTAGCATTGAACTGGGGAATGCAATAGGCGAGTGGAAGAAAGCATTGGAGCAATGGTTAGAGATGTGATCCCATCGCTGCAGTCTATAGGATGCGACAACCAAGACCAAATTCCTTAATAGGCAATGGAGAGGCACGGTCATTGGTCTCATCTAAGAAGAAGCCATCTCAAGTCGGGCCCTACCTGAGAAAACGACATAGAGAGACCCATTAGTGGTGATGTAGCCAAGGAAAGGGGAAAGCAAAAAAAACAGAGAGAGAGGATATAGGAAAAAGGGTTCATTATTAAAAGTAAGAACGGGGGTAATATTATTCTTTTAAGAAAATCTCACCACATAAGACCTAGGTTTCTCTCACAATGGTCCCACCCAAAAGAAGAGCAACGCTTAGCTTGGAAGAGCATATTAATTATGGAAACCTTATGAGGCTAGTCTAATCCACAAGCCACTAGAGAAAGGTTAGTACTAGAAGGAAAGGATTTCATTCAGCATTCAATGGGTCAAGTAAAGATAAGAATAGTATGCGAAAGAAAGCATCACGCAACATTCTTATCTCTTACAGTGATATGCGAACATTAGGAGGTGGATCTTCTACGACTGATGATTTATGGGAGCCCTTGTTGAGTAGACCTGTAAAGGTGATCACTTATTGTACTTTTCCGCTCACTTTCCCATTATCTCAATGCAATCTTTGTTCCCCAAATCAACCATATCAATATGTATGCACACCTCTTTGGCTATGACAATCATTCTTCATGGAAGTCTCAAAGTTTGTAATGCATTAGAGATCCCTAATGCAGTGACTCGCATCCTCCAAGGCAGTGGAAAAATATCTTGTGACCTCCAACTCAAGAGCAATCAAATCCAAGTCAAGGCACTCTTAACGCCCCCTTTAATGTCCCATTTGCATCTTTTAGGTACCTTCAAAACGAGGTGACTTCCCCTGGTACAGGAATGAGGTTAAAAGAGGTAACATGGAAAATGTGTTGAGTAAGCAAGATATAAAAGCAGGTCAAGGACACATCATAGACTAACGGCAACTAATGTGCAAGAAAGTTCAAGCCTTAAACAACACAAAAAGCAGGCAAATGGATCCAGACAAGGAGTTTCGTCTGCCCTTTCTACTCATTGGACCATGTAGAGGTCAATTTGGAGGAATGTTGAGGCAAAACAGAAGGTCATTTAAGTCTCCAAGCAATCTGAGGGACATTTCGAATCAAAATCAAGCAAGGAGCCTAAAAGCATGGTTTGAATCATCTTTGCACCGAGCAAAGGGAGGTTGTCCACATTATACTAACCGTTGGAAAGCACAACGTCCTCATTTAAGCAGCATTGTGCAAACAAAGTGGAATTTTTTACTTCCCAAGTACTCAAGTTAATTTTTCAACCGATGTGAAGCTATTCTTGATGGAACGTTGTGCCCTTAGGTCAATTCAGACCTCCTTTTGTCAAATCTAACCTCTAATTGGTGGGATGTTTTTCAGTTTTAGGTAATGTAATGAAATAACTTGTAGTTTGACTTAATCGTCAAGTGTATTGTGGATGAAAAGTCACTTGTTTTTTCAATCAAAAGCAGGAAAGATGTTGAGATCCTAACCTATAAATAGAGAAATCTCCCCCGTTTGCAGATCATTGTGAATTGTTGAAATCGGTTTTCCATAATGTGAAACATTTTCATGAAATCTTTGGTGTTCATCATGAATTATATTTCTTGGTTGATTTCGAATATTTCTGAAATGGATTTGTGGATAACTAAAGAATACTACAAAAACTAACTAGATCAACCCATTTGAAAGGAAGCTTGGTCACTTGCTAAGGGATGTCTAGGGTTTTACTCGCACATCTCTCTTGTTGATGTAAGGTAGAGTTTGTTTCTTCTTGTTGGGTCATGCCCTAGTGCCCATCACCAAGGGATTCGGTATAATTTGCATCATAGTTGATCTATTTGTTGAAGGATTTTCCCTAAGTATAATCCTTTCTAGTAGGGCTTGGTTTCAAAACTTGTTCTTGATTAGAAGAGAGCTCATTTAACTTATGAGTTTCCAACTCCTGCCATAATCCAATCATTGATCAACCAACTCAAGAGGAGCATCGATTTGACCCCATAGACCTAGTGGAAATAAGGCACACTCCTTATTCCACCAAAAGACCATCTCTTTTTACTAAGTTCTGCAATTGTCCTTATTTTTTATAATTCAAAAAGCCCTAAGAATAGAAAAATATATACATAAAATAATATATAGATGGCTCAGGGAGCAGAGATCAAACGGCTCAATGTATCAACTACACTAGTGGTTTCACAAAAAGAAACCCGAGAAGAGAAACGATAGTTCACAAAACCCTAGATCGCGTGCAAGTTTATTCTAGGTCTCTTATAGGGAGCTAATACCCTTCTGAAGTGCCATATTATCACATTGAGCTTCCCTTAGGAAGTTCTACCTCATCACCTAGTACCTCAAACCCTAGAACAGCAGCTAAAGATGATTGTTTATCTACTGGGACTCCTCACATCATGAAAAGTGCATAAAGAGTCGGGGACACTAGTTGTGACTATGGGACATCGTCCCATTGTTATCACTTAGTTTACCTCTTTGACCCATAGCCTTTCCCTACTTAAGGCCTGCTTGATTTTGGTAACACAGCCTACAACATAAAAGTAAATGGCTTGCCACATACAGGAAGACGATAACAATAGCAAATTTCAATGAGGTTGAGAAGCAAGTGAAGGTGAGAAGAGGACAAGCAAGGACAGGTGGCAAAGGTAGAGATCAATTAGTGGAGGAAAGAGAGATCAAATTCACTGAAGCCAGGAACAAAAAACTGAACCAAATATGCAGGAGGGGACAACAACAGAGATGAACAATTGAAGCCAAGAACTAAGAGGTGGCAACATTATTTGAGATAGCAAATGAAATAGGTGATAATTGAGAACTCTCGAGCACAAATAAAGAAGGAAAGATGAAAAAGTTGACAATAGACGAGTGGAAGAAAGCATTGGAGCAATGGTGAGAGATGTGATCCCATAGCTGCAGTCTATAGGATGTGACAACCAAGACCAAATTCCTTAATAAGCAATGGAGAGGCAAGGTCATTGGTCCTATCCAAGAAGAAGCCATCTCAAGTCGGGCCCTACCAGAGGAAACGAACTAGAGAGACCCATTAGTGGTGATGTAGCCAAGGAAAGGGGAAAGCAAAAAAGACAGAGAGAGAGGATATAGGAAAAAGGGTTCATTATCAAAAGTAAGAATGGGGGTGCTATTATTTCTTTGAGAAAACCTCACCACATAAGGCCTAGGTTTCTCTCAGAATGGTCCCTCCCAAAAACAAAGCATCACTCAACCTGGAAGAGCCTATTAATTATGGAAACCTTATGAGGCTAGTCTAATCCACAAGGCACTAGAGAAAGGTTAGTACTAGAAGGGAAGGATTTCATTCAGCATTCGATGGGTCAGGAAAAGAGAATAATAGTATGCGAAAGAAAGCATCATGCAACATTCTTATCTCTTATGGTGTATTGTGAACATTAGGAGGTGGATCTACTATGACTAATGATTTATGGGAGCCCTTCTTGAGTAGCCCTGTAAACGTGATCACTTATTGTACTTTCCCCCCACTTTCACATTATCTCACTGTAATTTTTGTTCCCCAAATCAACCATATCGATATGTATGCACACCTCTTTGGCTATGACCACCATTCGTCATGGAAGTCTCAAAGTTTGTGATGCATTACAGATCGCTAATGCAGTGACCCACATCCTCCAAGGCAATGGAAAAATATCTTGCGAACTCCGACTCAAGAGTAATCAAATCCAATTCAAGGCACTCTTAACGCCCCCTTTAATGTCCCATTTGCATCTTTTAGGTACCTTCAAAACGAGGTGACTTTCCCTGGTGCAGGTATAAGGTTAAAAGAGGCAACATGGAAAATGTGTTGAGTAAGAAAGATGTAAAAGCAAGTCAAGGACACATCATAGACTAAGGGCAACTAATGTGCAACAAAGTTCAAGCCTTAAACCACACAAAAAGCAAGCAAATGGATCCAGACAAGGAGTTTCCTCAGCCCTTCTACCCATTGGACAATGTAGAGGTCAAATTGGAGGAATGTTGAGGCAAAACAGAAGGTCATTTAAGTCTCCAAACAATCTGAGGGACATTTCAAGTAAAAATCAAGCAAGGAACCTAAAAGCATGGTTTGAATCATCTTTGCACCGAGCAAAGGGAGGTTGTCCACATTATACTAGCCATTGGAAAGCACAATATCTTCATTCAAGCAACATTGTGCAAACAAAGTGGAATTTTTTACTTCCCAAGCACTCAAGTTAATTTTTCAAGCAATGTCAAGCTAATTCTTGATGGAACGTTGTACCTTAAGTCAATTCAGACCTCCTTTTGTCAAATCTAACCTCTAATTGGTGGGATGTGTTTCAGTTTTAGGTAATGTAATGAAATAACTTGTAGTTTGAAATCCTACCCTATAAATAGAGAAATCTCCCTCGTTTGCAGGTCATTGTGAATTGTTGAAATCCGATTTCCATAATGTGAAACATTTTCATGAAATCTTTGGTTTACATCATGAATTATATTTCTTGCTTGATTTTGAAAATTTCTTAAGGGGATTTGTGGATAACTAAAGAATACTACAAAAACTAACTAAATCAACCCATTCGAAAGGAAGCTTCGTCACTTGCTTACGGATGTCTAGGGTTTTACTCGCACATCTCTCTTGTTGATGTAAGGTAGAGTTTGTTTCTTCTTGTTGGGCCATGCCCTAGTGCTCCTCACCAAGGGATTCGGTTTATTTTGAATCATAGTTGATCTATTTGTTGAAGGATTTTCCCTAAGTAGAATCCTTTCTAGTAGGGCTTGGTTTCAAAACTTGTTCTTGATTAGGCACGAGCTCATTTAACTTATGGGGTTCCACCTCCCGCCATAATCCACAATCATTGATCAACCAACTCAAGAGGAGCATCGATTTGACCCCATAGACCTAGAGGAAATAAGGCACACTCCTTATTCCACCAAACAACCATCTCTTTTTACTAAATTCTGCAATTGTCCTTATTTTTTATTATTCAAAAAGCCCTAAGAATAGAAAAATATATACATAAAATAATATATAGATGGCTCAGGGAGTAGATATCAAACCGCCCAATGTATGAACTACACTAGTGGTTTCACAAAAAGAAACCCTAGAAGAGAAACGAGAGTTCACAAAACTCTAGATCACGTGAAAGTTTCTTATAGGTCTCTTATAAGGAGCTAAAACCCTTCTGAAGTCCCATATTATCACATTGAGCTTCCCTTCGGAAGTCCTACCTCATCACCTAGTACCTCAAACCCTAGAACATCAGTTAAAGATGATTGTTTATCTGCTGGGACTCCTCACATCATGAAAAGTTCATAAAGAGCCAGGGACACTAGATGTTGTGAGTGTGGGACATCATCCCATTGTTATCACTTAGTTTACCTCTTTGACCCATAGCCTTTCCCTCCTTAGGGCCTGCTAGATTTTGGTAACACAACCTACAACATAAAAGTAAATGGCTCGCCACATACAAGAAGACGATAATAATAGCAAAACTCAATGAGGTTGAAAAGCGAAATTGAAAAGTGAGTGAAGCTGAGAAGAGGACAAGGAAGGACAGGTGGCAAAGGTAGAGATCCACTAGTGGAGGAAAGAGGGGACAACAATGGAGATGAACAATTGAACCAAAAAGTAAGAGGTGGCAACATTATTTGAGATAGCAAATGAAAGAGGTGAGAATTGAGAACTCTGGAGCACAAATAAAGAAGGAAAGATCAAAAAGTTGACAATCTTAGCATTGAACTAGGGAATGCAATAGACGAGTGGAAGAAAGCATTAGAACAATGGTTAGAGATGTGATCCCATTGCTGCAGTCTATAGGATGCGACAAACAAGACCAAATTCCTTAATAGGCAATGGAGAGGCACAGTCACTGGTCCCATCTAAGAAGAAGCCATCTCAAGTTGGGCCCTACCTGAGAAAACGACCTAGAGAGACCCATTATTGGTGATCTAGCAAAGGAAAGGGGAACGCAAAAAGAAACAGAGAGAGAGGATATAGGAAAAACGGTTCATTATTAACAGTAAGAATGGGGGTGCTATTATTTTTTTGAGAAAACCTCACCACATAAGGCCTAGGTTTCTCTCACAATGGTCCCTCCCAAAAGCAGAGCATCGCTCAACTTGGAAGAGCATATTAATTATGGAAACCTTATGAGGCTAGTCTAATCCACAAGCCACTAGAGAAAGGTTAGTAATAGAAGGAATGGATTTCATTCAGCATTCAATGGGTCAGGAAAAGAGAAGAATAATATGCGAAAGAAAGTATCATGCAAACATTCTTATCTCTTACAGTGATATGCGAACATTAGGAGGTGGATCTACTATGACTAGTGATTTATGGGAGCCCTTGTTGAGTAGCCCTGTAAATTTAATCACTTATTCTACTTTCCCCCTCACTTTCCCATTATCTCAATGCAATCTTTGTTCCCCAAATCAACCATATCGATATGTATGCACACCTCTTTGGCTATGACCATCATTCTTCATGGAAGTCTCCAAGTTTGTGATGCATTAGATATCCCTAATGCAATGACCCGCATCCTCCAAGGCAGTGGAAAAATATCTTGCGACCTCCAACTCAAGAGTAATCAAATCCAAGTCAAGGCACTCTTAACACCCCCCTTTAATGTCCCATTTGCATCTTTTAGGTACCTTCAAAATGAGGTGACTTCCACTTGTGCAGGAATAAGGTTAAAATAGGTAACATGGAAAATGTGTTGAGTAAGCAAGATGTAAAAGTAGGTAAAGGACACATCATAGACCACGCGCAACTAATGTGCAAGAAATTTCAAGCCTTAAACCACACAAAAAGCAGGCAAATGGATCCAGACAAGGAGTTTCCTCTGCCCTTTCTACCCATTGGACCATGCAGAGGTCAATTTGGAGGAATTTTGAGGCAAAACAAAAGGTCATTTAAGTCTCCAAGCAATCTGAGGGAAATTTCGAGTCAAAATCAAGCAAGGAGCCTAAAAGCATGGTTTGAATCATGTTTGCACCGAGCAAAGGGAATTTGTCCACATTATTCTAGCTGTTGGAAAGCACAACGTCCTCATTCAAGCAACATTGTGCAAACAAAGTTGCATTTTTTATTTCCCAAGCACCCAAGTTAATTTTTCAATGAATGTGAAGCTATTCTTGAGGGAACGTTGTACCCTTAGGTCAATGCAGGCCTCCTTTTGTCAAATCTAACCTCTAATTGGTGGGATGTTTTTCAGTTTTAGGTAATGTAATGGAATAATTTGTAGTTTGACTTAATCGTCAAGTGTATTGTGGATGAAAAGTCACTTGTTTTTTCAATCAAAAGAAGGAAAGATGTTGAGATCCTAACCTATAAATAGAGAAATCTCCCTCGTTTGCAGATCATTGTGAATTGTTGAAATTGGATTTCCATAATATGAAACATTTTCATGAAATCTTTGGTGTTCATCATGAATTATATTTCTTGGTTGATTTCGAAAATTTCTTAAGGGGATTTGTGGATAACTAAAGAAAACTACAAAAACTAACGAGATCAATCTATTTGAAAGGAAGCTTGGTCAATTGCTAAGGGATGTCTAGGGTTTTACTCGCACATCTCTCTTGTTGATGTAAGGTAGAGTTTGTTTCTTCTTGTTGGGCCATGCCCTAGTGCTCCTCACCAAGGGATTCGGTTTATTTTGCATAAGGGATGTCTAGGGTTTTACTCGCACATCTCTCTTGTTGATGTAAGGTAGAGTTTGTTTCTTCTTGTTGGGCCATGCCCTAGTGCTCCTCACCAAGGGATTCGGTTTATTTTGCATCATAGTTGATCTATTTGTTGAAGGATTTTCCCTAAGTATAATCCTTTCTAGTAGGGCTTGGTTTCAAAACTTGTTCTTGATTAGGCACGAGCTCATTTAACTTATGGGGTTCCATGTCCTCCATAATCCACAATCATTGATCAACCAACTCAAGAGGAGCATCGATTTGACCTCATAGACCTAATGGAAATAAGGCACACTCCTTATTTCACCAAACAACCATCTCTTTTTACTAGATTCTGCAATTGTCCTTATTTTTTATTATTTAAAAAGCCCTAAGAATAGAAAAATATATACATAAAATAATATATAGATGGCTCAGGGAGCAAAGATCAAACGGCTCAATTTATCAACTACACTGGTGGTTTCACAAAAAGAAACCCTAGAAGATAAACGATAGTTCACAAAACCCCAGATCACGTGCAAGTTTCTTCTAGGTCTCTTATAGTGAGCTAAAACCCTTCTAAAGTGACATATTATCACATTGAGCTTCCTTTAGGAAGTACTACCTCATCACCTAGTACCTCAAACCCTAGAACATCAGTTAAAGATGATTGTTTATCTACTGGGACTCCTCACATCATGAAAAGTCCATAAAGGGCCGGGGACACTAGTTGTTGTGATTGTGGGACATCATCCCATTGTTATCACTTAGTTTACCTCTTTGACCCATAGCATTTCCCTCCTTAGGGCCTGCTAGATTTTGGTAACACGACCTACAACATAAAAGTAAATGGCTTGCCACATACAAGGAGACGATAACAATAGCAAATCTCAATGAGATTGAGAAGCGAGTGAAGGTGAGAAGAGGATAAGGAAGGACAGGTAGCAAAGGTAGAGATCAACTAATGGAGGAAAGAGAGATCAAACTTACTAAAGCCAGGACCAAAAAACTGAACCAAATACGCAAGAGGGGACAAAAATAGAGATGAACAATTGAAGCGAAGAAGTAAGAGGTGGCAACATTATTTGAAATAGCAAACGAAAGAGGTGAGAATTGAGAAATCTGGAGCACAAATAAAGAAGGAAAGATGAAAAAGTTGACAATCTTAGCGTTGAACTGGGAATGCAATAGACAAGTGGAAGAAAGCATTGGAGGTTAGAGATGTGATCCCATAGCTGCAGTCTATAGGATGCGACAACCAAGACCAAATTCCTTAATAGGCAATGGAGAGGCACGGTCATTGGTCCCATCTAAGAAGAAGTCATCTCAAGTCGGGCCCTACCTGAGAAAATGACCTAGAGATACCCATTAGTGGTGATGTAGCCAAGGAAAGGGGAAAGAAAAAAAATAGAGAGAGAGAGGATATAGGAAAAAGGGTTCATTATTAAAAGTAAGAATAGTGGCGCTATTATTTTTTCGAGAAAACCTCACCACATAAGGCCTAGGTTTCTCTCACAATGGTCCCTCCCAAAAGCAGAGCATCGCTCAACTTGAAAGAGAATATTAATTATGGAAACCTTATGAGGCTAGTCTAATCCACAAGCAGCTAGAGAAAGGTTAGTACTAGAAGGAGAGGATTTCATTCAGCATTCGATGGGTCAAGAAATGAGAAGAACAGTATGCAAAAGAAAGCATCATGCAACATTCTTATCTCTTACGGTGATATGCGAACATTAGGAGATGGATCTACTATGACTGATGATTTATGGGAGCCCTTGTTGAGTAGCCCTATAAAGGTGATCACTTATTGTACTTTTCCCCTCACTTTCCCATTATCTCAATGCAATCTTTGTTCCCCAAATCAACCATATCGATATGTATGCACACCTCTTTATCTATGACCATCATTCTTCATGGAATTCTCAAAGTTTATGATGCATTAGAGATCCCTAATGCAGTGACCAGCATCCTCCAAGGCAGTGGAAAAATATCTTGCGACCTCCAACTCAAAAGTAATCAAATCCAAGTCAAGGCACTCTTAACGCCCCCTTTAATGTCCCATTTGCTCTTTTAGCTACCTTCAAAACGAGGTGACTTTCCCTGGTGCAGGAATGAGGTTAAAAGAGGTAACATGGAAAATGTGTTGAGTAAGCAAGATGTAAAATCAGGTCAAGGGTACATCATAGACTAAGGGCAACTAATGTGCAAGAAAGTTCAAGCCTTAAACCACACAAAAAGCAGGCAAATGGATCCAGACAAGGAGTTTCCTCTACCCTTTCTACCCATTGGCCCATGTAAAGGTCAATTTGGAGGAATGTTGAGGCAAAATAGAAGGTCATTTAAGTCTCCAAACAATCCGAGGGACATTTCGAGTCAAAATCAAGCAAGAAGCCTAAAAGCATGGTTTGAATCATCTTTGCACAAAGCAAAGGGAGGTTGTCCACATTATACTAGCCGTTGGAAAGCACAACGTCCTCATTCAGGAAACATTGTGCAAACAAAGTGGAATTTTTTACTTCCCAAGCACCCAAGTTAATTTTTCAACCAATGTCAAGCTATTCATGATAGAACGTTGTACCCCTAGGTCAATTCATATCTCCTTTTGTCAAATCTAACCTCTAATTGGTGGGATGTTTTTTAGTTTTAGGTAACATAATGAAATAACTTGTAGTTTGACTTAATCGTCAAGTGTATTGTGGATGAAAAGTCATTTGTTTTTTCAATCAAAAGGAGGAAAGATGTTGAGATCCTAACCTATAAATAGAGAAATCTCCCTCATTTGCAGATCATTGTGAATTGTTGAAATCGGTTTTCCATAATGTGAAACATTTCCATGAAATCTTTGGTGTTCACCATGAATTATATTTCTTGGTTGATTTCGAAAATTTATAAAGGGGATTTGTGGATAACTAAAGAATACTACAAAAACTAACTAGATCAACCCATTTGAAAGGAAGCTTGGTCATTTGCTAAGGGATGTCTAGGGTTTTACTCGCATATCTCTCTTGTTGATGTAAAGTAGAGTTTGTTTCTTCTTGTTGGGCCATGCCCTAGTGCTCCTCACCAAGGGATTCGGTTTATTGTGCATCATAGTTGATCTATTTGTTGAAGGATTTTCCCTAAGTATAATCCTTTCTAGTAGGGTTTGGTTTCAAACTTGTTCTTGATTAGGCGCGAGCTCATTTAACTTATGGGGTTCCACCTCCGGCCATAATCCACAATCATTGATCAACCAACTCAAGAGGAGCATCGATTTGACTCCATAGACCTAGTGGAAATGAGGCACACTCCTTATTCCACCAAACAACCATCTCTTTTTACTAAATTCTGCAATTTTCCTTATTTTTTATTATTCAAAAATCCCTAAGAATAGAAAAATATATACATAAAATAATATATAGATGGCTCAAAGAGCAGAGATCAAATGGCTCAATGTATCAACTACACTGGTGGTCTCACAAAAAGAAACCCTAGAAGAGAAACGATAGTTCACTAAACCCTAGATCACGTTCAAGTTTCTTCTATGTCCCTTATAAGGAGTTAAAACCCTTCTGAAGTGCCATATTTATACATTGAGCTTCCCTTGGAAAGTCCTACCTCATCACCTAGTACCTCAAACCCTAGAACGTCAATTAAAGATGATTGTTTATCTACTGGGACTCCTCACATCATGAAAAGTCATTAAAGAGCCGGGGACACTAGTTGTTGTGACTGCGGGACATTGTCCCATTGTTATCACTCAGTTTACCTCTTTGACCCATAGCCTTTCCCTCCTTAGGGCTTGCTAGATTTTGGTAACACATCCTACAACATAAAAGTAAATGGCTTGCCACATACAAGGAGACGATAACAATAGCAAATCTCAATGAGGTTGAGAAGCGAGTGAAGGTGAGAAGAGGACAAGGAAGGACAGGTGGCAAAGGTAGAGATCAACTAGTGGAGGATAGAGAGATCAAATTTACTGAAGCCAGGACCAAAAAACTGAACCAAATACGCAAGAGGGGACAACAATAGAGATGAACAATTGAAGCCAAGAAGTAAGAGGTGGCAACATTATTTGAGATAGCAATTGAAAGAGGTGTGAATTAAGAACTCTGGAGCACAAATAAAGAAGGAAAGATGAAAAAGTTGACAATCTTAGCATTGAACTAGGGAATGCAATAGACGAGTGGAAGAAAGCATTGGAGCAATGGTTAGAGATGTGATCCCATAGCTGCAGTCTATAGGATGCGACACCCAAGACCAAATTCCTTAATAGGCAACGGAGAGGCACGGTCATGGGTCCCATCTAAGAAGAAGCCATCTCAAGTTGGGCCCTACCTAAGAAAACGACCTAGAGAGACCCCTTAGTGGTGATGTAGCCAAAGAAAGGGGAAAACAAAAAAAACAGAGAGAGAGGATATAGAAAAAAGGGTTCATTATTAAAAGTAAGAATGGGGGTGCTATTATTTTTTTGAGAAAACCTCACCACATAAGGCCTAGGTTTCTCTCACAATGGTCCCTCCCAAAAGCAGAGCATCGCTCAACTTGGAGGAGCATATTAATTATGGAAACTTTATGAGGCTAGTCTAATCCACAAGCCACTAGAGAAAGTTTAGTACTAGAAGGAAAGGATTTCATTCAGCATTCAATGGGTCAAGAAAAGAGAAGAATAGTATGCGAAAGAAAGCATCATACAACATGATTATATCTTACGGTGATATGAGAACATTAGGAGGTGGATCTACTATGATTGATGATTGATGGGAGCCCTTGTTGAGTAGCCCGGTAAAGGTGATCACTTATTGTACTTTTCCCCTCACTTTCCCATTATCTCAATGGAATCTTTGTTCCCCAAATCAACCATATCGATATGTATGCGCACCTCTTTGGCTATGACCATCATTCTTCATGGAAGTCTCAAAGTTTGTGATGCATTAGAGATCCCTAATGCAGTGACCCGCATCATCGAAGGCGGTGGAAAAATATCTTGCGAACTCCAACTCAAAAGTAATCAAATCCAAGTCAAGGCACTCTTGACACCCCCTTTAATGTCCCATTTGCATCTTTTAGGTACCTTCAAAACGAGGTGACTTCCCCTGGTGCAGGAATGAGGTTAAAATAGGTAACATGGAAAATGTGTTGAGTAAGCAAGATGTAAAAGAAAGTCAAGGACACATCATAGACTAAGGGCAACTAATGTGCAAGAAAGTTCAAGCCTTAAACCACACAAAAAGCAGGCAAATGGATCCAGACAAGGAATTTCCTCTGCCCTTTCTACCCATTGGACCATGTAGAGGTCAATTTGGAGGAATGTTGAGGCAAAACAGAAGGTCATTTAAGTCTCCAAGCAATCCGAGGGACATTTTGAGTCAAAATCAAGCAAGGAGCCTAAAAGCATGGTTTGAATCATCTTTGCACCAAGCAAAGGGAGGTTGTCCACATTATACTAGCAGTCGGAAAGCCCAACGTCCTCATTCAAGCAACATTGTGAAAACAAAGTGGAATTTTTTACTTCCCAAGCACCCAAGTTAATTTTTCAACCAATGTCAAGCTATTCTTGATGGAACGTTGTACCCTTAGATCAATTCAGACCTCCTTTTGTCAACTCTAACCTCTAATTGATGGGATGTTTTTTACTTTTAGGAAATGTAACGAAATAACTTGTAGTTTGACTTAACCGTCAAGTGTATTGTGGATGAAAAGTCACTTGTTTTTTCAGTCAAAAAGAGGAAAGATGTTGAGATCCTAACCTATAAATAGAGAAATCTCTCTCATTTGCAAATCATTGTGAATTGTTGAAATCTATTTTCCATAATGTGAAACATTTTCATGAAATCTTTGGTGTTCATCATGAATTATATTTCTTGGTTGATTTCGAAAATTTACAAAGGGGATTTGTGGATAACTAAAGAATACTACAAAAACTAACTAGATCAACCCATTTGAAAGGAAGCTTGGTCACTTGCTAAGGGATGTCTAGGGTTTTACTTGCACATCTCTCTTGTTGATGTAAGGTAGAGTTTGTTTCTTCTTGTTGGTCCATGCCCTACTGCTCAAAATCCAACATGGCTCAAAATTCTTCAAAACCCTAATAGCAAACAAACTTGCAAAGCACAATACTAAAACATATATTCATATTATAAAATATAATAATAATATAATAATAATAATCAAATAATAAAATCTTAAAATTATTGTGAAAGGCCTCATGTTCAATCACCCAGAGAACCATGTACCATTTGCTTGGGGGTAGGGACGCTACATCTAGGTGGTTATAGTATGAAGCTGACCCAATCGCGGACTCCCTTAGCATAAAATAAATAAATAAATATTTTTTGTTAAAAACAATATAAATAATTAATTTTTTTTTTGATTAAAAATAATATTAATCTAATTTTTTTATTAAAAATAAATAAATATTAAATTGTGATTAAAAATATTAATAAAATAAAATATAAAAATAGTTAATATTTATTCAATTTAGGAGGTGTACAACTCTTTCTGGAACTCGAGCCCTCATCGAGTGCTTTCTTGGCTCGCTTTGTAAAGCTGAGGAGATTCCCACCTGGGCCAGTGCGACATTCTAATCCGTTAACCCCATCCTTGGCCCATTGGAGTTTTATAGGATGAAGCTTTGTCAAGCACTCTCATATTGGGTAGACCTCCCCCGTATAACGTATTTGGAGGAGGAGGATGGTGGGCAGATTTCACCGGATTTGATACGAGGAGAAGAATGATATTCATGAAGGACAAGCTCTGGGAGACAATCACAGACTTATCCTTTTTTCGCTCTGCTCTACACAATCCTTTGTTTTTAGTTGTACATATGGTGGTTGTTATGGCCTTTGGGCTTTGAATTTGTTATTGTTAATATTGCTAAATGTCGGATTTTGTACATGGATGCACAAAATGTTTTATGTAACCAACCCTATATGCAGAAAGCCCGATTCGACACGAAAGTAAAGTATCAATTGTGACGGACTGTCTGAGGTTTTCTCCACTTCTTCTCATGGGTGCCTAATATAATATATTGTTCAATAATCTATATATGGCATTACATGAGGGAAGGGAATGACGTGCCACGATGCTAGGGTTTTATCTCAAGGTAGGAACAAGTATTAACAGCTAGGTGTCTAACGTGATCAAGGCAAAGGTCTGAGGGATGGTGGATGATTGACGCAATGGGCTTTGCGTTGGTCATCAATTTTAGTTTGGATTCAACTCTTGAACTATTCTCTAAAAATTAGTTTATTCACATTATTCTATAACAAAAGAAATTTATTCACATTATTCTATAACAAAAGAGAAAAATGAAGGAATGAGCCCTAAATTACTCATCAACTACAGTGACTAATTCTTTTACGAGTATTGAATTATCACATTATTCTATAACAAAAGAGAAAAATGAAGGAATGAGCCCTAGATTAATCATCAACTACAGTGACTAATTCTTTTACGAGTATTGAATTATCACATTATTCTATAACAAAAGAGAAAAATGAAGGAATGAGCCCTAAATTACTCATCAACTACAGTGTCTAATTCTTTGAGTATTGAATTATCAAAAATCGACTAATTCTTTTACCAATATTGAATTATCAAAAATCAATATATAAAAGCATGAATACCTGGATGTTGTGGCCTGATATGTAAAAGCTCTTTTACGAGTATTGAATTATCAAAAATCGACTAATTCTTTTACCAATATTGAATTATCAAAAATCAATATATAAAAGCATGAATACCTGGATGTTGTGGCCTGATATGTAAAAGCATGACTACCTGACTGTTGTGGCCTATTTACAAATTGAGAACTGGAAGGAGGTTCACCATTGCAAAAGTAAATGTGGAAGAAGTGTATCCTAGGCTTGGAAAGTATTATTTTTGAAACAGAGTTGTCCTGCCGAATTCTGAAACAGAGTTACAATGGGTATCCCATAATTAGTGAGATAATCAAGCAATAATCTGCAGCAGTTGTAGAGGGATTCACTCCCCACTTACCAACAAAGTGAAAGCGAAAAAATCCACCAGAGGATGGCACGACTACTGTGACTAATTATTTTACCAGTATGGAATTATCAAAAATTGATATATATCTATACATATAAAAGCATGAGTACCTGAATGTTGTGGCCATCACAAATTGAGAACTAGAACGAGGTAAATATGGAGGAGGAAGTATATCTGAGGCTTGCAAAGTCGAATTTCTTCTAAAACAGAGAGGTGTCCTGCAATTTCATTTAACGTAATAGGTATCCCATGATTAGTGAGATTATTAAACAGAGTTACAATGGGTATCCCATAATTAGTGAGATAATCAAGCAATAATCTGCAGCAGTGGTAGAGGGCTTCACTCCCCACTTACCAACAAAGTGAAAGCGAAAAAATCCACCAGAAGATGGTACGACTACTGTGACTAATTCTTTTACCAGTATGGAATTATCAAAAATTGATATATATCTATACATATAAAAGCATGAGTACCTGAATGTTGTGGCCATCACAAATTGAGAACTAGAACGAGGTAAATATGGAGGAGGAAGTATATCTGAGGCTTGCAAAGTCGAATTTCTTCTAAAACAGAGAAGTGTCCTGCAATTTCATTTAACGTAATAGGTATCCCATGATTAGTGAGATTATTAAACAGAGTTACAATGGGTATCCCATAATTAGTGAGATAATCAAGCAATAATCTGCAGCAGTTGTAGAGGGCTTCACTCCCCACTTACCAACAAAGTGAAAGCGAAAAAATCCACCAGAAGATGGTACCACTACTGTGACTAATTCTTTTACCAGTATGGAATTATCAAAAATTGATATATATCTATACATATAAAAGCATGAGTAACTGAATGTTGTGGCCATCACAAATTGAGAACTAGAACGAGGTAAATATGGAGGAGGAAGTATATCTGAGGCTTGCAAAGTCGAATTTCTTCTAAAACAGAGAGGTGTCCTGCAATTTCATTTAACGTAATAGGTATCCCATGATTAGTGAGATTATTAAACAGAGTTACAATGGGTATCCCATAATTAGTGAGATAATCAAGCAATAATCTGCAGCAGTTGTAGAGGGCTTCACTCCCCACTTACCAACAAAGTGAAAGCGAAAAATCCACCAGAAGATGGTACGACTACTGTGACTAATATCTTTTACCAGTATGGAATTATCAAAAATTGATATATATCTATACATATAAAAGCATGAGTACCTGAATGTTGTGACCATCACAAATTGAGAACTAGAACGAGGTAAATATGGAGGAGGAAGTATATCTGAGGCTTGCAAAGTCGAATTTCTTCTAAAACAGAGAGGTGTCCTGCAATTTCATTTAACGTAATAGGTATCCCATGATTAGTGAGATTATTAAATAGAGTTACAATGGGTATCCCATAATTAGTGAGATAATCAAGCAATAATCTGCAGCAGTTGTAGAGGGCTTCACTCCCCGCTTACCAACAAAGTGAAAGCGAACAGTTGTAGAGGGCTTCACTCCCCACTTACCAACAAAGTGAAAGCGAAAAAATCCACCAGAAGATGGTACGACTACTGTGACTAATTCTTTTACCAGTATGGAATTATCAAAAATTGATATATATCTATACATATAAAAGCATGAGTACCTGAATGTTGTGGCCATCACAAATTGAGAACTAGAACGAGGTAAATATGGAGGAGGAAGTATATCTGAGGCTTGCAAAGTCGAATTTCTTCTAAAACAGAGAGGTGTCCTGCAATTTCATTTAACGTAATAGGTATCCCATGATTAGTGAGATTATTAAACAAAGTTACAATGGGTATCCCATAATTAGTGAGATAATCAAGCAATAATTTGCAGCAGTTGTAGAGGGCTTCACTCCCCACTTACCAAAAGCGAAAAAATCCACCAGAAGATGGTACGCCTACTGTGACTAATTCTTTTACCAGTATGGAATTATCAAAAATTGATATATATCTATACATATAAAAGCATGAGTACCTGAATGTTGTGGCCATCACAAATTGAGAACTAGAACGAGGTAAATATGGAGGAGGAAGTATATCTGAGGCTTGCAAAGTCGAATTTCTTCTAAAACAAAGAGGTGTCCTGCAATTTCATTTAATGTAATAGGTATCCCATGATTAGTGAGATTATTAAACAGAGTTACAATGGGTATCCCATAATTAGTGAGATAATCAAGCAATAATTTGCAGCAGTTGTAGAGGGCTTCACTCCCCGTTTACCAACAAAGTGAAAGCGAACAGTTGTAGAAGGCTTCACTCCCCACTTACCAACAAAGTGAAAGCGAAAAAATCCACCAGAAGATGGTACGACTACTGTGACTAATTCTTTTACCAGTATGGAATTATCAAAAAATGATATATATCTATACATATAAAAGCATGAGTACCTGAATGTTGTGGTCATCACAAATTGAGAACTAGAACGAGGTAAATATGGAGGAGGAAGTATATCTGAGGCTTGCAAAGTCGAATTTCTTCTAAAACAGAGAGGTGTCCTGCAATTTCATTTAACGTAATAGGTATCCCATGATTAGTGAGATTATTAAACAGAGTTACAATGGGTATCCCATAATTAGTGAGATAATCAAGCAATAATCTGCAGCAGTTGTAGAGGGCTTCACTCCCCACTTACCAACAAAGTGAAAGCGAAAAAATCCACCTGAAGATGGTACGACTACTGTGACTAATATCTTTTACCAGTATGGAATTATCAAAAATTGATATATATCTATACATATAAAAGCATGAGTACCTGAATGTTGCGGCCATCACAAATTGAGAACTAGAACGAGGTAAATATGGAGGAGGAAGTATATCTGAGGCTTGCAAAGTCGAATTTCTTCTAAAACAGAGAGGTGTCCTGCAATTTCATTTAACGTAATAGGTATCCCATGATTAGTGAGATTATTAAACAGAGTTACAATGGGTATCCCATAATTAGTGAGATAATCAAGCAATAATCTGAAGCAGTTGTAGAGGGCTTCACTCCCCGCTTACCAACAAAGTGAAAGCGAACAGTTGTAGAGGGCTTCACTCCCCACTTACCAACAAAGTGAAAGCGAAAAAATCCACCAGAAGATGGTACGACTACTGTGACTAATTCTTTCACCAGTATGGAATTACCAAAAATTGATATATATCTATACATATAAAAGCATGAGTACCTGAATGTTGTGGCCATCACAAATTGAGAACTAGAACGAGGTAAATATGGAGGAGGAAGTATATCTGAGGCTTGCAAAGCCGAATTTCTTCTAAAACAGAGAGGTGTCCTGCAATTTCATTTAACGTAATAGGTATCCCATGATTAGTGAGATTATTAAACAGAGTTACAATGGGTATCCCATAATTAGTGAGATAATCAAGCAATAATCTGCAGCAGTTGTAGAGGGCTTCACTCCCCACTTACCAACAAAGCAAAGTGAAAGCGAAAAAATCCACCAGAAGATGGTACGACTACTGTGACTAATTCTTTTACCAGTATGGAATTATCAAAAATTGATATATATCTATACATATAAAAGCATGAGTACCTGAATGTTGTGGCCATCACAAATTGAGAACTAGAACGAGGTAAATATGGAGGAGGAAGTATATCTGAGATTTGCAAAGTCGAATTTCTTCTAAAACAGAGAGGTGTCCTGCAATTTCATTTAACGTAATAGGTATCCCATGATTAGTGAGATTATTAAATAGAGTTACAATGGGTATCCCATAATTAGTGAGATAATCAAGCAATAATCTGCAGCAGTTGTAGAGGGCTTCACTCCCCGCTTACCAACAAAGTGAAAGCGAACAGTTGTAGAGGGCTTCACTCCCCACTTACCAACAAAGTGAAAGCGAAAAAATCCACCAGAAGATGGTACGACTACTGTGACTAATTCTTTTACCAGTATGGAATTATCAAAAATTGATATATATATATCTATACATATAAAAGCATGAGTACCTGAATGTTGTGGCCATCACAAATTGAGAACTAGAACGAGGTAAATATGGAGGAGGAAGTATATCTGAGGCTTGCAAAGTCGAATTTCTTCTAAAACAGAGAGGTGTCCTGCAATTTCATTTAACCTAATAGGTATCCCATGATTAGTGAAATTATTATCAAGCAACAGATTCTGCAGAAGTTGTAGAGGGCTTCATTCCCCACTTAACCACAACGTGCAAGCACAACAGTATGCCAGAAGATGGTAGAAGTCATTACCTGGATGTAGTGGCCATCACAAATTGAGAACTAGAACGAGGTAAATGTGGAGGAAGTATATCTGAGGCTTGCAAAATCGAATTCTTATAAAACAGAGTGGTGTCCTGCAATTACATTTAACGTAACGGATATCCCATGATTAGTGAGATGATCAAGCAACAACAGAGTCTGCAGAAGTTGTAGAGGGCTTCACTCCCCACTTAACCACAAAGTGCAAGCACAACAATCACCCAGAAGATGGCAGAAGTCATCCGTTTCTGTAAAAATATATATGAAACACTAAAAATATATGAATTAAAATTGCATAAATTCAAACCTATAATCCAAGCCTTATTAAGGATGACAATGGACATGTAAAATGTGAACGAATGCAAACCAAGCCAGTCACCAGAATCGTAAAAGAACCAAAGGAATTCGGTCACGAGAATTGTAAAAGAGCTCGAGGAATTCAATCATCAGAATCGTAAAAGAGCCCAACGAATTCATTGAGCAAGGCATTTACCTGTCAGTATCTAGAGCCCATAGGTGCAAGCAGAACCTTCAGAATTTCTTGTAACGAATTTGGATTTCAAGGAGATTTCGAATCCAGCCCTGCGAGTCATTTCTTGTAACGAAGAAATTCTGAAGGAGATTTCGAATTCCAGCCCTGCGAGTCATTTGTTTCTGCAAGATATTGAAAAAAAAAACAAATCACATTGGCAGAAATTCAAATTTATGTTATGTTACCTGACAGTACCAATATATTATGATACATATTAGTACATAGCGCTTACCAGCTCAAGCAAAATCTTAACAATCATACTAGCGTTTAGTTCCAGGACTCTACAGGGTGGTTCAGGACCATGCCTGGGACACATTTGGCTTTAAAGTTTGAATGGGTCGTCTTCTCTCCCGCGCCACTGCTTTTCTTCGCACAGTGCACGTCGTCTCACTCTACCACGTCCACCTTCCACGTTGCTTTTCCCACTACCGCGTCCGCCTTCTACGCTGACACCGGTGCTTTTTTTTGGCCCACTCCCACGTCCACCTTCTACGACCGGTGCTTTTTATGGTACAGTGCCCAATGACATCCCTCTCCCTCTCCCGCGTTCTATCTTTTGATACGTTAACAAATAATCATAACGCCGAGCAACGTTTTCAGGGAAATTCAGGGATGGTTATATGGAATTTTTTGGAAATTGGTTTAGGATTTCCGGTGTTTAAAAGGTTTTTAATGGTGTTGAATTTATTTTTGTCATAAAAGAAATAATTTGAATTTTTTTACAGTTAGGATTTTAAAAAAATGGTTAGATTTTTGTAACAAAATGTTTATTTAGGCAAATTATCACCATATTAGACAACCTAATTATAACATGTAACATGTCACTGAACAGTTTCTTGCACATGTTACGTCCATCTCGCATTATGGGATTTTCAATTCCCTAAAAGAGACACTTGTCTTTAAGTAAAAGTCATATGTTATCCATTAGCTTGTGGATAATATTTTGAATCACAATCACATGTGTTCCTAACTTACAAAAGATAGAAAAAAGAAACATTTGAACTTGTTATCCAACATTCATAACATTTGAACTTGTTACCCTACACTTATCAATGTTATGAGAACACTCTTGACTTCAAGCATTAGAGATCCAAGATCAAATTGAAACTTTTGAACTTGTTATCCAACATTTATAAATGTTATGAGAACACTTTCGACTTCAAACACTAGAGGTTCAAGATCAAATTGTACATGTAGTGTTTGGTGACATGGATCAAAACACGTGAATTTGAATGATGGTTAAGCATTTAATATAAGAAGTAATGTTAATTGATTCAAAATTATGAAGGTTATCTTTGGTTTTTTTACTCTGTTTCTAAATAAGTTTGAACCAAATGCAAGGTTGATTGGACCATTTGATAATGGAAAATGTGAAAGGCATCATATAAAGAAGCAGATTGGAAGTGGAGTTGAGCCCAAAGATGACCTAATTGTATCAAATTACTCATTAGAGTTGGGAACACATGATGAAACCTTTTCTGAGGGTGAGGTTTTTTCACAACAATTGATGTATGGTGGTATGAATTCTATCCAAAAACAACAATCTAAACAATGTACTAATTACCAAGATAGCATGAATTATTTTAGTCCTCGAGTTGGTGAACAACATTATGTAGGCTTGAGATCTGTTTATAATGGGGTATTTGATGTCCCAAGAGAGTCTTTCTATGATGCATGGGATGAAGGAAATTTTATGAAAATAAAGCTATAAGTGAAGCTTGGTTTGTCACAAGAGACCTTTTTACACATACTCTTCCTAAAAATAGTATGTATGGCTCCATTGTTGGAGTTGATGATCACAACACAACTTTGAATGAGGATTTAAGGATTAAAAATGACAGAGTTTTCAATCAAAACCTACCATCTAGTCCTGAGCAAACCGGTAATGCAATATGTACTATATAGTCCAATAACATTAGTTACTTTTTTATTCCTTGAATGTGATAACAATGGGTATCTTGTTGGTGGTATGAATTTGAAACTATTCCAAAGGGAATAGTTTAACTAATTTTTAGTTTGGAAAGTGAAAAAATCTATGTGCAACAATTCTATGCAGAAAAAGCCATATTTCTATGAACAAAACCACCATTATTTATACCCAAATGACTATAGCATGAGAATTGTTGCTTTGGAAGTTTATTTATGGCCTCGAAGGTTTTGTGATAGCTCTCTTCAAATCTAGATAAACATGGCTAGTATTGGGCAATTTCCCTACTCACCTAAGGTCATTCTCTAGTCACAAGTATCCATTCATTGCTTCAACTTGAGAGATAGATCATCCACTATGAAGATCCTAGCAAAACGATCCATGCTTTAATGTGTTCTTGTTTAACTTGGCAATTAAACATAGGGGAAAGGGACATTGTACCCTTGAGATGATGAAATGGTTACACTAGATCCTTGATTTTGTCTTTGCAACTCCATTCTTAACATGTTGAGATTTTGGGGTTCTCAAGTGCCCCCAAGGACTCTTGTCCCCAGATTGAAGCTAAAATGTTACCCACAATTTTGTTGGGTAATCATAAGGGTGTCTTAGGGATATTTTAAAAGCATGATGAAGACACTTATTGTGATACCAAATGAGGAGTGAAGTTGAATAAGGTATGGATAGTCATTCATGAACAACCATGATGATGAACTTTAGGACTTACCTAGTGGCCCCAAATTGGAGTAATTATCGTAGTCACATATTTTTCTTTCATATGGGAGTGATATATGTGCAATAATTGTTATCATGGCTTTGATGGAGAAAACTTAAGTTTGACTTGGTTGTAACTTATAAGTATGGTTTATATGCTTGACATGGATGTGGCCAAGATCTATCATTGTTTAATATGAAATTTGGACACAGTTGAAGGTATTTTTAGTAACTATAAGACAATAGATCGGGTTTCAATATGAGTAAGATTGCAGCTAATGTCAAGATACAATGTGCATAAAAAAAATTACTTATTCAGTCAAAATTTTATAGTTTAAGGTATGCGACAATCTAGGTTTAGAGTTATTGGCATGATTACTTGGTCAAAAATAAATTTGGCAGTTGCCACTATGATTCTAAGTTCGTATTGCAACTATAGATGTTGTAGCTGGTACAAGATGATGTGGTAGGGTGGAATAGAACCTAACTGAGATATTTTAAGGAAAATTGGTTAAATGCAAAGAAACAAGAATGAATACCAACGTTGATGTGGATCTATAAACTACTCATGCAACTTGGAGATCCAATGATGTGGTATGTCTCTCAACAAAAGAATGATTGTTTTGCAAATTAAAATTACAAATGGAAGCTTCTACTCAACAAACTAAATGAAATAAGTGAGGTCAACTTGAGTATTTATATACCTTGTGGATGGTAAAAATTTTGAATGTTAAGTTGACCTAAGCATGGTATTTGGAAACCCACAACTGACCTCAATAAGACATGAATTTGATTGGATATACTTTAACCATTATCCCTAAATTTCTAACCCTTGTGTCCCTGACCACTAGAACCTTAAATATGTAACCTGTATAAACCATTACCTTTATAGCTATATAACATAAATCACCCTTTATACTAAACCCTTAACTCCTTGAATGTCTAACCCAAATAAATCCCCCCATACTTCTCCTCATTTTGAGGTCGATACCCAAGATAAACATTAGAGTCTTTAGGGTGTAAGGTCAAGTCGACAACATAGCTCAAATCCTATACTCATTATTGTCTCAGCATGTCATTTACAACAATAGAACTTCGATGGAGAGGATAACACTCCATTCCACGACCACTTGGGGTATATATATAGAGAGAGAGAGAGCTAAATGAAAACTCAAATTTCCAATGCAAAAGTTATCAAGAGGTCATGGGATCAATTCCTTAGAATTTTCCTATGTTATTTGTGATTGTAAATTGATAACAACCTTCATTTTAAAATTTCAACTAAAGAAGAGAGAATCCTTTGAAATGTGATATTTATTTATTATTATATTTTAATATTTTTATTGAAAGAGAAAAAACATATTTCTATTCCATGGGGAAAAAGGAGATTTTTTAAAGTGATATTGCACATAAAATCTTATCGTAAAGTGGACAAAAAATGGAATTCTTATACAAAAAAATGTCCAAGCCCTATAGGTTTATAGTTGTCCAATATGTATATAAGAACATAGTTTCTAGCCCAATTAAAAAAGAAGAAGGAAAAAGCCATGGACACACACATATAGAGAGAGGGGTTTGCCTAAACTACAACGATGTTGTTAAAAAATGTCAAAAAAAAATTTGCAACACAATAAACTATCCCCCATGAAAGTTTGATAAACCAACAAAAAGAGTGTATGCACCAAAAAATTGAAATATGATCTAAGTGCTCTTAAATATTGGAAGTCTTCAAATTGAACTATAAACTCTTGGTGACTACTAGTCAATCCAAATGTTATCTTCATAAAACATTCCTCAAATCCAAATATATGTTGTGCCTAATAACATGAAACTCTAAAAGCTAAATTTCTACAATCAATACATATATAAATCACAAATAAATACTTAAACTTCATAAACTATAATTTCTTTGAAACATTCATGCAACAATATTGAAAGTAAATCTTATAAATATCTTTGAATAGTTGGAGCTAGAGTCCTAACCATGGATTTTTGTAATCACCCCTCCCACATTTACCCACCTTCATCGGCCTATCAGGGTAGACATGAGCTGAGGGCTACTATGACATGACTCAACCTCCTAAGTACATGTAAGGAAGCTAAATCAATAAACTGGAACGTCACTAACCTTCCTCAGGAGCTACAATACACCCAGGAGCTAAACAACCATTCCTAGTGCCCAAATTCTGAGTTGGAATGTTTTTTTACTAAAATGGACTCCCATTCGCATGCATGACAAGGCATCCATGCAGTTGAGGGCCTCCAATTGCATGCATAAGTCTACCAGGTAGCGGTTGTGACCTAAAATGTTTAGTTCAAAGCGTTCGGTCCTGGATTCTGAGCCTAAATTCCATGTCAGCCTCCAAACCACTGCGTCGAACTCAATGAGACTTTCTAGAATGATAAATGACATCAAGACAAAGCCACTCATATAAAACTTGATCAAAAACTTGACCTAACCAGGCCTAACCATGACAATCATTTCGTCAAACATATTGAGAACATGTAATCTATAGGTCACGAATCCATATCTAAACATAGGGGTTTGATACTTATTTGAGAATCATCAAGAAGGTCTAATTCCCTTTCATAATAATTGCAATAACACTTATTAACTCATGCATCCAATAACCATTCATCAACCAATCAAAACATGTAGATAGAACATGTTATGAAACAATGCTTATAACCATCATATAACCAGAGGAATAACCATGTTAGAATAGCCATCAAAGCCACATAATAACAAGTACCATTACTCATGAAATACAAGAGGAAAAGAGCTCTTATTAACATATGCAAAATCCAACCAAGTCAGGGACTTCCACGTACCACCCAACCATAAATTGAGCTTAACCAAATCTTTCTTTCAGCCAATTACCCTTATGCCATATTCCAAGCATAAGTGTGGGACTTAAGACAAAAACAATGAGGGATTCTCAAAGATTAAACCACCTCCACCCTAAGGATTTACTACAATCCTACCAAAATCAGTCAAGGGATCACTAGGCCTAAAACAATACATAAACCACTAGGCTTTACGCAATCCCGCCAAAATCGGTCAAGGGATTCCTAGGCAAGAAACAAGATTGGATGCCTTTGGATTTCTTCACCAATACCTTGAGGAATTTTCATGTCTCCACCCTTAGCCTTTATCGCAATCCCACTGAAACTGGTCAAGGGATTCCTAGGCCCTTGGGAATTTTCCTAAGACCACCTCAACTGACTCCAAAACCATCCGGCAATCCAAAGCTCAACCGAATGACAAAATCCCATTACACCATGGCTATCTGAAAATGGCAGGGCAAGGTTGAAACCATTCTCACACCTGTAAAAACCCATGGCAATGATAACAAGAGAACCAAATGCATACATGCACCTACCATGCATTCACAAACCAGCTAGGAAATCACACATGTAACCTATTACCTGCAAGTATTCTCATTGAAACTGCTTGATCCAACTTTTCCTTGCATGTCCTTTTCCTTCCTTGTCCTTCCTTTGCCTTCCTCTGCTTTCTTTCCCAAATGCTAGAGTGCTCCAAGAATTCTCTAAGTGCGAGAGAGAGTAGAGAGAGATCAAAAATTGAACTATAAAAAAGCCATGAATTGGTCCTCATATGCCCTTTTATTATTGAGGCCTCTATTTTCTTCAATTTCCTCTATGCTCCTCTCAGGCAAACCTATGATCTTTCATCTTCCTTTTCTCCTAATTTTCTTTATTTGCACAAATAAAATATCAATTAATGTCTCTTTGCATTTACAAATGCCTTTGCCAATTTCCTTAGCCATAATAAACCAAAATGAACACCCACTATGATGTTTTTCCCAACATTCAACTTGGAATACATGTCCCATGACCTTGGTCTTTTTTTGCCTTTATTAACTTTATTACATTGAACATATTGCTGAAAAGCAAAACCAACATGACAAACATGACAACCATACTGCTTATTGGAGCTTTATAACACAACTCATTGCGATTTTACAATAACAACCATACGTAAATATGTAGACATACCAAAACTCCTTTGCCTCAACTGGAAAACAATGAAGGATACATAGCCTGCATCTGATCAGTCATCTCCCATGTAGCTTCATCGGGCCCAAAGTGCTTCCACTACACTTTAACTTGCTCGATTGCTTGGTTATGGAGCACGAATTGTTTCTGCTGCAAAATGCACTGAGTTGCTAGTTGGAATTCTCCTTTTGGATCCACCTACAATACAGACTAGTCAATCACATTATCAACATCTTTCACATACTTCTTAAGCAATGACACATGGAAAACATCATGGACATTCACTGTCATAGGCAGTGCAATTTTGTAGGCTAGTGTTCCAATCCTCTCAAGGATTTCAAAAGGTCCACAATACCGAGGTGCCAACTTGGTACATGATCTAATCCTCAAGGATCTCAACTTGGGCTTGATGTGCAAATACACGTGCTCCTCAAACTAAAACTCCTTAAATGTCTTATGTTGATGTGCATAAATCTTTTGCATGTCATGTGTTGCCTTTAGATTCTTCTTGAGAACCTGCATTTCCTATTCCATTTCTACCAACATGTTTGGTCCTATCAATACCCTGTTAATTAGGTCACTCCAACTGATAGGAGTATTACAACTTCACCCATAAATTTCCTCAAATGGACTCATCCTCGGTGACTCTTGATACCCATTTTTGTAAGAAAACTCAACTAATGGAAGATATTCCTCCCACCTCGACTATTGGTGCATAACTTACATTCTCAACATGTTCTGGAGAATCATGTTGACCCTCTCTATCTATCCATATATTTGTTGATGATGAGTTATATTAAAGGCCAAATCTATACCCAAACCTGCAAATAACTCCTTCAAAAACCTGTAAATGAACTTTGCATCTCTGTCTAATACAATATTCTTAGGAATACCATGCAACCTCACTATCTCCCTAATGAATACCTAAGTTACCTCATTGGCTGAATGAGTAGACTTAACCACTATGAAGTGAGCTACCTTGGCCAACTTTTCAATCACAACCATGATGGAATCATGTTGTCTAGATGTCCTCGGAAAACCAATGATGAAATCCATAGAAATGACCTCCCATTTCCATTATGGAATCATAATCGATTTTAGTAACCTACATGGATTCTTACACTTTACTTTTACCTGTTGAAAATCCAAACACATTTCAACGAACTTAGCTACCTCTTTCTTCAAATTCGGCCAATAGTAAAACTTCTTCACAGTTGTCAAAGTCTTATGATATCTTGGATGACCTTAATATGGATTAACATGAAATTCCCTCAAGATAAGGTTCTTGAGCTCATTGTTGTCTGGCACATAGATCTTGTCCCTAAATCTGACCAAACTGTATGACATGAGATGATAGTCCACATCCTTTTCACATGTATCTTGTTGTTGTAACTTGTGCCTAAGATCCTTGTACCTGTCATCCTATTGTCTTGTGCATAAGATCTCATCCTATAAATTTGTCCCATATGAACTCGTGGTTGTTATATGATTTACCTATACTCTTTTGCTAAGAGCATATGAAACCTAATTCTTTTTACCCTTGATGTCCTTGACCTTGAAATCAAACTCACTAAGTGTGGCCAACCATATAGCTTGCCTCGCATTCAGATTAGGTTGGTCAAACAAGTATCTCAGTCCTATATGATCACTCATCAAGATGAACCTCTTGCCAAGAAGATAGTGTATCCACATCTTCATTGCATGGATGATCGTTAGCAACTCAAAATCATGCATCACGTAGTTTTTCTCGTGCTCATTCAGTTTCCTTAACTCATAGCATACCACCTGCCTCTCCTTCATTAAAACTCCACCAAATCCTCTTTTTCAAGAATATTTACACATCGTGAACTCTTTATCTGGATCTTCAATCTTTAGAACTTAAGCATTTGTAAGAAACTGCTTCAACTACTCAAAACTAGTTGCACATTCCTTTGTCCATTCATTTTTTTTCTCCTTTCCTCTGCAATGATGAAATAGGATATGCAATTTGTTAGAAGTTCCTGATGAACCTCCTATAATAACCTGTTTACCACATGAATGATCTAACATCATCCACATTCCTTGAAATTGCCCAATCCATGATATCTCTTGTCTTTTTTGGATCCAATGTTATACCTTCCTTGGAAACAACATGTCCCAAGCAATGTACCTATGTCTAAAAATTTCATTTACTAAGCTTGGCATACAACTGATGCTCTCTTAGCAATATCAGTATTGTCGTTAAGTGTTTGGCATGCTCTTCTTCATTTTTAGAATATATCAATATATCATCAATGAATACAATCACAAATGTGTCCAGATAAGGACGCAATACACTATTCATCAAACACATGAAACTAGTTGGATAAATAGTCAAAGTAAAAGGAACCACAAAAAACTCATAATGCCCATACCTGGTTCGGAAAGAGTCTTGTAGCTGTACTCTTCTTTGATGTGTACATGATGATATCCTGATCTCAAATCAATCTTTGAGAACATCGTTGCTCCCTTCAACTAATCAAACAAGTCGGTGATCCTCGACAAAGGGTACATGTTATTAATCCTGGATTTTAGGCATCTGTGGTTCATTTATTTTGAGTTAATTTTTGGAGTACCCACTGTAATAACCATATTTGTCAACGTTTCAAATCCCCACAGGGATCCATCATCAGGACAATTTTTGAATGATGATAGTAGAAGAGCTTAGTGAGAGGATAAATAGTTATAAGATAATTTGATTTAAGGAGATGAAGGTCGACCTTCATCTCCTTAAATCAAATTATTTTATAACTATTTATCCTCTCACTAAGCTCTTCTACTATCATCATTCAAAAATTGTCTTGATGATGGATCCCTGTTGGGATTTGAAACATTGAAAAATATGTTATTAATTGTCACCTTGTTCAACTACCTATAATCAATACATAACGTGAAATTACCATCCTTCTTCTTAAAAAACAACACTGGTGCACCCCAAGGAGACACACTTGGCCTAATGTATCCCTTATCAAGCATTTCCTTCAACTACAACTTCAATTCAACCAGCTCTGGAGTGCTCATCATGTAAGGTGTGTTTGATGTTGGTGTTTCCCTTGGTATCAACTTAATAAAAAATTCTACTTCCCTTAGAGGCGATAACTCTGAATGTTTGCTGGGAATACATCCTGAAACTACTATAAAACTGGATACATCTTCAAGACTTCTGCACCCTCAACATCCTTATCTTTATCATTGCAAACAAGCACTGCGAATAACACACCCTTTCCTATAACTGCACTTTCCCTGCATAGTTGTGACCATTATAACTGATGTAGGCTTCTTCTTTCCCTGCAAGATTATTTGTTCCCCATTTTTATCCAAGCACTCAATAGAATTTTCATAACAATCCACCTTAGTCTTGCAAAGGTACAACCAATCCATACCTAGAAGCATATTGTGCAAACCCAATGGAAGCACATTTAGATTCGTTGATGTAGGCATACCATTCATCTCAAATGCACAAGATCTTACCCAATGATGAACTCTCTTCTTAGTACCTATAGCCAACTGCACCAACCAAGACTTTGCATGGACTTATTTTCTCAAACCACACTTATCCAGGGTCAATCAAAATAGAAAAAACTCGATCATAGAGCTTACCTTCTCTCTCAATGGTAGATGTCTGATGATCTGCCCGCCTGTTATCCAATGTTGCACAGATCTGAGGAATGTTAGGTCCAACATCCCTAACTATTTGTGCCTCCTAAACACTATAGATATGAGGCCTACCACCCTTATATGATGGACAATCCTTCTTGAGATGCTCCTTGCCACATATCCAACACTGCAACTGTTTCCTACCATCACCTCTATTCTTCTGCTCTCCAGGTTGCGACCCATGTCCCTTCTCAACTGCATTGAATTTCTTGTAAGGAAGAACATTTTCTTTCTCACCTACATCATGAGGTCTTGTTTGCTTTGATGGCCATTTACCCTTAGTCTTGTAATTCCCTTTCCAACCCTTCTTGGACTCAGTCTTACGCTTCGATTGCTCATAACAGTGTTGCAACTTCCAAGTGCTTCCTCTAATGACCGAGGCTCATCATACTCAATCTAATCCTTAAATGTTAATGGCAATCCACTAATAAATCTCTGAACTTTTTTCTTCTCATCCTTAAGATATGACACATGCCTCAACAACTCTAGGAACTTAGTCGTATACTCCTCATCCGTCATCAATCCCATCTCCAACTCATAGAACGCCTTGGATTTTCCGTCACAATATCTCTTTGACAAACACTTCTTCTTGAAGAGTCTCCTAAATTCATGCCAACTCAACTTCTTTATCCTGATATCTCTGACATGCTTCACATCTTCCCACTAGATGTATGCTTTCTCTTTGAGACTGAAAATAACTATCATGGCCTTCATGTTCTCTGTATAGTCATGCAACTCAATGAAACTCTTCATTCCAAGTAACCATGCCTATGCATCTTCCAGCTTCTTCAACTTCCTATAAAATGTACGCGGCTTGGCTTTCTTGAACTCATTTGGAAAATATCCCCTGTCACTCTTCCTATAACGATGATCACCATGATATAACCAGAAGAATAACCATGCTTATAACGATCATCTAACCATCATATAACCATGATAGAATAACCATAAAAGCCACATAATAACAAGTACCATTTCTCATGAAATACAAGAGGAACAAAGTTCTTATTAACATATGCAAAATCCAACCAAGTCAAGACTTCCATGTACAACCTGACCATAGATTGAGCTAAAATGAATGTTTCTTTCAATCAATCACCCTTGTGCCATAGTCCAAGCATGAATGTGGGACTTAAGACAAAACAACCAGGTCTTCCCAAAGATTAAACCACCTCCACCCTTAGTTTTTACTACAATCCCGCCAAAACCGATGAAGGGACCATTAGGCCCGAAACAAGACATAAACCACCAGGATTTACAACAATCTCACCAAAAATGGTCAAGGGATTCCTAGGCACAAAACAAGCTTGGATTCCTCGAGGTTTCTTCACCAATACCTTGACGAATTTGTTTGTCTCCACCCTTAGGCTTTACTGTAATCCTGCCAAAACTGACCAAGGTATTCCTAGGCCCTTGGGAATTTTCCTGAGACCACCTCACCCAGCTCCAAAACCATTCAGTAATCCAAATCTCAACTAAATGACAAAGCCCCATCTTGTCATGGCTATCCGGAAATGGTAATGCAAGGTTGAAACCATTGTCACACCTGGCAAAACCCATTCCAATGACAACAAAGAACCAAATACATATATGCATGTACCATGCATTCCCAAACCATCTATGAAATCACACATGAAACCTGTTACCTGCAAGTATTCATGCTAAAACTACTTGATCCAACTTTTCCTTGCTTGTCCTTCCTTTGGATTCCTCTACTTTCTTTCCCAAATGCTAGAGTGGTCCAAGAATTCTCTAAGTGTGAGAGAGAATAGAGAGAGATCCAAAATTGAGCTTTTAAAATTCCATGAAGAGAGCCTCAAAAGCCTTTTTATTATTGAGGCCTCTATTTTCTTCAATTTCCTTTATTTTCCTTCAATTTTCCTCTCATGCAAACTTGTGACCTTTCATCCTAATTTCCTTTATTTTCATAAATAAAATACCAATTAATGCCTCTTTGCCTTTACCAATGCCTTTGTCAATTTCTTTAGCCATAATAAGCCAAAATGAACACTCGCTAAGATGTTTTTGCCCAACATTCAACTTGGAATACGAGTCCCATGACCTTGGTCTTATTTTGCCTTTATTAACTTTATTACATGAACTTTTAACTCGAGGTTGTTACAATTTCTAAGTGATCAAAATTCCAACTACCAATCCCTTACCTTATTACGAGAGAATCTTTTATAAAATAATATTCCCTAAGAACATGATAAGGATACTATTAGATTGAACTTGGATTCAAAAATCTTAACTTTCGCAAAGAGATGGGATAAGTTTAGATTTTGAAGCAATGCCTTAACTTGATTAAAGAGAAGGAAAAGGTTGATTTTGAAGCAATGCATTTCCTTTCAATTAGCTTTGAGTCTCCATAATTTTAAAGTTGAGAAATATTTAATTATAAAGCGAGTCCCATATGTAACATTAAAGACCAAAACTTATCCAAACTATTAGATCCATCACCCAAGGTACCTTTGAAGCTCACATAATGAGAATTCGATGTGAAAGAATCTCCTCTACTCAATAAATCCCTAGAGTTCCCTCACAAACTCCATAAAAATGAGGGTGAGCATAGTGCATGTATATTTCGAACATAAAATGCCTTGTTATTCATGTTTAGCTAGTTGTTTTCTTTAGTTTACTTTGGTTTGACTTTAGCACTGTAATTTACATGCAACAATTAAGTTTAATTATTTGTTTGAATTTTCCTTCTTTTGAGGTAGGATTCATGGCATACAATTGCATGGTTTTCTTTCCCAAATATTGCCCTAGCGGGCATTGCATTTGCATGGGTTTGGCCTTAATTCATTGGTTGGGTTAGTTAACTAATGAGCATTGGAAATACCTCATATAGGTTTGTGATATTATCTTTTGATCTTTGATTCTTCTCTTCAAACTTTGCATCTTGGGTGGCTTTGTAGACAAACTATAGATCTTGGTTAAATGGTCAAATCTCAAATTGTATTAAAGCCTAGGATAATTTATAAGGGAATTTCACTAGAAGATGAAATTAGGTTCTAGGGGGGTTTTCACGTGACTTGATTTGTTGGCATGCACATGTCCTTGTGCATTTACATGCACAAATTATGTTCGAAACTAGGTTAACACTGGGGAGTGAATCAGTATTAAGGCCAATTTAAAAAATCATTACCATATTTAACCATTTAACCATTCAACAACATATCATGTAAGAAGCAACATAAATCAATACATGAACTACACAACAACAGCATAATCAACATACATGCATGTGACACAAAGATTTTTACATGGAAACTTATAAATGGAGAAAAACACCAATCTTGTTTTGTTATGATGTAAATCTAAAGATACCAATTTTTATTACATCAAGTTTGTGATCACCCACACATAGGAAGCACCAACTATCTATTTTGTTTTTCTATGCCCAACCAGTAGGAAGCACCAACTCCCTAATTCATAAACACTCACTTATAAGAGGTGTTGACCCCCTAGTTGTTTCACAATCATCAATCACTGGGAAGCACCAACTCTTTATTTGAAAGCACCCACTTGCAGGAGGAATTGACCTCCTATTCGTTTCTAAAGCACCCATACAAAGGAATCATTGACTCCCTAATGTATAGGCACGAACCTACTGGAGCATGCAAACCCCTATTTCATCCATTTTCAAGCTTGGGTCCATAGGTGCTATTTTCATTTAATATTGTTATTATTTATGATTTAGCTCTCTCTCAACCTGATATCAAACAATACAACTCATCATCCTCTCACTCTACCTCCACTTTGCATCTCCCCTCACATTTAGATTTGATCACAACTTTTTATATATGCCTTATTACTTTTGTGTATGCAATAGCCTCTTAGATCTTCATGCAAATAGGCTCACTAAGTTCTTCTTTACAACTCATACCTCCTCATCTCGCTATGAGCTCTCCCTTCCCTTGCATAATCTCACAACAACATAAGATATACAACAAGAACCACTTGTTCCTCTTACTCGGCATCCCCCAGGCTTGGCCTCATTCACTCACTCAACCTACTCATATTTTGGCCTTCCTCTACATTTGTGCAACCACGTATAACCTTAATCAACCTTTGGCTCTGTGGCACACATAATCACAGTTCAACAACTTGTGCTTAATCTCAGCCTGAACACACCGAAGAAGATCCTCTTATCATAAATGTTGTTATTGAAGAAAAAAACAAGAGTAAGAAGAAGGCATCCCATAATTAAGATACTCAGAAGATTGAGGGTCATCTATCTAATGTGTAGGCTATTGATCATCATTCAAAATACAAAGTTGGAGATAAAGAAAATTGTAATGAAGAGCGATCTACAAGTAATTTGTTGTTTCGTTGTAACTGTAGGAGAATGTGTCATCTATCTCCTAGATGTTCATATGCATTTTTTGAAGAAAGATATAGATGTACATCTAGTAGCAGTGAAAAAATACCCTGTAACACTCCCTCCCGCCCCCTCGGAGCCTCCAAGCTAGATGGGAGGTGTTACTTTTCCCTAACCCAACTTCCATAATCTCATCATGGAATTGTGGTTACAAAATTTCTCCTTTCCCCAAAGTTAGCAAAATTAACTTTAGGGAAAGGAGAAATTTTGTAACCCCATTTCCATGGTGAGACCATGGAATTTGGGTTAGTGCCAAGTAACACATCCTATCCAACTTGGAGGGTCTGACGGGGTGGGAGGGAGCATTACAGAGTGGTATCAGAGCATTAGGTTCAATACTAGACCTCTAGAGATAAGTAGGGACTCTAACACAACACAATAACGTGTTAGGATTTGTCATAGAGTGTGATACTCATATTAATTGATTTTGTGTGATGATTGTAGGATGTGTGGTGTGAGTGTTGGTTTTGACATTATTAACGTTCTAACTTGAGAGGTGTGATGTTTCAAATAACTTTACACTAGTAGACTTATAGTAGTATACCAAGGTGATGGGTAAGAATATGTAATTATGTTTTGGATTGTCTAATAATTGAATGTGTATGATAACACATAATAAGACACTGAGGATAGTAAAGAACAAGAGACAAGTATTAGATTGGTGAAATATAGTAATGATAGGTCCCAACATGGCCAGGAAGAAGAGTCAATAGAGAAAAGGAGAGAAGAGGGTTATCTTGATTGGATGGATAATCTAAGAAGTCTAAGGTTGGATCTAAGGAGCTACATGGATAACAATGAGAATATTTTTAGGGCCAATGAAAAGTAGGAAAAATTGAATTAATTATATTAGAAATCTTTCTAGATCTATAGAGACAAAAACAAGATGACCTAGGAGATAATTACAAGTTTAAGTAGAGTCCATCAGGATTTGGAAGACAAAATTTAAAGGTTGATGGTGCAGATGGTAGCAAATCCTAGAAAATACACATGAGGGGAAGTGAAGACATAGTGAGCGGTGGAACTCCTCTAAGTACTCTAGAGAGGAAGATGGACAATTATGAGCAATTATCTAACACTGAAACAAAAATACATTCCCCAAAAATAAGGAGGGAAAAGTATTTTATGACAGAAGGCATCAAGAAGACAAAGCCTCCTACATTTTATGGAGAGGTGAAGAAGGCTAGAGAAGCAAAGGCATGGTTTCTTAGGATGAAGAAGTATTTTAAATCCATAATTACTTTGAGAACTTGAAATCAAGAGTATCCATTTTTAGTTTGGAGGGAAATGCTGATATCTAGTGGGAATATGTAAGGAATATGAAGGATATTAGAGAGAAGGATTTGTCGTGGGAATGATTTGAAAGATACTTCAAGTAGAAGTATATATTTGAAGAGTATTATTATAAAAAGGCCAAAGAGTTCTACGGGCATAAACTTGGGAAGTTAATAGATGATGCATATGCTACCTCATTCGTAGAGTTTTTAAAATACGTGCCTTACCTCAAAGAGGATAAGACAATGATTAGAGATATTTGAGTGGGATACCTTAAAAAATTAGTAACAAAATAGAGTTCAATGAATAAAACACATTAGATGAGTTCATCAAGAAAATGAAGCACTTCTATGAAAAATCAAAGCATAACCCTGAGTTAATAACTGATTCGAAGGTAAAGGGCAACCCTAGCTTTAAAGAGAAAGGGCAGAAGTCCGTAGGAGGAAACACAAGGTTGGCCACTCATGCTAAGGAAGAGTGTTGATTCTAATTGGATAATTTTTTTTTCATCAATCTTGATGCATTTAGAGTGGAAAAAGTGGAGAAATCAACTCGCTAGACCATTTTTATCGGCTGGATCCACTTTGGCAAAAGAGGGTCTGAAACTTGTCGGGAGCGTTTTGAGGCATTAAACAACATTTTTTGGGGGTAAAACTTTTTCACTTTAGGATATAACATTTTCATATTATTCTACACACAAATTCCTTTCCAACGACTCAAGAAGCGCGTCAATTGGAGTCTGTATGCAAAATTTATGCCCCTCATAAATTGACCGCTAGGAGGAAGATGCATTCCATTCTTTCGAGTGCATTTGTTCCATAGTTGAGAAAAAAATGACAAGAGGGATAGGAGATAGAGCACACACATAGGATTTGTGCACTGTAGCAGTCCATGGGCCACATGCCATACTTCTTTGCGTTTGTAGCCATATTTCCAAACAAATAAATAAAGCATAGTGACCTCACCTTCCAGTTGGGTTTTTCTCCCAAAAGGGTTTCCTAGAGAAAATCTTGTGTCTAATGAGTGTGTGATATTTTATTTTATCATTATCTATTTTTTGCATAAGTTTTATTTGCATGCATACATTATTTACAATAAAAAAATACAAATCTAGGAATCTAATAAAACTCTAATCGTGTAAAATATCAGATTTTAAGTCTAATATTATCAAATCTATTGTGAAGAATTGTCCATTGGAATATCCAGGGTAGTTTATGGATCATATTGGTATTAGATCAAGTTTATTTGGGTATTTTGTGGAGATTTTTAGAGGATTTAAATCGGTAGGGCCGACAATCATAAAACCCTAATCATGGTCAACGAATCTATGAATGACCCTCATGATCCTGCAAAGCTGAGATTTTTGCAGTTGGAACAACAAGTCACATATAAAAATCACAATATAAACCTCCTCACGACATCCTTGAGCAATAAGATTGGGATATTTGGAGAAGATGGGGGTTCAAATGTAGATGACAACTCAGAAGGGGGATCAGGAGATTGGGAAGAGATAGAGAACCATCCAAAGAAAAAACCCAAGAAAGATCAACCCAATTCAAGTGCCATGAATCAATCATAGTACCTATTTAAAATGGAATCAAAAGTCGATATCAATTAGTACCACAGTGAGATTGATGCTAAAAGTTGAATCACTAATTGAACAACTGGAAGTTTATTTTGGCATTCATCAAATTTAGGAAGGACAAAAGATCTCATTTGTGCGACTGAAATTAGAGGGCCATGCACTGAATTGGTGGGAAAGACACATAGAGATATTGAGGTTGGAGAGAGAGCCTTTAGTGACTAAGTGGGAGGACTTCAAAACCCTCATTAAGTCACATTTTTACCCTACTGGGTACGTAGAGGACTAGTGGATATGATGGCACTACTTTAAGCGAAAGTCGGGCCAAAGCATGTAGGAGTACACCACAAAGTTCAAAAACATGGGCATAATGTTGGGTATCTCCTCAAAGAGCCCATATGTACTCCTCGAGTATACGGGGGGTGTACACCACCATCTACGGAAGCAAGTTAGTTGTGCAAGCCTAAATTGGTGGATAAGGCTTGTGTACAAGCGTAGTACTCGGAGAACATAGGCCTGAAGAGAGAAAAATCAAGCGCATCGAACTAGAAAGAGAAACTAAATGCTTTTAAGGAGGGGAAGAAGAATAAAAAATGGGGAAAAGATAAAAAAGACAACAACCACAACACATCAATGCAAATATCCCAACAACCATTGCAACATTGATGACCATATAGAGGAGAAGTGTTAGAAGTTGTATCCAGAGTTAAGCCGCAAGAGTAAGAAGAAAGACAATAAGAAGAAGAATCTCATGGCCATAGATTCGAGCTACCAAGTTGAAAGAAGCTCGAACGTGGATGATAATATCTTATATACATCAATGTAGAAGTAGGTGAATCCGAGTAGTCTTCACAACAGGAAGAGAAATAAATGACCAAACTCTTCCATATAAATATATAGGTCAACAAGGCTGAGATTGATGCTTTGTTTCACTCATGATCATAGGCAAATCTAATTACAATAGAGTTGGTAAAGAAGTTGGGTTGGAAGTTCATGATCATCTAAATCCATATCCAAAGCCCTCTAGTCAGAAATGAAAATCTTATTTCTTCTTATTTCTTCTAAGGTCAAAAGTTCCTTTAGGGTAGCACAATACCTGAGGAATTTCATTGCCTCATTTTCAATAGTAGCAGCACCACTCCACGCCATAACAATAAGTGGTAAGAGTTTATAGTGGGGAAAGGTTTAGTAGATGGACTTTGTGGAGCTAAAGAAGAATATTAGTCAAGCACCAGTTCTGAAATTACCAAACTT
Organism: Pinus taeda; assembly: GCA_000404065.3. Classification (NCBI taxonomy): domain Eukaryota; kingdom Viridiplantae; phylum Streptophyta; class Pinopsida; order Pinales; family Pinaceae; genus Pinus; species Pinus taeda. Next base: position 251,376 of record APFE030128764.1, on the reverse strand, counting down.
GCAACAACCCTTTGAAGTGGAGATAAATGTGAGTGGGTATGATATGGGAGTGGTCTTGATGCTGGGAGGAAGGTATGTATGCTACCATTCTAAAGTATTTCACGGGGAAGTTCTTAACTACCCTACCTACAACAAGGAGCTCTATGCCCTAGTGCAAGCTGTGAAGAAGTGGAAACACACTCTCATGGGAAAGGATACAATAATCCACACAAATCACCAGCCACTACAATACTTATAGGCCCAGAGTAAGCTACAACACACCAGACTTTACAAGTGGATGGGGTGTCTACAACAATTTTATTTGGTGATCAAGTACAATAAGGGAAACACAAACAAGTTGGTTGACATACTTTCAAGGACACCCACATGAAAGATCACATCTTTGGTAACTCTTATGCACATGTAGTCGTTCACCCATGATGCATATAGAGAGGGATATTTAGAGGATGAGGAATTCAAGGAGGTGTGTCAAAAGTTGCAGAGTCAAATTCATGTGGATGGTGGCGACAACACTGTTGACTACCATCTCCAAGATGGGTTACTCTGCAGGCTGGATAACTTATGCATTCCTAAAGGTGAGTGATTGTAGTTGATTAGATAGGCTCACACCTCCAAGGTTGCATGGAACTTTGGTGTAGGGAAGACCGTTTCCACTTGTAGAGGTATGTGTATTGGCCCAAGATGCAAGAGCGGGTAGCTAGGTTCATAAGAGGATGCACGCTTTGTTGTACCAACAAGCCTAGAAATAGGAAACAAGGTATATATCATTGGACACATGTACCCAGTCGTCCTTGGGAGAGAATTTCCATGGAATTTGTGGGAGGTTTACCAACAACCAGGAGGGGACATGGCTACTTGTTCGTGGTAGATGACAAGTTCAACAAGATGTGTAATCTGATGCCTCATAAAAAGACCATCAGTGGGCAAGAAGCAACGAACTTTTGCTTTTGATAGGTATGGGTGCACTTTGGGATACCAAGGAGCATCATTTTAGATGGGGATACAAGATTTCTCAGTGCATTATGGGATACATCTTGGGAGAACATGGACACAAAGTTGAAGAGATATGTAACATTCCATCCACAAACAAATGGATAGACAAAAGTAGTCAACAAGACTTTGGTGCAGCTTATGAGGGGATACAACCAACAATATCTGAAGACCTAGGATGAAAATATGGTATACATACAACATTCTTACAACATAGTAGTCCATACTTCTATAGGAAAGTCCCAATTTGAAACTTGTTTTGGATATTTGCCACATTCGCCTTTAGATATTGCATATGGTTAACAAAGAGGAGTAAGGGAAGATCTTACAGGACATGCCTTGAGGGTTGAAAAGTTTGCAAAAAAGATTAGGTAGATCCATTTGTAGTGCTATTTTAATCAATCTTAATTTACCGAGACTGCAACATTTAATTGTCAACCCAGGGTAGGTCTTGTTGTTTCAATGGAGTTCGCATTGTTTGTGCCGATACACTACAACCAAGAATGAGAAAATGGAGAGAACAATCAAAGATGTCGCTGAATCAATTTACTGAATCAAATCATTCATGTAGAAATAAAAAAAACTCCATAGAATTGAAATCGCACTTCGCAACTACCAAAGTAAGGGCGCGCCACACAGTAACTAATATCTACTCCAGCTGGTTACTAACATTCTGTTGATTAAATCAGTGTAACAAAATAATATAAATTGGAACAACAATGAATGCAATTCACAATTTTTGCAACAACAACAAGAAACCATATAGCAATCAGTGAAACTAGAATGTACACTACCTCTACCACTATAGTCGCTGCCAAGAGGAGGGCCCTTCCTCCTCAGTAGGGTGTAGGAATAACACAAAAGTAAATAACAAATAAGCTAAAGAGAAGTAATAGCATCACTTTAATGATTAATATTAAAAATAATTCAGAGTTATAGAAGCAGAGTAAAAATACTCTTCTATATGCCCTCCTTGTACATAGGAAATAGACTTTCTTTTATAGTTATTACATACCCGAAGTTAGAAACAGATCAGTCATGAGAATCTCACGATGTTGATAAAAGATAAAAGTAGTTACAACCTATTTGTAAATACAAATATACATTAGTTAGGATTGCAACTGCTTGGGTCTGTTTCTTCGAAAATAAACAATTCCTAATGCCGATAACTGTTATGTGGAATAGTACCCACACTTGCCAATGTCGGTGCAACAACATCCTGCGAGTGAATAGCAGTACAAGATGTTATGGCAATCGCTGGCAACAACACCTTTGGTGTAACAATATACTTTTGTATCAGCACGTAGTGTAACAACATCCTGTAACATCATTTAATGTTTAACAACAACCTGTAACAGTATATAGGGTGTAACAACGAACTGCTCTACCCTATTCTGTAATTGATCAGCACTACTTGTTTACTCCATAACCTTGTTCCCATGAGCAACACCTGAAGAAGAGAAGAGATTCCCAAAATACTCTTCCAATGCTCACCTTATTTAGCCACAAAAAGGAATAAAGTATCGTTTTATTCAGTAAAATATGGAAAAATAACATGACAGTAGAATAGGTTATAAAAGTGAGAAAACAAGGGATTAATCATGTAAAGTTCATGGGCCTGGAGGATAAGAGGATCAAAATTGGGGAAAGAAGGTGTAAAAATTAGGCAAAAAGTCGCACCCAACATCTCCCCCTGACAGAAGCAACTGCATTTCCCCATGCAGAATCTCAGCTTCTCCTGTTATACCGAATCTCAGCTTCTCCTATTATACCCTCAATGCAAGTCTATAAAGTTTTAAGCACCAACAGTGTCATCACCTGGAGCTATGTACCCTTGAATGGCCATCAACTGATGTGGCCATGATTCTTCTTCGTAATCACATAGGTGGTAGTCCAGCCGATACTCTTCTACTCGCAACCAAATCAAAGGAAATCTGAATCTGAGCCCAATCTAGAATGCCCCCGTGTCTGCACGATCTGGGCATACTCAGGCACCCGTGTAACAACAGTCATGAAATTTCTGTATTCAAAAGGATCCTCTTCTTGCAACTCAACACTACAGGCCTTGTTGTGTTTAAAACATCCTGGTAGCGCTCGGGTTTTCATGTGTGCATGCAGATTGAGGCAGATCCTCACAATCCTTTTCCTATATATGGTTGATTGTTCCCTAATCTCCAAAGTGCTCAGGAATAGCTTAAACTCATGCTTGAGTTCATAAACCATCCCTGGTTTTGCTCTGACCCATAATGTTGTCCTTCATTCGTTAGCTTCTATTAATTTCATGGCTAGATGCCACTCAATCTGGTTCCTCATAAACGAAAGAAAGGCCCGCAACTGCAAATCTCCCATATAGGAGAAGACACTTGCTACCATTTTCATGCTGACATACTCACACATGATATTATGCAAAAATAGCTCGCAAACCAAGCTCTGTTCATCAAAATTGAAGGAGTGAAAAATCTTAAGAAAAGATCGGGTTGAAGAACCCAAATAAGACCTATTCTCAAAAAATGCTTTTAATTGAAATAAATAATATCGTTCCCAAAGGAACACTAGATACGGGGATGACCGCTTGCATGCTAGCAGGTTTAGGGCAAGGTCACAAACCTTGGTCTTGTCATTCACCAGGTCCGAGACTTGTCGTTGCAATTGATACAGTTGTTCATCCTTCTTCTTCATGGCTTCCTTGTGCCTCCATGCTTCCCATTCTCTCTCCCATTATTCCTTTAACCACTTCTCCCTAAGGGAATTCATCATCCTTTTGTGTGCCTTGAGTGAGATCACCCACTCTTGTAGAGGAAGTTCTTGCTACTTCCATTTCTGTAGCTCTGGTAACAACAACATATTTTCAGAACACCATCCTTCATCAGGAGCCGGTGTTCTCCCACATGCGCTATCAATTGAGGGTGTAACAGCCTCCCGAGGGTGAAAATGCTCCACTTCGGCTGCTGGTTCTTGTGTAACAGTAGCTTCTTCAATGGATTTTGTTGCAGTTTCCTTATGTCCCTGATCAACTTCCATTCCAACTATTGGTTCTTGTGTAACAACAACGTCATCCACAAACTTTTGTATATCATTTTTCCTGATGTAGGCTTCTATCTCCACTGTTGGTTCTTGTGTAACAACAATGTCAACCACGTGCTCATGGATGTCAACTTCTCCTTCCTTTCCTTGGCTAACTTCCGTCTCCACTACTGGTTCTTGTGTAACAACAGTGTCAATGAAGGGCTCTTGTGTATCCACTACCAGATCACTTTCTGTGGACTGTGCTATCTTAGTTGCTGGTTCTTGTGCAAAAGCAACGTCCTCAATGGGTTTTTGTGTATCAGCCTCCTAGATTTCAGTTTGTGTTTCCCTCGAGATGGTGTCTGCTGCACAAAATATAAACCCTGCTATCACTACCTTCACAACACAGGTCGTGCACATAGTGCCTGGGATATCTCCCCTCCTAGCCCTGTCCACCACCTCAGCCAAAGTGTCTAACCCTACGGATCTTGCCTCTGCCTTCCCCTTTGCTAGTTGTTCCCTTAGCTCTTTATTTTCTTTTTCTAAATTTTCAATTCTTAACAACAAGGATTGAGTTTCGCTCTTACCAAGTGAGGAAGGTTCCTCTGGATGAGCCTGCTCCTCGTCCTTCTGCTCTACTACCTCTTCGTTCTTCTTTGACATAGATGGGGACTTTGGGTGCCCACTAACCCTTATCCTATACTTTTTCCACCTATCACCAATTGGTTTGTCGACTGGCCTCTTACCAACCCTTACTGTTGAAGGTTGGGGTTGTTCCTTTGTCACCGCTGGAACTTCTTCAAACGTCCCATTTGCCTCCTGCGGGTGGTATTGGCCTTCTTCCTCATGAATTCTTCCCAATTCCTTCCCTGGTGGCTTAAGGCATCCAACACAATGAGCTTGATGAGGCCATGGTTGGTGATGCATGTTTCTGGATGCATAACTATTTTCATGGCCGCGTCCATATGCCTAATGTTTGCCAGCAAGAAGTAGGGAAGATTGATCAGCTGCTGATGCCAAAGTTGATTTAACAATGGAAAGTGGTAATTGAACACAATTTTTTCCCTTCCCTCGCAAGTAATGAACTTAATGAGGTAGAGTGCAGCATCAGCCCATGGCTGGGAAGTGACAATATGTCGATCCCCCTCCCTTTCTTTACCAGCAACTCTTCCTCTTGGAGGAAATCCCCCTTCAGGGAGGGGTCATTAACCTTCCTGTTAAACCGCCTCTTTCCTTCCACTGTTAATCTCGTCACTCGAGCAATCACCTCTTCTGTAACCTCCAGCTTTAACCCCCTAACCTCTATCTGGTTTCTCTCTCAATTCTTTGCAAATTCCATGGAAACTCTGCCATCTGATACCTCCAACCTCTGGAAGAACTCAAACTAGCCTGCGTCCTTTAAAATCTGGCATGCTTCGAGGCAATTCTCGAAGGCTTCTGTGGACCTTGGCTCATGCTGAATTGCTAATCCATCCATTGCTACACAAATTCAATGATGTTTTTCTTCCTTTTCCTTTCCTTCAGAAGTTCTGGGGTAGTCGGCACACTACTTAGTTGTTTCAACCTGCAACTTTTCTTTTCCCAGCTCTTTGAGCACTCTGAATGGGGATGAAATAGTAGGGGTAAAAGGTAGAGTGGCGCAGGTGAGGATTTCAAATTAGGATTTTTCAATCATGGTTCGTACTGCACAGTAATATTTCCTTATTAATGTTGGGTTATGGGAGGTCTCGTCGAAGGTACACTTCCCCTTTTTGGTATGATCGGGTCATTAAGTAACAATAATTACCAGGTCACCATGCCTTAAGTGCAAGTTTTTTGAATAATCACAGGTCATGCGAAGGTCATGTTGCAATATGATTTGTCCCCCCCGGCTTAAATGTCATAGCCGCCCTCAGGCGTTAAAAGTCGTGTTAAGTTTCCATAATTACTGAATAAAGCGAATAACAACATTACCTTTGTATGAAGTACCTGGGTGACTTGGGAGAAGTCATGGGTGGCGAGACGTGCGAACTTAACTTCGATGACAAGAACCACGATGATGCCTATTGTCTATTGCAATAAAATATCTTATTCTACTTATTTCTAATGACGGTTGTTACAACTGTAACAACCAAGACGACTATTATATATTATTAATTTTTACAAAAATAGGGAAGAAAAGATCATGTAACAACACTATCATAAGGTATGCTTTGAAATAACAAATGTTGTTACATGGTGTGTAATAACTGCCACAAGGTGGTTTTCAACTGCTACAAAAATTGTCTGTTTGCGTCCGTAAAAGGTTTTCACAGCCATATTATTATTATTATTAATTTTTTTTTCTAAGTTTGAATGTGTAACAACCGACAACTGTAGTTGGTTTTTAGCTATTACACTTATTGGAAAAATCAGAATTTTTGTAGCACAGGGGGGCTTTCCCCTGTTCCTATAATATGAAGATCCGAATTTGTGACAATGTTGACAAATGAATCCCTTGAAGTAGGTTTGTGATATAACTGAATTAGATGGTGCCCATTTGCAAGCAATGGTGTCCTCACACTGTCAATGGTCACCAAATTCACAGTCCCATTATTAAAGACTACATCTACCTCATAGGGACCTAGCCATCTGGTGTAAAGTTTACCCTTGAAGTCTTTGAATCCTTAGTCGCATAAGAGAGCCCAGTCTCCTTTATGGAACTTCTTCTTGATGAATCTGCCATGCCACTTAGCTCTCTGCTGCTAGATAATCTCTGTTTACTAGATAAAAACTAACTGTTTCTCCTACAATTCATTGAGTTGGTTCAATCTCTGCTTTTGTGCTGCAGCCATATCCAAATTTACCTACAATGTTGTTCTTAGTGTCTTGATTTTGAACTCAATGGGGAATAAGGGATTTTTTCCATACACAAGTCCATATGGTGAGAATCCCGTGGTATTCCTCCATGTAGTCCTGTATGCCCACAACACTTCTGGAAGTTTGTTGGCCCAATTCCTTTAGTGACTGGCCATAGTCTTAGTAAGGATCCCCTCAATGACTTTGTTAGTGATTTCCACTTGGCCATTTGCTTGTGGATGATAAGGTGTTGTGATTCTATGATGGATTTTATATTTTTCAACCAACTTCTAGATCATATGAGATGTAAACTGGGGCCCTCCATCTGTAACTATCTCCCTGGGTATGCCAAATCGGACAAAGATGTCTTCAAACAGAAAGTCTAAAACAACCTACTCCATGGCTCTGGTTAGTGCCTTTGCCTCAACCCATTTTGTGACATAGTCAGTGTAGACCAAGATGTAATATTTATGTCTAGATGAAGGATTAATTGTGTTGGAAATAATACTCAGAGGGGGGGTGAATCAGTATTATTTGATCAATTACTTTCTTTTTCAAACCCAGAACATATACGCTACTTCGGTTAGATGAACTTGCGTATATACGCAACTTCAGATAAGGAAACCCACATATACAGTGCAGATTTACCATTTACTTTATTCTACAGATGTTGATCATTAAGTTATGCATATAAACAGTTACCAGGAACAGTAAAACAGATCAGTAGACAACCACACATAAGAACACAAGATATAAGGTGGAAACCCAATGTGGGTGAAAACCACCTGCTGCAATTCGTCTCTATCTTCCTTTAATTTGAAACTTCTTTTACAATGATTTTGTACTGGTGCAGTCCTTTACCAGTACGCAGGCTGCTACCTGCAGAGAGCTACAACCCTCTCTCGTTTTCCAGCTTCTCCTGGAAGGGAGCTACAACCCCCTTAGTTCTTGTACTAGCTGAGATACCAGTACGCAGGCTGCTACCTGCAGAAGGCAACAACCTTCTCTTTCTTCCAGGGACCACGTTTCATGAATTTTCAGACTAGATCCACAAATAACATTAATCAAACATCAAGAATTTCTACATCAACCAATCACTTTTTCACTTAATCAAAATAAACACTTCTCTGTCAACTGTACCCAGATCACAGTAATTGTAATCACGCCTCAAATTCTAAACCCAGATCACTGAAATAATCAACAGAAGCTGCTAGAACATAAATTATAAGATGTACGCCACTTCAATATTCAGAAACTTGCGTGCATACGCCAATGTGTTAAGATCAACCTGCGTATACGCACTTCCAACTTCCAAAACCTACGTGTATATGCACCTGTGCTAAGATCAACCTGCGTATACGCACTTCTGACTTACAGAAACTGTGCGTATATGCTCCTTCACTTCACTTAACCTGCGTACAGATCTATAAAGATAATTCACCCCTTCAAATGTTCAGATAATAATAGATTACCCAGATTATCAGATTTATAGATCAAGCAAGTGCCTCATAGAATAGATCAAAATCATACAAACATACTATCAATCAAGCCTTAAGATTTTGACCAATCAAAAGAACTAATCCTTCTCCTTGCGCTCAGGTTCCTTCTTCCTTCATGTCCAGATCTGCACCATAACCCCAATCACTGTATTCCAGATCTAGCTCTTTTCAAATATTCAATGATTCAGATCAGATTTTGCAGAATGATCTTCTTCCTCTTTTATAGTCTTGCCTTTCACAATACCATGGTCCAAAACAATAACAATTCAATACCATGAACCCAATACTTGGGATCAACACTTATGACGAGATACCATGGTTCAAAACCATAGGTTCAAATACCAAGGACTGAATACAAGGAACCAAAAATAAGTTATCCCAGATATACACGCTTTCCCTTGCATGAAAGTGCGTGTATACGCATATGCGCCTTGGGAACGTCCAACCCATGTGTATACGCGGCTTCGTCAAAGTGAACCTGCGTATATGAATTTTTCTTCTTTCTGAGTGCTTGAACTGTTATCTGTCTCCAAAGTGAGTTTCCATCAAGGACAACACCAGTGCCATAGCATCAAACTTGCCAAACCTGTGCCATAATGCCAACAATCTCCCCCTTTGGACTTGATGGCAACCCCAAGATCCTCAAGATCATTCTCCCCCTTTGTCATCAAGGGCAAAGGGTTGTGCTCCCCCTAAGTACATGCTGAAATCTCTGTTCTGCTGTGCTGACCAAGCTCCCCCTGACTTGTTAGGCAAGATCTGTAAAAAGATGTTCTTCAAGAAGAACCATGACTTATACATCACAAAAGACCTTCCTATCACAAACAGACTCTATACATACATCCATCACCCAACCAAGTGGGGAGACATCATAAATTTACATATGACAACGAATTATATTACATCATTCATCCCAAGCATAATGGGGAAACCAAAATAGGTCGTTACATGACCTTGATGAAAAGAAGATATACATGACATAGAGATGAAATATCTAAAGTAAGACTATGAAAGTCATCAGTAACTACTATTAACAGCATCTGTCAATCATTATTCAGATCAGCAACCATGTTCTCTTTATGTTCTTCTTCTGCAAGAGTTCCACCTGAAACCAACAACATTTGAGAACTTGAACCAAAAGCTTCTAAGGTAATGCCAACAATGCATCACTAGAAGATTATCTGCTCCCCCTGAACCTGTGCCAGATGGTCTCTATCAGACCAATATCAGGCTATCTTCAACCAGAGTCTGTCCCTACTGATATTCTTCAAATCTCCATATACGCGACTGTATCTGCATAAACCTGCGTATGTACGCGGATCCACTTCATCCAACTCGCGTACACCAACTTTTCTCTGAAATAGACAAGTTTCAACAGCAGGATGAAGCATCAACTACTCCCAGCTTCTGTCTGAGGTATTCTAATGTTTCCTTGGGCAGTGGTTTGGTGAGTATATCAGCCACTTGTTCCTTAGAAGGAACATACTCCAATTTGACTTTTTGTTCCAGCACTTGTTCCCGAAGAAAATGATATTTGATAGGTATGTGCTTGGTCTTTGAATGCATGACTGGATTATTTGAAATGCTGATTGCACTTGTATTATCACATAAGATGGAGATAGGTGGAGTACAAGTGATTTGATAATCCTGCAAGGTTTGCATCATCCAAAGGAGTTGGGTGCAACAAGATGCAGCAGCCACATATTCTGCTTTAGCTGTAGATAATGCAATAGAACTCTGTTTCTTGCTGAACTAAGATACTAATCTGGAACCCATAAAGAATGCACCACCATTAGTGCTTTTTTTGTCATCCACGCTTCCAGCGCAATCTGCATTTGTATAAGCATGAAGGGTGATATCTGCATCTCTAGAATACCATAGGCCATAGTTTTGAGTTCCTTGAAGAGACTTGAAAATTCTCTTTACTGCCTGAAGATGAGTTTCCTTAGGATTTGCCTGAAATATTCCAACCATTCCCACTGCATGCATGATATCTGGTCGGGTACCTGTTAAATAGAGCAGACTTCCAATCATGGATCTATAGGTTGGTTGATGCACTGCTGCTGATTCATCATTTGCACTAAGGCTGCATTCTGTGACCATAGGAGTACATACTGGTTTTGAATCTTCCATACCATACTTCTTCAAGATCTGCTTGAGGTACTTGGTTTGAGATAAAAAGATACCACCTTCATTGTTCTCCAAGCAAAGACATTTCGAATTCTTTCTGCATTACCAAGCCAAAGTTTTGACTGATAGCTTCTTCATTGCTACCAAAGATGATATCATCTACATACACAACAAGTATTAGCAATTTGTTATTTTCAATTTTTATATAAAGATTGCTATCTGCTGATCCTTTTGAAAAACCTTGTTGATGAAGATATTTGTCTAGACGATAGTACCAAGCCTTTGGAGCTTGTTTGAGACCATAGAGAGCCTTCTATACAAGATTTGGATCATTACCAAGGATGAATCCATCTGGCTGCTCAATATACACTTCTTCTTCTAAATCACCATTCAGAAAGGCTGATTTCACGTCCATTTGAAATACTTTGAACTTCTGAAAGCTAGATAGAGAAAGGAACATTCGGATAGCCTCAAGTCTAGCAACGGGAGCAAAAGTTTCTTCAACGTCTATTCCTTCTTGTTGTGCATACCCTTTACAAACCAGTCTGGCCTTGTTTCTAATCACTTCCCCATTTTCATTCAACTTGTTTTTGAAGATCCATTTTGTTCCTATGACATTCTTATATTTTGGTCTAGGAACCAACTCCCAAGTGTTATTCTTTTTTATCTGCTCAAGTTCTTCATCCATTGCTTTGACCCAGCATTAATCTTTGCATGCCTCTCTTACATTTTATGGTTCAGTGGAGGAAAGTAATGCCAAATAGCTTGAAGCTTCTGCAATTGTTCTTCTTGTTTGTATACCTGCCTCTTTCTGCCCCAAAATTTGAGTTTCTGGATGATTCTTTTGAACGTATTTGGATGGAGTTTTTTCTTCTATCCGTATTTTTTCTTCAAGCTCCCCATGGGTTTCTTCTTCATCATGAATCTGATTTGATGTTGATGGATAGTCCTCATCATCTTTGAAATCTTCAGATCTTACCTGCCTGGGAGTGTTTTATTCTTCATCAACCACTACATCAATACTTTCAACAATTTTTCCAAGCCTTTTATTATAACACTTGTATGCTTTGCTGTGGGGAGAGTAACTAAGGAGAATGCCTTCATATGCTCTAGGTTCAAACTTGCCAAGATGTTCATCAATATTTTTGATATATCATTTGCTTCCAAAAATTTTGAAATATTTTACCGAAGGAGTCTCACCATACCAGAGCTCATGAGGGGTTTGAGTGCTGTTCACCCAGACATTTGTTTTGTTGAGAATAACAATTGCAGTAAATGTAGCTTCACCCCAGAAAGTTGCGAGAGTTCTATACTCATCAAGCATAGCACGAGCCATTTGTTGAACCGTTCTGTTCATCCTTTCCACTACTCCATTTTGCTGAGGAGTCCTGGTTGTAGAGAATTCCCTTCTTATTCCATGTTCTTCACAAAAATCGAAAAATTCATTTGAGGTAAACTCCCCACCTCTATCAAACCTGAGGCACTTAATTTTGTGATCTGATTCGTTTTCAACCAAGGCTTTGAAAGATTTGAATTTTTCAAAGGCTTCGTCTTTGTGCTTCATAAGTTCTATCCAACACATCTTGGAAAAATTGTCAATGAATAATATGAAGTATTCTTCTCCCCGAGGTGACCTTTTCCTAGATGGACCACATACATTAGTGTGGAGAAGTTCAAGTGGCCTACTAGCCAATCCTTCCTTCTCTGGGAAGTTAGTTCTGGTTTGCTTACCAAACTAACATGATTTGCATATTGTATTGTCCAGAATTCTGATGTCTGGAAGACCACAGACTACCTGGTATTTGCATGCTTTCCTTATCTGTGAGAATCTTAAATGCCCCAACCTCCGATGCCATAGCCAGTGTTCATCATTCTTGGTCGGATAGCATTGTTGTTGTCCTTCTTTGAATATGTATAAATTATTTGGAGTTCTTACGCCTTTGATCATTGTTTCTCGTGTATCAAGATCACGAACACTACATCCATTTGATCGAAATATTACCTCTATTCCTTGATCGCACATCTAACTGACACTCAATAGACTATGCTTTAAGCCATCAACATACATAACATTTCCTGCTTTGACCTTTTCTTTTAAAAGAACAAAACCTTTACCTTTTATGAGTGCAGGGGTGTCATTTCAAAATGAGACCTTCTTCTCCTTCTTCAAGGCACTATATGACTTAAGTTTTTCTTTATCACCTGTCATATGTTTCGAACATCCACTGTCGATGTACCATTGATTTTCCTGCCCTTTCCGCATATAAGGCTATACCACATCTTTCTGGTTGTGGTTCTTTCATTCTCCATGTTTTGATATTTGAGGCTTGCTCCTTCTGAGTTGTCTTCCGAAACCTGCTCCCGCATTCAAAATCTTCATGTCCAAAATTATTACAAATAGAACATTCTACTTCATTTTTAAGAGCAGAAAAGTTATTGTAGGTCCTTTTCATGATCCCAGTCATACTCCTCTGTTTTTTAGTTTCTCTAGTCATGATAGTTTTGTAGGCAACACACTGAACTGCTTTGTGTCCAAAGTTGTGACAAGAGAAACATTGGCCATTGAAGAAATTCCTGCGATTATCAACCCTGCGGACCGAATGATTGTAGTTTTCATTGACATTCATTCTTGAGGCAAATTGAGAATGATTTACCTGTGGTCTATTGTAGCTTCTGTTTGAAGTAGATTGCCCCTGATTTACTTGGTGATATCTGTTCATTCTTGAAGAAAAATGTCCCTGGTTTACCTGGTGATCTCCATTGGGCCTTTGCTTACTCCTCCTTGCTGCATCAAGATAACTTTTGGAGGTGGATGCTTTCTGCGCTTGAGATGTTTCTTCATTATATCCCAGACCTGTCTTGATAAGAGGAGACAACTGCACATTGATAATCTCATCTAGAGTTTCAGATCCTTTAACAAATCTAAGATTAAGAGCTTTTGTTTTCTCAATCTCTTTTCTAAGACCCACAATTTCACATTCTAACTTTTCATGATGTTTTTTCTCTTTCAGCCAGTTGAAATTGCAAAGTATCAATAATCATATTTTTCTCTTCTAAACAAATTTTGAGTTTAGAAATCTCTTCATAGACCTTCTTCATCTATAGCATCCATGAAATCATCATCTTCAAAAGCCATTAAAAGTCTATACTTATTACCTTGTTCATCTTCATCACTATTTGAAAATCCATCACTGTCTTCATCAGTGTAATAGCTTTTCTTATTTACATTATGTTTCTTGTTTCATCTAACAGGTTCCTTACCTTTATGAGGACACTTGGCACATAGTGACCGACTCTTCCACAAGCAAAGCATTTGAAGGGTAACTTACCTCTGAATCTTCCAGCACCCCGTTGAAGGTTCTTGACAAAATTTGATTCTTCCTCTTCTTTTGACATATGTCCTGACTCGTATTAATTCCTTTACCTGAAGCCTTGAAAGCGACTTCTCTCCTGTTTGATGGTCCTCCTTTCCTCATTTCATAAGCGGTTAGAATTCCCTGTAGCTGCGACATGGTAATTTTCTGTAGATTCTCCTTTTCTTCTATTGCAGAAACTTTTGATTCAAATTTAGGAGACAAAGATCTTAGAACATTTTCAACCACAACAACCTCTTTTATTTCTTCACCCAAATTTTTCATACAATTAACAATCTCATCTATACAAAGGAAATAGTTAGCCACACTTTCATCATTGTACATCTTGAGATTTTCATACTGAATTCTGAGGGTTTGAAGTTTTGCTCTTTTTACCTGTTCATCTCCTTCATAGCTCAGAACGATCTTGTCCCATATTACTTTTGCGGTTTTATACTGCATAACCTTGACGAATTCTGATTGAGATAGACATATTAATAGCGTATTGACAACCTTTGCATTAGTTTCAAACTACTTCTTCTCAGTCGGATCTATAGGAGTTGCTGATGGAAAAGTGTACCCTGTATCTATGATATCCCAGACTTCTATACCAAGAGATTGAAGATAGGCTATAACTCTTACCTTCCAATAGACGAAGTTGGTCCCATAAAAAATTGGTGGCCTGATTGATGCTTCTCTCTCGTAGTTGCTCATGATGATAGATCTTCCTTCAAGCGATCAAGCTTCTTCTGAAGGACCTACTCTGATACCAATTGTTGGAAATAATACTGAGACGGGGGGGAAGCAATATTATCTGATCAATTATTTTCTTTTTCAAACCCAGAACATATACGCTACTTCGATTAGATGAACCCGCATATATACACAACTTCAGATAAGGAAACCCGCGTATACTATGCAGATTTATAATTTACTATATTCTACAGATGTTGATCATTAAGTTATGCAACAAAATCATATAAACAGTTACCAGGAACAGTAAAACAGATCATAAGACAACCACACACAAGAACACAAGATATAAGGTGGAAACCTAATGTGGGTGAAAACCACCTGCTGCAATTCGTCTCTATCTTCTTTTTAATTAGAAACTTATTTTTACAATGATTCTGTACTGGTGCAGTCCTTTACCAGTACATAGGCTACTACCTGCAGAGAGCTACAACCCTCTCTTGTTTTCCAGCTTCTCCAGGGAGCTACAACCCCCTTAGTTCTTGTACTAGTTGAGATACTAGTACGCAGGCTGCTACCTGCAGAAGGCTACAACCTTCTCTTTCTTCCAGGGACCACGTTTCATAAATTTTCAGACTGGATCCACAAATAACATCAATCAAACATAAATAATTTCTGCATCAACCATTCACCTTTTCACCAGTCAAGACTGAATCAAAATAAACACTTCTTTGTCAACTGTACCCAGATCACAGTAACTGTAATCACAACCCAAATTCTGAACCCAGATCACTGCAATAATCAACAGAAGCAACTAGAACATAAATTAAGAGTCGTACGCTACTTCAATATTCAGAAACTTGCGTGCATACACTTCTATGATAAGATCAACCTGTGTATATGCTCTTCCGATTTACAGAAACTGCGTGTATACACACCTGTGCTAAGATCAACCTGCGTATACGCTCTTATGACTTACAGAAACTGTGTGTATACGCACTTGTGCTAAGACCAACCTGCGTATACACTCTTTTGACTTACAGAAACTGCATGTATACGCACCTGTGCTAAGGCCAACCTGCGTACAGATCTATAAAGATAATTTACCCCTTCAAATGTTCAGTTATTTACCTAGATTACCAGATTTATAGATCAAGCAAGCGCCATATAGAACAGATCAAAATCATACAAAGATACTACCATTTAAGCCTTAATATTTTGACCCATCAAAAGAACTTATCCTTCTCCTTGCGCTCAGGTTCCTTCTTCCATCAGATCCAGATCTGCACCATAACCCAATCATCATATTCCAGATCTAGCGCTTTATCAGATATTCAATAATTCAGATTATTCCTTGCTAAAAGATCTCTTTTCTCTTTTATAGCCTTAGGCCTTTCACAATACCACGGTCCAAAAACCATAACAATTCAATACCATGGACCCAATACTTGGGATCAACCTTTATGATGAGATACCGTGGCCCAAAACCATAGGTTCAAATACCATGGACTAAATACCACGTACCAAAAATAAGTTCTCCCACATGTACACGCTTTTATTTGCATGAAAGTGCGTGTATACGCATACGCGCCTTAGGAGCGTCCAACTCGTGTGTGTACGCGGCTTCGTCAAAGTGAACCTGCGTATATGTCTTTTTCTTCTTTCTGAGTGCTTGAACTGTGATCTGTCACTAGAGTGAGTTGCCATCAAGGACAACACCAGTGCCATAGTGCCAAACCTGTGCCATAATGCCAACAGGATCACTATCTATAGCCTTTTCTGAGGTACGTAGCCAAACCGAGGAGCAAGATTTTCAAGAAATTGAGAATTCTAGCCCAAAATCATTGCAAGAAGGGAACCTCAGCAACCTCTGCGAAGGAAGAGGAGAAACAGGGAAAACTGAAGAACCAATATCTCCTCTTGGAGTAATTCAGCCATCAAGCAGCCCAGATAAGGGAAGTGCTGCAAAAGTCATTCATAATGAAGTTGAAGAACCTCAAGAGTCAAAATCCCCCCAGACATTAGGAACTCTCATCATCCCAGACAAAGGAAGTGTTATTAAGGCTATTCCTGATAAGGCCATCCCTGCTCTGTCTAACCAACCTAAGAATACCCTCCTAGAAATACGGAAGGTTATTGGCACATATTTGACCAAATGGCCCATAACCAGCCAAACACCCAAACCTCCACACTACAATATCCCATTGTAGATACTGCAGCCAATGCACCTATGAAAGCAATTGCTCTCCGACATGTCCCTACATTTCCTATCATCAGAAGATCCAGATGTATTTTTGTTTGAATTCGATGTGCTGTGCGGAGGATATGACTATACCACCGACCCTCAAAAACTGAAATTATTTCCCTCTACATTAAAAGGAGCTGCTTTACGAAGGTTTATGGGGTTGGGTGGAGGTGTTATAAATGATTGGGATCAAATGAAAGGTGCTTTCCTGAAGAAATATCAAGATTATTGTAGATCTAGAGAATTAAAAGATGAAATATTTCAGATGGTAGCTAGACCTAATGAAACCCTAGAAGAATATGTTGAACGTTTTCAGTATAATCTTCAAAGATCTCTTTATGCATCATTACCCTTACCTGACAATGTATTAAAAACATCATTAATTAAAGGTATGAAGGAACTATGGATTGAAACACTGAATATTATGGGAAAGGGAGATATCTATCAAGAACATTTTACTAACATCATTAATTTATGTATCAGGAGCTCACGAGGAAGTACAAGGTTGAGACCAGCAGAACATGGAAGGTTTACAAGGGACAACAAGACCTCTGGAGAAGTAGTAACTCACACAAAAATTGGAAATTTATTAGAAAATTTCAAAGCTGACATATTGGGGACTCTGACAGCATATCTCGATATTATGCAAGCCAAGAAGAAACAAGCAGAGGTAGAACAAAATCTGGCAATCTTCTGTCCCAGATGCAGGAAGAAACACAACCACAAAGAGTTCCCATTAGATGTGGTTCAAGTTTGCACCATTTTTACAAAAGATCACTCTACAGAATGTTGACCCTCACTTCCTGGTTTGAAAGCAGTATACAAAGAAGCGGAAGAAGAACCAGAACCGATGTACCTACTTAATCAGCGTTGTCAATGGCAGCTGCAACAATTAGGTATGTTCCTTGATCTAGCTTCTTCTTTTCAGCCTCCACAATATCATGCTCAACAATATAATACAATGTGGCAAAATCAACCTCCCTTCTCAAATTGGTCACAAAAACCATTTCCTTCATCATCACCATGGCCAAATCAAACAAGCCAATCTAATTGGTCAAATTTCCCTATGCCTCACCATATTGGCAAAATAATGCATATCCAGCACAATGGTCCCCTCCTACTTCATAGAGTCAAGCCTGGCAGACAAACTGGCAAAGGCCGCTGAATCAGCCAGTAGGAACCATTCCACTCCCTCAACCTACACTGCCAACATTACAACAAAACCCTCAGTCCAACTTAAGATCGCAACTCCCAACCCATCCCAACCCGAACCCAAATAATAGACCGGTCCAATCTATTCAAATAATTGAAAGACCAGAGCTAGAAACCAACCTAAGGGAGTCTAATGACCTTCATTTAAGATATGGGCGCATTATAGAAACTGAGGGAGATAAAAATGTTCAAGTTGAAAATCAGTTACCTATAGAACAACCATTACAAGAAGAAGATGTGGCTAGAAAACAGACACATGACCAAGAAACCACATCTTCTCCCCCATTCCCAGAACGATTAATTATACCACGACCTATAGAACATCCTAATTTTAACATTCTGGGAGAACTTAAAAACCTGTACATAAAAATCCCGCTCCTCAAAGCCATCCAAGACATCCCAATATATGCAAAGACCATTAAAGAGCTATGTATAAAAAAAACAAGGAGGAGAATAACAAATAACCCAACAGTGCAAGTAGTTGTCACCTTATCTGACCTGTTATGAGGAAAAGAAGCGCCCGTCAAATATGAAGACCCCGAAAATCCAATAGTAACAATACAAACCAATGGACAAACCTTTTCAAATGCCTTAGTTGATTTAGGGGCTGCAATTAATATCTTAACAACTACCACTTGTCAAAAATTGGGCATTACATCAGTAGCGACAACTTCCACTTTATTAGAACTGGATGACCGATCAGTGGTTAGGTCGGAAGGTACACTACAAGATGTCATGGTATCTGTTGATTCTTGGGAATATCCTGCCAACTTTCTGATAATAAACCCCAAAAAATGACTTGATGGATACCCATTAATTTTAGGCAGACCTTGGCTTGCAACTACTGATGCTTACATTGGTTGCTGACAAGGGGTCACAATAATAAAAAATAAAAAACATCCTATATCATACCTTACCGAAATTATTATATCCCCATTAACTATAGAAGATGCCCTCGATTTCAAAGATCAAACAAAGGATGATATTATTAACAACTTTATTAACCAAGCTGAATCTAGATCCCACATACAATGTCACATGATAGAGGCAGCATTTGATAATGAATTGGAAGAAGATCCTCTTAAAGACACTCATTATCAAACAATACTTACTACCTCTATTTCAAATAGTAAAACTGTGGATATTGAGCCAGGAAAAACTTTAAACATTAATAGTAACTTGACTCCCGAACAAGAAGAAAAACTTATTCAACTACTGAGAAAATACAAGGAAGCATTTGTATGGGATTATCCAGACATGAAGGGAATCGATCCCCAATTATGTACACACCACATTTACACATAAAAGGATGCAAGGCTTGTTCACCAACCCCAAAGGAGACTTAACCCTCATCTAAAAGAAATTTTGAAAGCTAAACTACAAAAGCTTTTAGATGTAAACTTTATTTATCCTATCTCCGATAACAAATGGGTCTCTCCACTTATAGTGGTGCCAAGGAAGAATGGGAAGTGGAGGATTTGTGTATATTACAGAGAATTAAATAAAGCAACACAAAAAGACCACTTTCCCCTGCCATTCATTGACCATGTATTAGATACATTAGCAGGAAAGGAATTCTTCTCTTTCCCGAATGGCTTCAGTGGATACAATTAGATTCAGATTGCCCCTGAAGACCAAGACAAAACTACTTTTACCTGTCCTTAGGGAACGTTTGCCTACAGAGTTTTACCTTTTGGCCTATGCAATGCCCTTGCCACATTTCAAAGGGCTATCCTCAACATCTTTTCAGATTTAATAAATGAAGGGCTCGAAGTATACATGAATGATTTTACACTATACGAAGATGATTTTGACCCAACACTAGACACATTGGAAAAGGTGCTGCAACGATGTATCGCTACCATGCTCTGCTTGAGCCATGAAAAATGCTATATGATGATGACTGAAGGACTCATCTTAGGTCATTATATCTTCGCAGTTGAAATACAGGTAGATACGACCAAAATTCAATAAAATTTGTTAATACCTACTCCCACCACACAGACAGAGGTATGCAGTTTTCTTGGATTTTCTGGTTATTATAGAAGATTTATAGAACATTTTTCTCACATTGCTACACCTCTATACGCATTGACTGGGAATGTTGACCTTTTTTGGATAGATAAATGTGACCGTGCTTTTGAGGATCTGAAAAAGCTTGTGTCAACAACCCCAGTACTCAGAGGTCCAAATTGGGACCTGCCATTTCAAATTTCATCAGATGCTTCAGATACAACTATTGGAGCAGTCCCTGGGCAGGAAGAAGACAAAAAACGATATGCAATTTATTATATTAGCAAGAATTTGTCTCTTGCTGAGTTGAACTATACTGTTACTGAAAAAAGAATTTTTAACTGTAACACATGCTGTAAATAAATTTAGGCATTACATCACTAGATATCCTATTGTTTTATATACAGATCACTCTGCCATAAAATATTTAGCAAATAAACCAATCACAAACAGTAGAGTAACAAGATCGCTGATTTTATTGCAGGAATTCGACATCAGCATAAAAGACCGACCTGGAAAAGAAAATCCTATAGCTAACTTTCTCTCACAAATGCCAAAACCAATGGACGCAGCAACAGTTGAAGATCAATTTCCAGATGAACATTTGTTCGTTGTCACTATTAAAACACCCTGGTATGCTGATGTTGTGAATTATCTAGCAGTAGGAAAATTACCAAAACATCTAACTCCCAATGAATGAAAGTAGATTGTCCAGCGTAGTACCTGATTCTTTTGGATTGGGGGCTACCTATTTCATTCAGGGGCAGATATGCACATCAGGAGATTCGTATGTGAAGATGATTTTTTTGACATTTTGAAAGCTTGTCACGACGGACCTTGTGGCGGACATTTCACAGATCGAAGAACTGGTCACAAAGTTCTGCAAACAGGGTATTATTGGCCTACAATATTTAAAGATGCAAAGAAATTTGTTCAAGCTTGTGACAATTGTCAAAGAGCAGGATGCCCTGGATAGTCTGACGAAATGCCTCTGAACCCATAGCTAGTTATTGAACCATTCGAACGATGGGCGCTCGATTTTGTGGGCCCAATCATCCATCATCAAACCAGAAAACATATATTTTGGTAGCAACAGAATATGTCACCAAATGGGTTGAAGCAGAGGTATTTCCAAGAGCTACAGAGGATTTCGTTATTCAGTTCCTGTTCCACATATTTGTGTGATATGGCCTTCCAAAAGACATAATCACAGATGGAGGACCATAGTTTGCTGGTAATAAAATTGCTGCAACATTGAAAAACTATCACATTTAGCATAAAATTACCTCTCCTTACCACCCACAGGAAAATGGCCAAGTAGAGCGCACAAACAAAGTAATAGAAGAAATATTGTCAAAAACCATTGCATCACACAGACGCGATTGGGCTACAAGATTTCCGGAAGCCTTGTGGGCATACAAAAGGGAGAAGCAATACTGGTTATTCACCATATCAGCTAGTATTTGGAAATGAACCCATATTTCTAATAGAATTCGAAACACAAACCTTGAGAACAACACAAGAAGTCGATCTAGATTTAAACGAGGCCCAGATTAATAGATTACAGCAGATCAACGAGCTGCATGAAATCAGGCTTACTACTCTTCAAAATACCACATTGATCCAACAACAGAGAGCCAGATGGCACGACGGCCTCATTAAAAAGAAAGTCTTCCGCGAAGGAGATTGGGTGCTCCTATATGATTCCAGGTTTCAGGATTTTCCAGGGAAACTTCAGACTCGCTGGCTGGGACCATACGAAATCCAAAAGGAACATGATAATGGAACCATTACTCTAACCACCATTGATGGATCAGGACATACCTTTAAGGCAAACGACCATCGAGTTCGATTATACCGCAAACCACTTACTCGGGAATCCTTCTACCAACAACTTCGTGAAGACTCCGACATGCAGATTCTGGTTGAGGAAGAGAAATGTTCCTCACCTTTGGTTCATTAAGTGATTTGATTGCTTTTACATTTTGTACATAATTCTTTTGTTTTTTTTTGTGTAAATTACTTCCTATACATTTTTTCGTTTCTACAACTTTTTCACTTTTGCTATTCCTTTTGGATGGAATATCGTTTTCACCATTTTGTTGTTCCGTTTTGAAGGAACAACACTTCTGCATTTTGCTGTTTCTTTTTGAAGGAACAACACTTCTGCATTTTGCTGTTCCTTTCGGAAGGAACAACATTTTCACTGTTCTGCTGTTCTGTTTTGAATAAACAATGCTTTTGCATTTTGCTATCCCTTTTCGAAGGAACAACAGTTCCACCATTTTGCTGTTCCTTTTCAAAGGAACAACACTTTTGCATTCTGTTGTTCCTTTCTGAGGGAACAACATTTATGTCATTTTGTTGTTCCTTTCTGAAGGAACAACACTTTCACGTTTTGTTGTTCCTTACATTTTGCTGTTCCTTTCTGAAGGAACAACATTTCTGCATTTTTGTTGTTCCTTTCCGAAGGAACAACACTTCCGCCTTTCTACTATTCCTTTCCGAAGGAACAACACTTTTACGTTTTGTTGTTCCTTTCTGAAGGAACAACGCTTCTGCATTTTTGTTGTTCCTTTTCGAAGGAACATCAATTTTGTTTTTCTATTTTTCCTTTCCGAAGGAACATCACTTTCGTTTTCTGTTGTTCCTTTCTGAAGGAACAACACTTTCATTTTTCATTATTCCTTTCCAAAGGAACAACACTTTCATTTTCTGCTGTTCCTTTCTGAAGGAATAAAACCTTCATTTTTTCGTTGTTCCTTTCCAAATGAACAACATTTTCGCATTTTTTGTTTGCGCTTGTTTTCTTTGCTGTTCCAATTAAGGGACAACTGTTGTTCCTCTCAATGAACAGCAGTTTCGAGTATATTTTTGCCTTTTGCTTGCAATTTTGTGTACAGTAGCTATTCTATCTTTTTAGAGTGCATTTTCTTCTTTGTGTGTTTTTCCATTTGGACCATTCTTGAGAGTCATGGTCATTTAAAGCGCAACTATACATTTATGCAATGAAAACAAAAACTAGAGGATACCGAAATCAACAAATTACATAAAAATCATTATCTTTAGAAGAAAGTGCTTTGAATTGATAAGAGAAAAGAGGAAATGACACAACTATTGATCACCTTGTTGTCATTATTCTACTAATACCGATATGATTGATTATTTTTATCACGATGGTTCTTTCTAAATCTCCATAATTCTCTTTGATCATTATTATTGAATAAGAATAAGGGCATATTTTTCTCTATTGAGATGTTAAGACTTTTTCCACCATCCCTACTCTTAAGGAGTGTTGAACCACCCCCTGTATATAAATAGGAAAAGTGCTATATAAAAGATAAAAGAAGAAAAAAAATGTTTATATGATTGCTAACATGATTTGTCAAATGAAGGATAGGGGGTCTCATCAAGAGTTAGCCTACCATGATCATAAGGAAGAAAGTGAAGTGGCATTCCCACTATGGCCACCACACTAGGGATATGATCCAAGCGGCACATTAGAAAAAATAAAGAGTCCTTGGAACAGGAGGTCTCATCATGAGTTGGCCTGCCCACCTTTCACTCCTTCCTTGTGAATGGCATTATGATTCTTCTGGTTACCAAGCCAGCATAATGGCCTCCATTTTGACAGTGCACAACACTTTCCTAGGCATACACAAAGGATTATGGTTCCAAGGGTGAAATAAACAACTCTGTCAAGGTTATGGACACCTATCGGAAACAGAGCTCTGTTGATGGTATTGAAGTCATATTTCTTATACACCAATAGCAATTATAAAACCCTTATTCTTATATATTTATAAATCGTTGAAATGAGATTATGTATATAATCCTTCCAAACCTTTGATACATGAAAATCAATTACAAATCAATTATGACGGTAAAAGTTGATACTGACCACATAAGACCTTTTATGCATGTCAGCTGTCTTATCCTCCAATTCTCGCATCATATCACAACATTTCCTTATTTATTAAGCGATTCTATTATAACTCCTCAATTTCGGGATCCGCTCGTTGTTGTAAACATGGCATTTCTGCATATGCTGTTCCTTTATGACTCTGTACTATGGCAGTTTAGCATGTTGCTTCTTCATTTGATGGCCAAGGTCAACCTATCACATTGCAGGGGGGGCAAAGGCTACCAGGTGATCCCTATAATTCGTTGGCATACATGTCAGATTATATATTTCCGTGTTTTGCTTTGCAAAAATTAGCAGTAAGTTTGAAATTCGAACAACTTGATGTTCCGACATCTTCTTTGTGTTTTCCTAACAACCAACTAAAATTTGAACAACCTGCTATTCCATTATCATCTCCGTGTTTTTACAGTGTGCTAAGCATGGGAGGTAGATCAATTCACAGTGAGCCACAGATGTTGATGGTATTCGACGCTGCACGAGAGATCCTAGCAAGGGCAGGATGGATAGTTTATCTTAATCGTCTACAACAATCTAATGAGACGATGACAATTAAGTTTTTACAGAACTTGCAAGAACATCATTCCATGGTGAGAGGGAGACAAATAGCAGTCACTGATGATATAATTGCAGAGGTTTTGGGACAGCCAACCACTAGACCTGTGTGGACTCTGGAAAATGTGATACTGTGAGACGCCATGAAAATCTTCTAGGATGAAGGGCAGAACCCGACTGTAATAGGAAAGGGAGTTTTATCAGCAACCTCGGGAGAGTCGTGGAAAGAATTGGCGAGAATTATCCAGAGCTACATCACTTGTGACGGCAAGAAAGATGTGGTAAGACCACAACATCTTAAACTTTTAGCTGCATTAAAGCAAAAGTGCGCTGTGAATTTGCCTTTGTTTTTAAATTCTTTATTACATGATGTTGGCCGAAGCATGAAGAAATCTCGTCATTTAGAGTTTGTAGTAAGTCACCATGGATTAATATGACTGATAGTCAGCTACAACCTTGCCCAACAATAGAGCAGTTGGGAAGAACTGATTTTCACGATAGACGGAGGACTAGCTTTGCCAGCCCCAAAGCGAAAACATGTTGCCTATACATCGAGCAGACCTTTGAAACGAAGGAAATATGTCAGACTGGTAAGGATTAGGGGAATGCTGAGAAATCACTAGGAAGACAGTAGTCAGCCTATGGAGATACATGATTCAGGAGATGAAGAATCCCCACAATTGGAAGGTGGGGAGAATGAAAAACAATTGGAGGAAAATGATGAAGGAGAACTGGAGGAAGAGACTGAGCAATCTAGTCAGGAGGAAGAGGAAGCAGAGAAACATAGTGAAAGTCCACTGCAAAACCTGCTACAAGAAGATGAGTTGGCACAGATTCTGGCTAATATGGGCAAATATGCCCAAGCTCATAGCTCACTTAACCTCCACACCGAAGAAGGACCACAGGAGCACTCTGTTCATGACAAAAGTGAATCCAAAGAACTGTGTGATGAAGAAGAAGGACCACAGGAGCACTCTGTTCATGACAAAAGTGCATTCAAAGAACTGTGCGATGAAGAGGAAGGAGAAGAGGATCACTCTGCTCATGATGAGAGTGTATCGGGGAAGAAGAACGACGATAATGAAGAAGAGGAACAATCCATTCCTAGTCAGATACACCAGAAGAATTTCACGAGGAAGAGGAGGTAGAGGAATAAGATGCTAAGGAAATAGCAGAGCAAGCTAGGGTTTCTACCCCTGAACAACCAGATCAGCATGGCACTGAAGAAGCACCCCGAGAAGGAAATAAGGAAATTTACCAAGATGAAGGCACAACACTTAACATACAAAGCCCAGGCCGTAGTAAACGAACAATTGTTCCTTCCAAGAAAACAAAAGAAATTAAAAGATTGCAAAAGGAACAACAGAGACTGCTTAACGTGATTAAGAAACTTCGACAATAGATAAGGGTTTTGAAAATGTGGAAGAAGTCAAAAGGAACCTCTATGGTAAAGCATGCAACCAATCAGACAAAACCCCTTGAGAAAAAGATTAAGAGGACTCAAGTCCAACCTGCCATTCAAAATTGAAAAGAACAGCATCTGACTGTTGTCCATGTCGAAGTACAAACAGATAACGTATCGACCTATGACAAGGAAATTCAGACAGAGGCACCGTCCTCTAAAGAAACTCGAACCATAAAGATGAGGCACTGTGATAAGAAGATCCAAGTAGATCTCCTACCTATAACTACTATGTTGAACAACAACCCGAGGACAGTAACTCTGCGGAAAGATTTGGCACAAGCCCAACAAACAATAAAGGAACTTACAGAGCAGACTGTCCCTCGAGAAAAATATGAGAAATTACAACAACAGTTGAGGAACATTAACATATCCGAAAGCCAGGCCTTTGAAGGATGGCGAAAGGTAGAAGAAAGAGTAAAAAAGGTAACTCACAGACTAGACATAGTCATCAAACAAATGGATACCTTATGCTCTCTGTATACTGACGTTCTAGCGTGTAAGGCACCTGCTAGGAACTATGCTTTGTTTTTAATGGAAGGATATTTACAATTGAAAATTAAAGCTGTCAAAGCAGAAGTACCTATAGAGATAAACAACATTGATGACTTCATAAATTGTTGTAAGCATTACGGAGTGAAAGTTCAAGGACTATTATGTGAATTCTATTTGCACAATCTTGTATTAGATGGAGAAACATATCAGAACCCTAGCCCTTTTGTGGGTGATGTCCAACTGCAGGCATTCATTTCTTTTGGTGTTAATCAAATAAGTGGCTTAAAGCCTACAATGTCTTTTAAAGACAAGAGAATGGATTAGATTTATGGGTGAGAGGAGAACCTAGAGACCCAGAGCAATTATGGAATAAACATAGGAGCCAAATTAGAACTCGGGGAGTGATCGAAGCATTGGGACCTATCCACACAGTATTCATACGACAAGGGATAGAATACTTATTTACCATCAAAGACCTTACCATAGCAACAACCAAATTTTGATACCAGATTTCTAATCCGAACATCCAAAACTGAGAACCATTTAGTCATGAGAACTTTAAGCTAGCTGCTGACCGCTTGGGTATCTATGGTGACCTCGTTTTGAGAGAAGACCCGTGTTGGTTAGGCTGTAGGTTCAGAAGTCTAATTATTTGGCACCTTGCACCAGGATATCAAGCCTTATATGAAATGCCTGAAGGATAGATATGACATTTCATTAAATTCCTATCTAGCAATCATGGTTGAAGACCACCTCATGAGATCTCTTCTCCAGTCTATTCCCTAACTGCCTTGCATGTCAATTATAATGTTTTCATGAGGGCATGAAAAAGGGTAAGCAGGGGTGTGTGTTGAGCACTAGAGAAGGTATGTAATTACCACTTATTTTGTCATCTTTTCCTTAAGTTCATAACTTTTTTACATTATGAAATAAGTATATGGTGAAAGATTATGATAAAGTCAAGAAGATTTGTGTACAACGTAAAATGACTAATAATTACCCTTTTCCTATGCAGAAAAAGGAGAAAACGGAAGATCGCCATTCTAAAGGAAATGACAAGACAAGGTTAACTTTTGTCCCTGTGACAGGGAACCACATCTAAATGAGGCAATCCAAATTGGAGCGTATAAGCTAGGATAAGGAAAAGACGACACCAAATCAGCGCAAGAGAACAAGAAGACAACTGAGAACTAACAATATGGCGAATCCCTCAGGATCGTTTGATCCTGAGGGATTGCTACTTTAACGATTCTCTGCATCGTTGATATCTTCGCTCGGTTGCTATAAGAAGGGGTAACATTGCTAGCACAAGGGACAGACTATTGTTGTTTTTATAAAATTCACTGTTGTAATTGAATCTTTGATCATTGACTCTCTCTAAAAGAGCGGTTACTGTAACTCTATTTTGATGCTTAATATATAAACTTTGTTGTTGTTCCATCTTTGATTTTTGAGTAATCTTAAGCAGTGCGTCCCTGGAGGCCAAGGGCCTGGCCCTGGTGGCTCACTTGCTCCTGTACCATTTTTTTTTATTCTAAGTCGCGTGTGGTTTGAATTCTCTTATTCATTTTGTTCAGTAATTTGTTGTTCCTTATTATTTCACATATTGGTTCTGTTATATCTTTTTTCTATTTGAACAAGTAATGTTATTCTCTACAACAGGAATGTTATGCTATTCATTCGAAATTTATATCACATCATTGTTCCTTTAACGAATTGATATTATCATATAACATTGTTGTTCCTTCTAGATTGCCGTTGCTGTTCATTTATAGAGTAATGGTGTTGTGCATTCATAAATTGGTATTACTGTGTATTTATCCACGATTTACTTCCGAACGTGATTGCTGTTCATTTAGGATTGTTGTTCCACCATGATCGCAATTGCTGTATCTTTATAACCGTGATTAACAACTGTTGTACCAAAACTCAGATTACTGTTCCTTTCAATATAGAAGTGTTGTGTGTAATATTCGATTGGGTTTGCTGTGCATTTAAATTTGATTCAGGTTGCTGTTCAATATTTCATTTCCTTTAGTTTGTTGTCTCATTTCCGTTTACTGTTTAAATTATTTCCGAAGTGAGGATTGTTGCTTAATTCCTGTAGAATACAATTACTGCTCATTCATTTCTGTAGGTTAAGGCTTTGCTGTTCAATCTTGTTAAATAAATTAGTTGTTGTTCCATTTCCTGTTATTTGAATTACTATTTCTTTGGTGTGTAGAACGATCTGAAACTGTAGTGAACACTGACTGTTGTGTCCAGTTCCTAGGTTGATGATCTTTTTGATTGCTTTTCAATTACGTTAGTTTACAAAGGGAAGAGTTATTATTACTGTACCCTTGACTGATGAAGTACTATAGTTTCTTCATTGAACGATTTAGTTACAAGCATTTCCAATTCTTGCCATTACATATAGAAGTTTGTTTATAGCATTTAGAAGCACTATACTACTAACATTTAGTCTGACAAATGATTGCCTCAAACTGAGTACACTCTTTGAGATAACAAATCGTTCTTGGATTGATAATTAAAGTAGGGTAAATAGAGGTGAAAAAAGACCCTTTTTATTGCTCGACAACAAGGAAGTAAAATTTTCTATTGAGTTGGTGCTAGGGGCAGTTCCAAAAACAAAACACGTTACAGGATGAGCACACCTGAGTTGGTAGAGTTAAAGTTGCAGCTGAAAGAGATGCTTGACAAAGGATACATTAGGTAAAGTGTATCGCCTTGGGGTGCACCAATATTGTTTGTGAAGAAGAAGGATGATACTCTAAGATTATGCATTGACTACAGGCAGTTGAACAAAGTGACCATCAAGAACAGGTACTGGCTACCAAGGATTGATGACTTGTTTGATCAACTAAACAGAGCATACATGTTCTAGACAATTGATCTAAGATCCAGATATGATCAGGTACGCATTAAAGAGGAGGACATTTACAAGACAACTTTCTAGACACGGTATGGGCATTATGAGCTTTTTGTAGTTACATTTAGTTTGACTAATGCTCTATAACATCCCTATTGAAAATTTCCTGTAATAAAAGTTAATAAAGGCAAAACAATAACCATGGTTGATGGGATACTTATTCCAAGCTGAATGTTGGGAAAAATCCTAGTCATGGGGATCAATTGTGATTTATTAATGGCTAAGGAAATTGGAAAAGGCAATGGCTAAGGCTTTGGAAAGGCAAATGGCATTTTTGGCATATTTATTTATGAAAATAATGGAAATTAGGAGAAAAGGGAGGTGAAAGGTCACAGGTTGCATGTGAGGAGGAAAATGAAGGAAAATAATGGAAAATGAAGAAAATAGAGGCCTCATTCATAAAAAAGGCTTTTGAGGATCTATTGGTAACCTTTTGTTCGTTCAGTTTTGGAGCTCTCATTATTCTCTCTCTCTATCATACTTTTGGATAGAATTTTCTTGGAGCACTCTTGGAGGGTGTGGCATACTTGGATTTTTTTTTAGCAGGAAGGAAAAGGAAGAGAAGGAGAGTGCAAGAGGACATCAGGATCAACAACTATAGGCGGATTTGCTTACAAGTACCAAGTTGCATGTATGTTTTCCTCACTAGTTTTGGCATGCATGTGGAATATTGTCATGATTTTTCACTCACATGGAGGAATGCCTGGATTGACAGTGGATTGCCTAGCCTTTGTATTTCCCGGATAGTGATGGACATTGTGGGTTTATTTCCTTGTGTTCTTTTGGTTGGTTCTCATGTTTCCTTAACTTGGGTTGAGTTACTAGTTCTTGGATCCTTGGTTGGACAAATGCTCAGGAGCCCTGTAACAATTTTGGTTGAGTTACTAGTCCCATAGCCTTGGTTGGACAAACACTCTAGAGCCCTTAGTGGGTTGAGTTACTAGTCCTGGAGCCTTGGTTGGACAAACGCTCTTGAGCCCAGCGACAATTGCGGGTTGGGTTACTAGTCCTCAAGCCTTGGTAGGAACAAATGCTATGGAGCTCTGGATGGCTGGTATAACGACCAACCTGATGATGGTTTTGTGATGTCCAACCGTGAGGTGGAATCACTATTTGATGGGTTGAGGTGGTTGGCCTTTGGAAGCCCTGAATGGTTTTGGATTGATGTGTTCTATGAGATCCACATTCATGCTTGGAATATGGCACAGGGGTAAATGGATGAAGAGAGATTTGGCTCAACCATTCTAGGTCAGGTGGAACAGGGAAGTCCCATCTCAATTTTGGATTTTGCATCATCAATATGAAGTTATTTCTCCTTGTATTTCTATGAGTATTATATTGGTTTATATGTGGATCATATGGATGTGATTTCATTGGTATTTATGTTGCTATTATGTTGGTTATATATATGTTTTATGATAGTAGCTATGTATGGCACTTATCATGTTTTTACTGGTAAATGAATGAACAATGTATCTATGACCTAATGGATGAAATGGTAGTTGATGTGTTGAAGTATCAATGTTTCTTAGCGATTCTCAGCTAAGTATGAGACCCCTATTCTCATATTTGTTATTTACATCCGTAGATTACATATTCGTGATATGTTTGACGAAATGCCTATCATGGCTAGTAGGGGTCCCGTCAAGGTCTTATTCAAGTAAATGTTTTTGCAATGTCATTTCCCTTTTATATTACTATTATGAACATGTCATTCTATTCTGGGCAGTGACATGGGCTATGGGCTTGAAAAAGTGGCTCAAATCTCGAGGACGTTGGAAAAACACTGTCCAAAAAAGTCCCTGGACACTGGCTTGCAAGCCTGTGAGAGCATCCAGAGGCCTCTGGATGTTATCACGCCCATAACATGAGAGCGTCCAAAGGTCAAGTGGTCCAAAAGCTCAGTGGGACCAAGGGGCTAGTTGGCAGAAAGGTTGGATTGGTTCTTAAGGGTTCTAATACTGACGTTGAATGTCTATATGGTGTGTTTCCGTTTGTTCCTCTTCCTTATCGTGACTTAGGAGGTCGAATCATATCATAGTGGCCTCTCGTCGCATGTTTACCCCGGTTGGCTAGTTTGGAGGAGGGTGTTACAGAGTGGTATAAAAGCATGGTTCACCCCTCAGACTAGATGGGATATGTGTTGGAAATGCATCATGTCAGTTGTATGTGTGTCTCTTACACTTTCATTTAATGTTCTTGTTGCATTTGCATAGTGTTGATCATGGTTGTAGTGATGTCGTCATGTGGAAGTTGACATTTTCATTGCGGAGTGCATCATCGTGAGTGTATGATTGGTTACATGTTGTTATATGTTGCTTACATGCATTATTTTGCATGCTTGGTTACATTCTCGTATGTTTGTTTACATTCTTGTATACTTGGTTAAATGTATCATTATTGTAGGTTTGGTTACAAGTATTGTTTGTTTATACTTGATTACATGTGTTTATGCACGTGCATGGTTCATTACGCATTACTTGTGCATGTTCATGTTTGCATGTGGTCAAGTGTATAGTGATGTACTGGTTGTTTTCATGCATGAGGTCATGGTATGCTTTATTGATAAGGTCGTGCATTGATGACTGGACCATAGCTAGAATGATGGTTTCATGGTTATATGCTTATGTATTATGTTTCTAAACGATGTCATGATTATATTATACATGTATCATGTTGATTTGTTGATCTTGCAAACAAGGTATCTTCCGCGATCTATGCTAAGTTATGTTGGTTTATGGTGCTTTGGTTTAGCTAACATGATATACCTTGGTGGAAGAAATATCAAATGGCTAGCAAGATGGTAGACTACAAGGACTCTCCCTATGAAACATAAGAGAAATATGGTGTTGGGAACTCTTTCGATTTGGTAGATACAATGAAAATCTTAAAGGAAGAAATAAGGAGTTGTAAGACAGATAATGACAAAATCATGTCGACACAGGAAAAACAAGCAGAGGTAAATGCAATGATACTTCAGAGTTTGTCAAATTTGTAGCGACAGGGACCACGTTAGATAAACTATGAGCAAGAGGATAGAACTAATGTGGCATATGGAAGTAGGTCGGATGGTGGTCATAGGTCACATAGAGATGACACGGTTAGAGATGGCAGATTGTTGGACACTCTAGATAGGAGGAGGGATATACACAAGTATTATTCTAGTTCTGATTTAGATAGGCATTATGATTGTCATCGTTATCATCCCTACAAGAGAAGTGATAGGGGATACTTGCCATATGAGTTTAAGAATGCAATGGCACCTACATTTGATGGAGAGATGAAGAAACCACAGGATGTAGAGGCATGGTTTCTTGGCATGAGGAATTTATTTAGGTTGCATGACTATTCAGAGAACATGAAAGCCAAAGTAGCTATATTCAGTCTCTAAGGCAAAGCAAACATTTGGTGGGAAGACGTGAAGAATGTCAAATGTATTCATGAGGAAGACTTGACTTGGAGTGAGTTTGAGTGATTATTCAAGAAGAAGTATTTGTCAGAGAGATACTTTGATGACAGGGTAAAAGTATTATATGAGCTAAAGATAGGATCAATGACGTATGGCGAGTACACTAGCAGGTACTTAGAGCTACTACGGTATGTGCCTTATCTCACCGAGGAAAAAGACAAGATTCAGAGGTTCATTAGTAGATTACCGGTTGTGTTCAAACACATGATTGAGTTTGATGAACCTAGATCATTGGAGGAGGCCATTTGAAAGCTAAGCCATTGCTATGAACAATCGAAGTGCAAATCTAAGAATAATCCATACTGGAAAGGTATTGGAAAGAACAAAGGAAAATGGGACCACGAGCAAGATCTCTGGGTACAGATAATAAAGAGAATGTTGCACCATCTAAGAAGTTCATTGCATCAGATAGAGGACAAGGACATCAATATGAGGAGCATAATAAGGGGCTTATGCAGTTTTGGACTTGTGGAGGGGATCATCGCAGGAGAGATTGTCCACAATATTAGGGTGGTATGCCTCATATATATAGTGCACACGACGCACAAACTATTGGGGATGATGGTCAAAGTGTTCCTCGTATTTATGCAACATTGGATAACAAACATGCAGACCATCATGCATCTATCATTGAGATGGATGGTAAGCTTTGTAATCAAGTTATTTTCATTTTGATTAATCCTGGATCTAATTATAGCTATGTTAGTCCTGACTTGGTGGATAAGTGTGGTTTGAGTAAGGAATTGCATGCAAAACCTTGGTTAGTGCAGTTGGCTACAGGTACAAAGAAGCGAGTTCACAATTGGGTAACAACTTGTGCATTTAATTTGAATGGTATGCATACTGCAACACATTTTAATGTATTCTTGTTTGGATCATATAATATGTTCTTGGGCATGGACTAGTTGTACCTTCATAGAACCAAGGTTGATTGTTATGAAAAATCAATTAAGTTTGTGGATGATAATGGGGAACCAAGAGCCTTGCAGGGAAAGAAGAAACCCGCATCAGTTAGGATGTTGAAAGTTATGCAAGCAAAGGGTAGTCACAGGAAAGGGTGTGTGTTATTTGCAGTGCACATTTATAGTGACAAGGGTAAGGAATTTGAAGATGCAGATGTGTTGAGAAAGTGCCCAATTTTACAGTAGTTCAAGGATGTATTTCCTTAGGACATTAACTAGTTGCCACCTCACAGGGTGGTAAACTTTTTTATTGAGTTAGTGCCAAGGGCATCTCCAACATCAAAAGAACCTTACAGGAAAAGCACACTTCAATTGGTGGAGTTAAAGCTATAGTTGAAGGAAATGTTGGACAAGGGATACATTAGACCAAGTGTATCACCATGGGGAGCATTGGTGTTATTTGTGAAGAAGAAATATGGTACTCTCAGATTATGCATTGACTATGTGCAGTTGAACAAAGTGACCATCAAGAACATGCATATGTTACCAAGGATTGATGACTTGTTCGATCAATTGAAGGTAGTAGTATTGTTCTCGAAGATTGATCTAAGATCCGGATATCATTAGGTATGCATCAAAGAGGACATTTACCAAAAAAAAATCGAACCAGGTATGGGCATTATGATTTTATTGTAGTTCCATTTAGTTTGACTAATGATCCAACTACATTTATGTGCTTAATGAATAATGTATTGCATCCTTATTTGGACAAGTTTGTTATTGTGTTCATTGATGACATATTGGTATATTCTAAAAATGAGGAAGATCATGCTGAGCATTTAGCAGTAGTGTTGAGTTTGTTGAGAAAGAATCAGTTGTATGCTAAGCTCAATAATTATAGTTTCTTTCAGATGGAGGTACATTACTTGGGGCATGCTGTCTCCAAGGAGGGAATTGTAGTAGATCCAAAAAAAGATAAGGGCCATCATGGAGTAGGTAGCTCCTAAGAATGTAGATGAGGTGAGATCTTTCATGGGGCTAGCAAGCTATTATAGGAGGTTCATTAGGAACTTCTCACATATTGCTTATCATATCGCATCATTGCAGAGGAAAGGTAAGAAGTTTGAATGGATATGGGAGTGTGAGGCTAGTTTTGATCATCTTAAGCAGTTGTTGACACATGCATTAGTGTTAAATATTGAAGATCCGGATAAAGAGTTTGTGGTATGCACAAATTCTTGCAATAAAGGACTTGGTGGAGTCCTTACGTAGGATGGACAGGTGGTATGTTGTGAGTCGCGAAAACTGAAAGAGCACGAGCAAAACTACCCCACACATGATCTTGAGATGGCAACAATTATACATGCATTGAAGATGTGGAGACATTATCTTATGGGCAAGAGGTTCACATTTATGAGTGATCACAATGGTTTGAGATATCTATTTGACCAACCAGATCAGAATGGCAGGCAGGCTTGGTGGTTGCCCACGATCAATGAGTTTGATTTTGAGATCAAGTACATTAAAGCAAGGAGAACAAAGTGGTAGATGCTCTTAGCACGCGAGTATAGGTATATCACTTGGCGGCCATGAGCTCCTATGGGACAGACTTCTAAGATAAGATCTTGTAGGTATGTCAACAAGATGTCAGATATATGGATATTATGCACAGGTTGCAACATAGTATAGGTACATGTACAAGTGATAGCACAGGTACAGGTACAAGTGCAGGTGCATAGGATATGGATTATTGTCTTACAATAGATGGATTGGTCATATTTAGAGACAAGATAAATGTGACAGATAGTAATGATCTCAAGAAGGTGATATTGAGGGAGTTTCATGCGAAACCATATTCGGGTCACCCTGGTTATTAGAAGACACTTAGAGCAGTGAAGAAATTTTATTATTGGTCGAACCTCAAGAGGGATGTAGTAGAGTTTGTGGCTAGGTGTTTTGATTGTAAGTGTGTGAAGGAAAATTATAAACATCGAGGTGGAGTGTTATAGCTAATTGCAGTACTATAATGGAAATGGGAAGTCATTTCTATGGACTTCATCACAAGGTTGCGGAGGACAGTGAGACAACATGATTCCATCATGGTTATTGTGGACAGGCTGACGAAGGTTGCCCATTTCATCCCAGTGAAGTCTACATTCTCAGTTAGTGATTTAGCACAAGTATTTATAGTTATGTGGTCAGGTTGCATGGTGTTCCAAAGAAGATTGTGTCAGATAGGGATGCAAAGTTCACTTCCAAGTTTTCGAAGAAGTTATTTGCAGGTTTGGGCACAGAGTTGGCCTTTAGTATACCTTTTCATCCACAGATAGATGTAGAGATAAAGAGGGTCAATAGGATATTGGAGGACATGTTGAGGATGTATGTAATGCATCAACAACAAAACTAAGAAGAGTACCTTCCACTGGTAGAGTTTGCTTACAACAATGGGTATCAGGAATCTTTGAGGATGAGTCTGTTTAAGGCATTGTATGGGCGAAGTTGCAATACTCCTATCAGTTGGAGTGATCCAGTTAACAAGGTGCTGATTGGACCAGTCATGTTGGAAAACATGGAATAGGAAATGCAGGTGATCATGAAGAATATAAATGCAACACAGGATACACAAAAGAGCTATGCAGATCGAAATAGGTTTTTCAAGGAGTTCCATGTTAGGGAGCAAGTGTACTTGTGCATCAAACCAAGATGGCACCACGGTTTTATGGACCCTTCAGTATCATTGAGAGGATTGGGCCAGTAGCCTATCAACTTGCACTGCCTCCGACAGTGAAAGTCCATGATGTTTTCCATGTGTCATTGCTTAAGAAGTATGTTAGAGATGGTGATAATGTGATTGAATAGTCTGTATTGTAGGTGGAACCAGATGGAGAATTACAGCTTGAGCCTCAATGTATATTGCAGAAAAAGGTGCTCATGTTTCAGAACTGAGCAATCAAACAAGTTAAAGTGCAATTGAAGCACTTTGGGCCCGAAGAAGCTACATGGGAGATGGCATATCAGATGCGGGCTATGTATCCTTCATTGTTTGCCGATTGAGGCAAAGCAGTTTTGGTATATGTACACATGTATATGGATGAAAATACCACCATGAGCTATGTTATAAAGCTCTAATAAGCGGTATGGGTGTCATGTCATTATGATGTTATGTTGTTATGTTTTCATGTTGGTTTTACTTTCAGTAGATCGATCATTGTAAATACCGCATTGAGCTATGTTATAAAGCTCCATTGACAATATATTTTGCTTATAGCAGTTTTGTGGTTATAGGTGTTGTTGAACACCAATGATGGTTTTCCCCCAAGGGGGAGGGTTCTGTAACAACCTTGGTGAAAATTCCATGTAATAAAAGTTAATAAAGGCAATACGATAACCATGGTTGATGGGACACTTATTCCAAGCTGAATGTTGGGAAAAATCATAGTGATGGGGATCACTTGTGATTGATTAATGGCTAAGTACATTGGCATAGGCAATGGGTAAGGCTTTGGAGAGGCAACTGACATATTTATTTATGAAAATTAGGAGAAAAGGGTGGTGAAAGGTCACAAGTTGCATGTGAGGAGGACAATGAAGGAAAATAATGGAAAATGAAGAAAATAGAGGCCTCATTTATAAAAAGGCTTCTCAGGATCGGTTGGTAACCTTTTTTCAGTTCAATTTTGGATCTCTCTCATTATTCTTTGCCTCTCATACTCTTGGATACTCAGATTTTTCTTGGAACACTCTTGGAGGGTGTGGCATTCTTGGATTTTTGGCGCAAGAAGGAAAAGGAAGAGAAGGAATGGATAAGAGGACACCGAGATCAGTAGCTACAATGGGATTTGTTTGCAGGTACTGAGTTGCATGTATGTTTTCTTCACTTGTTTTGGCATGCATGGAATATTCATGTGGATTATTGGTCATGATTTATCATTGGCATGGAGGACTACCTGGATTGAGAGTGGATTGCGTTGCCTTTCCATTTCATGGATAGCCATGGAGATTCTGGGTTTTTTTCCTTGTGTTGTTTTGGTTGGTTTTCATGTTTCCTTAACTTGGGTTGAGTTACTAGTTCCTGGGGCCTTGGTTGGAAAAATGCTCTATAGCCCTATAACAACTTGGGTTGAGTTACTAGTCCTATAGCCTTGGTTAGACAAATGCTATGAAGCCCTTGGTGGGTTGAGTTACTAGTCCGAGAGCCTTGGTTGGACAAACCATCTGGAGCTCGGCGACAACTGTGGGTTGAGTTACTAGTCCTGAAGCCTTGGTTAGAACAAATGCTTTGGAGCCCTGGATTGTTGGGATAAAGATCGACATGATGATGATTTTGTGATGTCCAACTATGAGGTGGAATCAGTGTTTGATGGGTTGAGGTGGTTGGCCTTTAGAAACCCTGGATGGTTTTGGATTGATGTATTCTATGAGTTCCCACTTTCATGCTTGGAATATTTCACAGGGGTGAATGGTCGAAGAGAGATTTGGCTAAAGTCATTCTACGATCGGGTGGAATGTGGAAGTCCCATCCTAGGTTTGGATTTTGCATCATCAATATGAGGTTATTTCTCCTTGTATTTCTATGAGTATTATATTGGTTTATATGTGGATCATATGGTTATTTCTTTGGTATTTCTAATGCTATTATGCTGGTTATATATATGTTTTATGATAGTAGCTACGTATGGATCTCATCATGTTTTTACTGGTAAGTGAATGAATAATGTATCTATGACCTAATGGATAAAATGGCAGTTGATGTGTTGAAGTATCAATGTTTCTTAGCGATTCTCAGCTAAGTATGAGACCCTTATGTTCATATCTATTATTACACCTATAGATTACATATTCGTGATATGTGTTGGGAACAGGTCCCCTGGGGTCAATTTTGGGGTTAAAAGCCCAAGTTTTGGGGCAGAAAGCCCAAATTTTGTAGGAAAGAATGTAAAGTCTCTACATTTTGTGCCCACGGAGCGTGAAGATGTAAAGAGTTACTAAGGGTTTTTCTCCCTTCTTTTGTATAAGTCATGTCGACTTTAGAGATCTACCCATGGTCCATGGACCATGGGATTGTATAAAAAGGGAGTCTTAGAAGAGTCTAAGGTAGTTCAGTAGTTAATAAGAGTTTAGCAGTGGATAAGTTGGAATCCTTTTTGGGTCTGTGAAGCTAAGAGCAAAGAGTCTTAGTGTAGGAAGAGGCTTTGCCACTGAGTGCATAGAGGCCTAGGGTAGAAGTCCGCAACTGAGTGCGCAGACCCCTACAACTATGTGCTCAGGGTAGTTAGAGTTTGTACTGGAGATTTGAATCAATAATAAAGAGAGTACTATGGAATTACTCGTGTATTTTAATTCTGTTAATTGCATGCGATTATGTTATGTTGAACATTGGGTTTATGTTTTATTGTTATTATGATGCGTGAATTTATATATTTCGCTGTGTTATATGGCCAAAAGTAGAGATATATGTTTACGATAAGATAATCATAAATGCATGTTAAAGTTGGCCAACATTTAAGATAATTCGGGTAATTATACAATAGAGGCGCGTAAGTGCCTGAGCCACCTGTTAAGGTTGCACGAAGGACTATCGTAGACCTTCGTAGAGGTTCAGAGGACGAATAAGGAGAATATATCGCTAAGCCCTAAAAGGCTTATCGATCGGCACGAGGAAAGAGTTGAGGGTATAAAACCGAAATCACAACCATCTTAGGGTGCCTAAACTTGGTTCTTGCATCCCCCCATACTGCTTCGGGTGAGACTTCAGTCTGCGCTTCACGAATTGATGCTGAAAGGGCCAATAGTGTAGGGATTTGCTTGGCTAATTAATGCCGAACTTGGGTCAGGGCCCATCAAGGCAAAAAATGGTTTTGTTGTCGGGAGCAGGATCTGCATAACGAGATGTGTGATGTCGCATCATTGGAATCCAACCAAGAAGGAGATTGAAGACTGATTGGATAGAAAAATCCACGAATTTGTGGTGTAAGAAAACATGAATCCGCGATTGACAAAAGAACAGTGGTTGGACAGATATCTGTACACAGAGATACACGAAATCTTCTTTTGTTCCTTCCCAGTTGAATTATATGAGTGGATTGCGAAGTTGGCAAACAACCAAGGGAGGTGGAGGCTTGATAGTCCGATTTCCTGGACCCCAGAGTTAGTGCGAAAATTGGAAGCATCTGAAGATAAGATCACACATGCTGTTGATCATTGGATCAACCATATCATTGGAGGGTTTGTGACAGAGTTGGCGTTTGATACTTTGGTCAATTACAACAAAGCAGAGCACCTCTTCTTCAAAGTGCCGTGAGGTAAGTATTTGAAATCACTAAATACTTGGATTAATATGCTCTTGTGTGAAAAGCGGGTTATGCAGTTACCTTGATGTTTTGGGGCTATGTGAAGTGGATGGAATTTTAGGGATGGAGGAAGAAAAGGCCCTAAATATAGCCTACTGATTGAGCCTCCTTTGAGTGACGACGAGGGAGCAACACATGATTTTCGCAGAGCACTATTCAATTGATAAAGTAAGGTTTCCCATGAATACTTCATCCACCCACACCACCTCCATCTTCAACCCCACCACTTACGCCCTCACCCACACCACCGCCACCTCCACCACCATTCAACATGGCGAACTCCATAAAGCTACCTATGTTCAAGGGAGTGGTAAATGAAGATCTAGACTAGTTTTGGTTTGTCGTGAAGGCTGTACAGGAAGCTCATGGTATCACAAATGATCAAATAAAGAAAGCGACATTGATTAGTGTTTTGCAAGACCGCATGCTAACTTGGTACATTAACTACTGCATTGATAATCCGACGTTCGCATTGGCAAATATCCAGACTGCGTTGAATGGAGAATTTAGTAGACCTAAGTCTGAGGCGTATTCAATCGTGGGATTCAAAGAGATCATGATGAAGCCTCGTGAGACGCCCTGGGATTTGGATCAACGATTGAAGTGTACGATTCATGAAGCTAACATTAATTTGACTAATGGGTAGCACCATGAATGGTTTGTGGCCTCGCTCCTGCCTCATCTAAGGGTTGTGTTATCACAACATGAGATTGCGACCCAGGAGGAAGCTCTGGAAATCGCGATGAGACTACACAAGACACCGATGCAAGACGG
This sequence comes from Pinus taeda, assembly GCA_000404065.3. Classification (NCBI taxonomy): domain Eukaryota; kingdom Viridiplantae; phylum Streptophyta; class Pinopsida; order Pinales; family Pinaceae; genus Pinus; species Pinus taeda. The sequence continues at coordinate 210,557 of APFE030128764.1, read as the reverse complement.
TAATATGGGGGTTCAACAGATTCATGCACAGTTGTAGAACCTTTGCCTCAAAATGCAAAGTCTGAAAAAAGACAGAACAACTCGGCTAGATGTATGCGAAGAAGTGTGGTGCCTAAAGTGCAAAAGCTAGGGGCATAACAAAGATCAATGTCCAGGTTTTGCAAATTATGTTGCAGCAGGGGGACCAATGCCTTTGAGGTCGGAAGCTGCAACATGGCCAAGTACAGGGTCTGTGCTATGGTGTGCTATCTATCAGGAAGCTGGGAAACATATGATAGACAATTTCCATTTGGTGCAGAAATTTGTACAGACACCGCAACAACTCTTCTGCAACTTCTGTCAATCTGTGGGTCAACATGAGTGCAATTGTCAGAGTTACGAATCAATGATGGATAGCACACCTACATATAGGGTACATCCAGAAACACGACCTCTGGACGAAGGCACTAGAGGAGCGCGAGGCGAGTATCAGGGGTGTGAACGAGGCCGAGGTGGAGGAGGACCTAGTAGAGGTCGAGGGTAGGTTATTTGTTACAATTATGGAGGACTATGACACTATGCGTGAGACTACCCAAACCTGACACGATTTTCATGCCGCTATTGTACTAAGTTTGACCATGCAATGGAGGATTTCCCCATATTGTTAGCTAAGGTATGGGAGAAGGGGGCGTAGGCTTAGCAACCGACTCAAAACTTGTAGATGATGAGGGCTGAGCCTTTGCGAGGAAGACCCTAAGGTAAATATTGTGTTGTGGAGTGGAGCAACGACTGGTGAGGATAAGGGGAAGCAGCCCGAAGAAGGTGAGTGGGTCCGTAAAGCACCATAAAAGGATACCAGGTTTGATCTAGAACACACAAAAGAAACATTTATGGAAGCAAAGAAAAGTTTCGCTGAGGCAACTACCTCAGGGAGTCAAGAGAAGCCAATTGAAAAAATGGACTTGTCCATGATTACCACATCCTTGGAGACCTACATGAAATTTCTCCACGATAGCAAGGCTGTGAAGGGATTGCAGGAGCCGACCAATAGGTGCGTTGGCAAGGAAAACGCTACTGACGGACCCCATGTATTTAGAAAGCTTGCTAAGCTTATGACAAGAACTGACATGAGATGAGACTCACCATGCAGATAGGAGAATACGAAATGGACCAATTTATCTTGGACCTAGGGTTCGACGTGAACGTTTTGCCAAAACAGACATGGGAAAGAATGGGGAGACCTGTGCTATAGTGGTCTCCGATTCAGTTAAGGATGGCGAATCAACAGAAAATAAACCCAATGGGGAGGTTGCAGGGGGTAACAGTTGATATCGAAGGCGCGAGCGCACTAGTTAATTTTGAAGTGATAGAGATTGTCGATGACAACAATCCTTACCCCATGCTCCTTGGGATCGATTGGGCCACTGACATGAATGGGGTAATCAATTTGAAGAAGTGAAAGATGATGTTTGAGAAGAAATTGCTCCGCGTAGTGGTGCCACTGGACCCTCCGGGAGGACTGCGCTATAATCAACCAGTTCGCGATTATGAAAGTGGTGATGATTTGGACCAGATTTACAAAATAACGGCGTGGGATTAGGATTGGGTGAATCCGATGGTAGACAGACGTATTGTGTGGGATCGCGAGAGCTCCTGCACATGAGATTCAAATGAATAACTGGAGCACTGGAAGAATCGACTGCATGAAGTATCTACACTACGTTGTAATATGACGATCAAGTCGTTTGCGTTGTGTATCATCAGAGGTAAGAAATATGTCTTACTATGATGGGTTAACTGATGTTGATCACTTTTTGGATGCATTTGAAAAGGGAAGTACCAGAGAAGCATTGCTTCCAGGCATTAGATTAGGTGCTGCATGCTACACCCGCAAGATGGTGGGGTATGCACAAAGATAATTTTGATGATTGGTGCGAATATAGAAGGATGATGAGGGTACGCTTTGGTCATTCGAAGGTATGATTAACAGAAAACTATGATGGAAGAAATGACCCGCTCGACCATTTGGCCAAATGGACTGAAGTTTATGGAGAAAAGCCTCAACCGAAGTGGGTCCATTTGTTTTGTCATACCTTGGATATTATACCAATGAATTGGTACTTGGAGATAGAACTTCGCCATGGCACTGAAGATGGGATATTTTGCGCCAAGGATTTTTTATGATGTTCAGTTTTGAGGATGGATTTGAATCTATTGATGAAGTGTTGTAGGAGGTTAAGATAACAATTTTCAGGATGCCGCAGGACCCTCTAGACTTGATTCAATCTGATTGGACTACCCAGCTGAGCCATGCACTGGAGTGCTACAATGTAACAACAGAAGAAGAATACAAAGACCCGAGGAAGATTAATATTCCAGAGACTGAAGGTCACCATGAAGTTGAAGGACCACAACTAGGGAACCTAGACATAACCGATCCGCTCAAAACCAGATAGGTGAACATTTGCACGGAGGCAGAGCCGAAGTTTGCAAACATTGGGGACTACTGGGATAATGCGATAGTAGATAAGGTCGCTGAACTACTCCGCAAATATCAGGATCTGTTTCCCACAAAGTTTTCAGATCTGAAAGGGATAATAGGGGACCTGGGTGTCATGAAGATCACCCTAAAATCGAATGCAAAGCATGTGAAGCAATGACATTACCGCCTCAATCTGAAGTACAATGAAAGTGTCCACTTAGAGTTAAACAAGATGCTCGCGACAGATATTATTGAAGCAGTGAAGAATCTGATTGGGTGAGCCCAATAGTGGTTCGAGAAAAGAAGAAGAAGGAAGAAATAAGGATATGCGCAGATCTCAGGAAGTTGAATGATGCTTGCGTGCATGATCCCTTCCCAACTCCGTTCACCGATGAGGTCCAAGATAATGTTGGCGGCTAAGAAGCATATTCGTTCACAAATGGGTTCTCTGGGTACTATCAGATCAAGGTCGCACCGAAGGATAGAAGTAAGATGACCTTCATGCCTGAATGCGGATGCTTCCAGTATATGGTGATGCCTTTTGGGCTGAAGAACGAGCCAACGATCTTTTTGCGTGTAGTCATTCTGGTGTTCAAGGATTTCATTCATGAATTTCTAGAGGTATACTTTGATGATTGGACAGTGTTTAGATTGGTAAAGCGCCAAGTGGAAAGTCTGTGCTTGATGCTAGATACATGTCGGAGGTACTAGATCGTGCTCAATCTGAATAAATTTTTGTTCTGTGTCCCTTTTGGGATCTTGTTGGGTCATGTGGTATGTAGACAAGGCTTGATGGTAGACCCTACAAACATTGCAGTCATAATCAATCTAGAGGCGCCAATGAGTGTGAAACAGTTGCGCGCAACGTTGGGGCATATGAGATACTATAGGAAATTCATCAAGAGCTATGCCGAGATAACCATGCCGATGGGAAAACTGTTAAAGAAGGATGTTACATTCTGTTGGAATGAATAATGCTAGAAGAGCTTCAATGTGCTAATCTTCCCGGATTGGAAGAAGGAATTTCATGTGCATGTGGACACGTCATGTGTTGCGCTGGGAGTAGTATTGACATAGGCCGGTGAGGGGGGCTTGGATCATCTTATGGCGTTCGTAAGTAGGAAGTTTTCCAAAGTTGAGAAAAATTATTCCACGACAGAGCGCAAAGTATTAGCTATGGTGTATGCGCTCTAGAAGTTTAGGCATCATTTGTTGGGTGGAGATTTTAAGATGTATACAGATCATTCTGCATTGAAATACCTGGTCAACAAGCCAGTGTTAGGGGGAAGATATGCATGTGGTTGTTGTTGTTCCAAGAATATGGTTTTGAAGTCATTGTGAAACCAACACGATTGAATGCAGGACCTGATTATCTATCGCACATTGAAATTGGCAAAGAGCTTACTAATTTGGAAGAAGGACTGCTTGACGCACAACTCTTTGCAGTGCACATCGTGGACAACCACTTTGAAGATATTATACACTTCCTAAAAACAGGTACAGTTTCGGAAGGATATACAATCCAACAAAAGAAGGAACCGGTGGTGCGTGCGGTAGACTTTTCTATCATTGCACGACACTTGTACAAAATGGGATCAGATGAAATATTGCGACATTAAGTGCCAAAGTTTGAATGAAACAACATCCTCGCTGAGGCTCATGGTGGAGCTGTGGGAGGTCATTACGCGGGAAAAGCAACACCGCAGAAGATTCTACACGCTGGTTTGTGGTGGCTGACCTTGCATAATGATTCAAAAGCGTATTGTAGGGCATGCGATGCATGCCAAAGGACTAGCAGACCCTTGCACAGGGATGAGCTGTCTCTAAATCCGCAGATATTGCTACAACCCTTCGAGAAGTGGGTGATTGACTTTGTAGGACCGATTCAACCTCCAAGGAAGAAGACGGGTGCGCGGTACATCATCACCGCTTATGAGTACTTAACCAGATGGGCATAAACATAGCTTGTGAAGGACTGCATGAGCGCGATAAGGATAAAATTTATCTTTGAGTACGTACTGAAAAGGTTTGGTTGTCCAAAAATTTTAATGAGCGATCACGATACACACTTTCTTAATGAGACGGTCAATGAGATGACAAAAGAGTTTCAGGTTTACCATCAGAAGGGAACACCCTGTCACCAACAAGCTAATGGAACGGTAGAAGTGTTTAGCAAGATACTGGAGAACACACTAACAAAGGTTTTCAATGCTCAAAGGAATGACTAGGATATGCACGTACCCGTGGTACTATGGGCTTACAAAACGACTTGCAAGAAGCTAACTCGACAAACGTCGTTCAGGTTGGTTTATGGCGTAGAAGCTGTGATGTGATGGAGTACATTGTACCTACTCTATGCATAACAAAATTCATACGAATGACAGATCGGGGAGCCCTGGAAGAGAGGCTCGCACAACTAATAGAGCTTGAGGAGGATAGATTTCTATGTGGATTCCATCAACAAGTACAAAAGGAGTGCGAAAAGGCATGGCACAATCGACACATCAAACTGTGCACCTTCAAGGTAAATGATTTAGTTCTATTATATGACAGCAAGTTTGATAAATTTCCAAGAAAATTTTAGATGCATAGGCTGGGGCCATATTTCATCAAGGAGATTACCGATGGTGGAGCAGTTTAGTTGGTAAAGTTGAATGGAGAACCATTCCCTGGGCGAGTGAATAGCAGCGGATTGAAGCCATACATCAGTGATCTGGCTAGATGAATACATGACGGAAGCACAGTCTTAGCTCTCCAGGCAGCTGAAAGGAGGCGTGAGACTATAAACTACACTACCTGGGTTGGGGAGCTGTGTGATTGGGGAACTGCGCAGAATGAAGGAACGTCACAGTGGCAGCAGAAACGCACAGGGATCTACACTATTCAAGAAGGGACCATGCAGGGCAGATGAAAAGTGATCGTTATGGTCATTATTCATGACTTGAAAGTGGGAAAACAGCTAAATGAAGTGGGGGGGGGGGGCAACATTTAATTTGGAATTTAAGGGCAAGATCTGTGAAAATCTTCCGCCAATTCAACATTTATGAATGAATTTTGGGGGGAACGGTTAGATTTGAATTTGAAATGCCTATAAATTACAAGTGGCTTCCCAATGCAAAACACTTGGAATTTTGAGAATTGAGGTGTTGAGCTCTCAGGCGCGTATGAACCATGAGTACTTTAAAGCTTTGATAGTGAGTTCAGCATTGGAGAAGTTAGCAAAGGAGATGCAGGAGTTGTTGTCTAGTATCATGTCGGGGCCCGCAGAAACCACGATCATTGGAGAAGCAATTGCAGTTGAGGGAACTTCCCCAGAAGTAGCAATGGCAGTTGCCCCGGAGGTTGCGAGCGTCGAAGTACCGATTAAAGAGCCTAAATCACTAAGGTCGCCTAGGCCGAGGCCTACACAGACTAAAGAGGGTAAAAAAAAAAAGAAAGATAAGCAGAAAGCACCACAACCAGTGTGTGCATCACCCAGAAAGTGCCCACAGAATGAAAAGCCCACTGTGCAGGAGAAGGGCAAGTTAGTTGACCTGGATCCTGAAGAGGATGTTGAAGAAATCAATATGGGGGTGGAGGACATTGATGTTGAGGGGTCTGACCCTATCTCTAAACTTCTCGAGTACATTCCTCCGCGCAGAGGCAAGCCAAAGGTTCTGAAGGACATTGATGAAATCAAGGTCACGCTGCATACACGCTTACTGCTAGACAAAATTGTCTTTGAAGGACTATGCCTAGGGAACGTCCCCCATTTAAAACCGGAGGATTAGGATTTGGCTGATACAGAGTGCTTTCCCCACTTAGCGACATATCAACTCATGCACCATGTCTTCTATAAAGACTCTGGTGTGACCATGCTGGAGCAAAGAAAGTGGGTAAAATGGGTGGATAAGGTTGGTCTGTTAAACATGATGTGGGTACCGCATTACAACTGCACACCCATAACCATGATAGTGATCAAGCAGCTACTGTGCTTGGTGCACGATGGGTGCTTGTGGCTAGAGGAGCTGATACTGATCACTAACATGCTGATCCATAGGATCACTCGGCTATCGAACGAATGAGAAAATCCGGCCATGGCATTTGGTAGAAAGATAGGTGAGTGTGACCTCGCCGAAGCAATGAAGGATAAATTTAAGCTCGCTAAGAAGTTGCGCGACTACTCCATCACTAGCATAAACAACCCCACAGTCAAGGTAGTCGCTTAGATCCTGGAAATAAAGATTACAAGGAAGTGTCACGCAGATGAAGTGTTGACAGCAATAGTGTCATTAGCATCCCAGTGCATGGAGGGAATATAGTTCAACTGGGTGCGCTACCTCTACAGCGAGTTCCTCACGAATTGTAGAGAGGCACATAATCAAAGAAAAACATTTAACTATGTATGGTTGCTGCTGTCCATGGTGCTGGTTGCGTGGGAGTTACCAGGGGATAGATAGTTTCCTCTGGTCGTGCAAGACCTACCGGAAGTAGTGAAGTTCACTTCACTCTGGGTTGTGAAGGACCCCGAAAGGGTTAAGGATAGCAAGGTCTTTTGGATCTTGGTGGATATAAGTATCCACATGGCCATCAACCACAAGTTGCGGTTGTCGCCAATGGTTTTTGATCAACTAACAAAGTATGTGGATTCCAAGGCAGACTTCCACCATGTGTCCATGCACACACAAAAGGGTCCTGAACAAAAGTGGCATGAACTTCCATACCTGGCCACAAACAATGTGATTGCAGTGGTCGTTGACCACTAGCTGATAGATTGGCACACCGCTTTGGACTTGACAGCTCGGTCTAGCAAGTCTATACTAAAGAAAAAAATGGAAGAGGCCAGACTGAAGATGGAATAACTGGCTAAGAAAAGGAAAAAGGAGGCTGAGGATAAAACCAAGGCGAAGTGCGGTGCCACGAAGCAAACAGGAGGATAGGAAGAAGAGGAGGAGCACGACTCTGACAGGAGTCAAAAGTCGCCTTCCCTAGAGACAAAGGAGGAAGAACAATAATTAGGGCAGGGAGGAGCAGACCCGAAGACTACTCCGTTCCGGATTAAGTGCAACAAGGAACAGGAGAAAGTAGGACTGCATAAGAAGTGCAAGGCCAACAATACTTCCCTCAACCCAATCAACTTGACTGAAGGTGATTTGAATGACATTGGTGATGCAGTAAGGCATGCGACCACAAAATTGTTGTAGCAATTTGAGTACCAACAGAAACAGGCCTTGGGCGCCATTTAGACGGGTCTGTGCGAGCTGTAGATCCAGACATCGCAGGTACACACGAGTGTGGGACAGAGCAACGTGACGTCAACTAGTTTGGTGCTTGGCACCTTAGAAGCAACATGGATGGTGTGCACATTAGATCCTTAGGCAATAGCATTGCCAAACAGAGCACTAACTATAGAAGAAGAAGCTGACAAGGCCACTGTCAGTGCCCTCAAGGGGTTTGGACTCAATTTGGTCGCGCTTCCAAGTGAAGCCCTTCACACTTTGCAGGATGGTGTGATCGTGGAACTTCAGGCCCATGAACAACACACACTACACGTTATTAGTGAGTAGAGGGTGGACAATGCTCAGATGGCTGCACAGAAGAACTCCGTTATTAATCTCTTTCAGGCCATCACAGACAAGAATAAGTGCATGACCAAGGTAGTGGTTGAGGCATGCAGATTTGTCCCAGAATTGGTCATTCCAGAAGATGAGCCAGTGGATGTGAGAATTCGGAAGCTTTCTACCGGAGTGCGCAAAGCAAGAACAGAGTTAGCAAAGGTTCAGTTTGAACTGAACCTTAAGATTGCAGAACTTGAGTTAAAGGCCCAGCCTTTGACTCTGCTAGAAGTCAGAGAGCAGTGTGAGGAAGCTGTTAAGGATGTCGCTGCAGTAATAGATAACACAGTAAAGGATGAACTGCGCTCTTCGAGTAGTCATTCAAAGTAGTCACCAGCTTACAAGAGGATCCTAATGTGTAGAGGCTGGAAATAGAGGTGCATGAGCTGTAGCAACGATATGACAATGCTAAAGTGATGGCATCCACCGTCGCCATTACCCAAAGGCTAGCAAAGCTGCAAGAAGCAAAGGTGTTGAAAGAGCAGGTGGACACGACACAACAGATGGAAGCATTATTGAAGGCTCAATTGAAGCCTTGGCTAGATGAAGCATATGTGCTCACAACCACCATTGAAGGAAAACTGGCTAGTCTACAAGAAACACAACATAAGGTATAGGTAGATGGCACAGGGCCAGTGATGGAGTAGCTGGTCGAGCAGATGAAGTAAGCGGCAACACAGTGCATCCAAGAAGTCGCAGTGGTACAAGTGGAGCTGGGAGGTCTTCGTGACAAGATCTCCATGCTAGCAGAGTGACTCGTGGGTGAGTCACCAGATTTATGTTGGGCCCTAACCCAGGTTGAACGTTAATTAACCAAGCAAATACCTACACTAGTGGCCCTTTCGGCATCAATCCGTAGAGCATGGACTGAAGTCTCACCTGAAGCAGTATGGGGGGATGCAGGAACCAAGTTTCTACACCCTGAGATGGTTGTGATGTTGGTTTTATACTTTCAACTCTTTCCTCGTGTAGGTCTATAATCCTTTTAGGGCTTATCGATATATTCTCCTTATTCATCCTCTAAACCTTCGCAAAGGTCTATGATAGTCCTTCATGCAACATGTGGTTCAGGGACTTACGTGTCTCTATTGTATAATTAACCGAATTATCTTAAGTGTTGGCCAACTTTAACATGAATTTATGATTATATTCGCGTAAACATATATCTCTACTTGCAACCATATAACACAAGGAAATATATAGATTCGTACATCAAAATAATAATAAAACATAAACCTAATTTTCAACATAACATAATCGCATGCAATTAACAAAAGTAAAATACACAGGTAATTTAGAATACTACTCTTTATTATTGATTCAAATCTCCAGTACAGACTTTGATTATCCTGCGCACACATCTGCAAGAGTTCATGCACTCAGTTGCAGACTTCTACCCTAGGCCTTTGCGCACTCAGCTGCAAAGCCTCTTCCTACACTAAGACTCTTCACTCTTAGCTTCACAGACCCAACAATGATCCAACTTATCCACTACTAAACTATTATTGACCACTGAACTGCCTCAGACTCTTCTAAGACTCCCTTTTTATACAATCCCATGGTCCGTGGACCATGGGTATATCTCTAAAGCTGACATGAATTATACAAAAGAAGGGCGGAAAAACCTTAGTAACTCTTTACATCTTAGCACTCCGTGGCCACAAAATGCGGAGAATTTACATTCTTTCCTACAAAATTTGGGCTTTTTTCCCCAAAACATGGGTTTTAAGGCCAAAATTGACCCCAGGGGACCCATTCCCAACAATATGTTTGACTAAATGTCTGTCATGGCTAGTAGGGGTCCAGTCAAGGTCTTATTCAAGTAATTGTTTTTGAACTGTCATTTCCCTATTATATTATTGTTTTGAAGACATCATTCTATTATGGGTAGTGACCTGGGCTCTAGGCCTAAAAAAGTAGCTCAAATCTCGTGGACACTGGCACTACACTACGCAAAAAAGTCCTTAGACGTTGGTTTGCAAGCCTGTGAGAGCTTCCAAAGGTCCCTGGACGCTGGCATGCCCATAACATGAGAGCATCCAAAGGTTAAGTGGTCCAAAAGCTCAGTGGGACCTAGGGGATGGTTGGCATAAAGGTTGGATTGGTTCCTAGGGGTCCTAATGCCAATGTTGAATGTTTGTATGGTGTGTTTTGGTCGGTTCCACTTCCTTAACGTGACTTAGAAGGTCAAATCACATCATAGTGGCCCCTTGTTGTGTGTTTACCCCTGCTGGACGGTTGGTTGGGTATATGTGGGAGGAGGGTGTTACATGCTCTAACTACCTTTATGTGTTTGATGAATATTGTGTTGCGCCCCTATTTGGACAAGTTTTTTATTATGCTCATTGATGAATATTGGTATATTCAAAAAATGAGGAAGAACATGCTGAGCATTTGAAAGTAGTCTCGAGTTTTTAAGAGAGAATCAGTTGTATGCTAAGCTCAACAAGTGTAGTTTCTTTGATACTAAGGTACATTACTTGGGATAGGTTGTCTCCAAGGAGGGCATAACAATGGATCTAGAGAAGATAATAGCAATCATGGTATGGGTAGCTCCTATGAATGTAGATGAGGTGAGATCCTTCAAGGGATTGACAACTTATTACGGGAGCTTCATCAAGAACTTATCAGATATTACTTATCCTATGACATCATTGTAGAGGAAAGGTAAGAAGTTTGAATGGATAGAGGAGTGTGAGGCCAGTTTTGAGTAGCTTAAGCAGTTGTTGACACATGCTCTAGTGTTAAAAGTCGCAAATACAAACAAAAAGTTTGTAGTATGTACACATGCTTGCAAGAGAGGACTTAGTGGAGTCCTTACGCGAGAAGGACAAGTAGTGTGCTAAGTCACAGAAACTGAATGAGAATGAGAAAAACTATCCAATGCACGATCTTGAGCTAGCAGATAACATACATGCATTGAAGATGTGGAGGCAATATCTTCTTGCTTCGCGGTATCTATTTGACCAACTAAATCTGAATGGCTGGCAGGCTCGGTGGTGAGCCACGATCATTGAGTTTGACTTTGAGATTAGGTATATCAAAGGTAAAGAGAATAGGTTGGCACATGCGCTTAGTAGGTAGATACATGTAAATCACATAACAACTATGAGCTCCTATGGGACAGATTTACATGATTGGATATTGCAGGCACATCAACAGGATGATAGGTATATGGAGATTGTGCACATGTTGCACCATAGTAGAGGTACATATACATGTAGTGGTACATGCACATGTATTGGTAGTGGTATAGGTAGAGGTGCAGGTGTATAGGATGTGGACTATTGTCTCATGATAGATGGATTGATCAGATTATGAGATAGGATATATGTGTCAGACAACAATGAGCTCAAGAAGGTGATCTCGAGGGAGTTTCATGTGAAACCATATTCAGGTCACCCAGCCTATCAAAATACATTGACCGCAATGAAGAAGTTTTATTATTTGCTGAATCTGAAGAAGAATGTAGCAGAGTTTTTGGCTAGGTGATTGGATTGTCAGTAGGTGAAGGCAAAGTGTAAGCATCTAGGTGGACTTCTACAACTGATTTCCATTCTAGAATGGAAATGGGAGGTCATCTCCGTGGAATTTATCACATGTTTGTTGAGGATAGTGAGACAACATGATTCCATCATGGTAGTGGTGGACAGGTTAACAAAGGTAGCACACTTCATTCCAGTGAAGTCTACATTCTCATTGAGTGATGTGGCACAGTTGTTCATTAGAGATGTGGTCAAATTGCATGGTGTTCCAAAGAATATTATGTCAGACATGGATGTAAATTTCACTTCCAAGTTCTGGAAGGAGTTATTTGCAAGTTTGGGCAGAGAGTTGGCCTTTAGTACAACTTATCATCTGTAGACAAAAGGATAGACAGAGAGGGTCAACATGATATTGGAGGAAATGTTGAGGATGTATGTGATGCATGAGCAGTAGAAGTGGGAAAAGTACCTTCCACTGGTATATTTTGCTTACAATAATGGGTATTGGGAATATTTGAAGATGAGTCCATTTGAGGCATTGTATGGGTGGAGTTGTAATACTTCCATCAGTTAGAGTGATCTAGTTAACAAGGTGTTGATTGGATCAAACATGTTGGTAGACATGGAGCGGGAAATGCAGGTAATTAAGAAGAATTTGAAAGCATTACGGGATACACAAAAGAGTTATGTAGATCAAAATAGGTTGTTTAAGGAGTTCCAGGCTGAGGAATAGGTGTACTTGTTCATCAAATCAAAGAAGAGTTCCTTGCAGATTAAATCATGTGCCAAGATGGCACCTTAGTTTTGTGGAACTTTCATGATTATTGAGAGGATCAGATCAGTAGCCTATCGACTTGCACTGCCTCCGACAGTGAAATTCCATGATGTTTTCCATGTGTCATTACTTAAGAGGTATGTTAAAGATGTTGATCATGTGATTAACTAGTATGTTTTGCAGGTGGAGCCATATGGCGAATTCAAGTCAATGTATATTGCGGAGAAAGGTGCTCATGCTACGGATTTGTGCAATCAAGCAAGTTAAAGTGAAGTGGAATCACTTTGGGCCAAATGAAGCTACATGGGAGATGGCGGATAAAATGTGGGCTATGTATCCTTCATTGTTTTCCGATTGAGTCAAAACAGTTTTTGTATGATGTTTGGTATATGTTTTGATATATGTACATATATATATGGATTTAAATATTGCCATGAGTTATGTTATAAATCTCCAATAAGAGGTATGGGTTCATGTCATTATAGTTGTCATGTTGGTTGCTTTTCATCAAGGTGATCATTGTAAATACTACATCCATATATGTTATAAATCTCCATGGGTAGTATGTGTGCTTTTCAATGGTTTTATTGAGGTATATGTGTGATTGAACACTGAGGATGATGTTACCCAAGGGGGAGTGTTTTGTAACAACCCTAGTGAAAATTCCATGTAATCAAAGTTAATAAAGGCAAAATAATAACCACGGTTGATGGGACACTTATTCCAAGTTGAATGTTGGGAAAAACATCCTAGTGTGGGCGTTCATTGGTTTATTACGACTAAGGAAATGGATAAGTCTTTGGAAAGGAAAAATGACATTTTTGGCACATTTACTTATGAAAATAATGGAAATTAGGAGAAAAATAAGGTGAAAGGTCACAGGTTGCAAGTGAGGAGGAAAATGAAGGAAAATAATGGAAAATGAAGAAAATAGAGGCCTAATTGCAAAAAAGGCTTTTGATGATAAGTTGCTACCTTTTGTCAGTTCAGTTTTGGAGCTCTCTCTCTCTCTCTTTCTCTCACACTCTTCGAGCAATTTGGCATTGGATCAAAAAAGGCAAAGAAGGTAAGAGGAAGGAAAGAGCAAGCAAGGAATAGTAGGATCAAGCAACTACAACAAGATTCTTTGCAGGTATTGATTTGTATGTGTGTTTTCCTTACTAGATTTGGCATGCATGGTATTGTATGTGGTTCTTTGCTGTTATGGCATGGGTTTTTCCAGGTGTTACAATGTTTTCAACCTATACTTTCCATTTTTGGATAAACACAGTGTGATGGGGTTCTGATGTTTTGGTTGAGTTGGATTGCCGAATGGATTCGAAGTTGAGTAAGGTGGATCTCTGAAAGAAAGAGCACATGGTCTATTGATCCTTGAACCAAACTTTGGATTGCGGTAAAGCCACTGGCCTAGTGACCCTTGAATTGGGTTGTGGGTTGTGGTAAAGCTAGTTACTATATGCTTTGGTGGGCCTAGGAATCCTCCATCATTTAATGGTGGGATATACGGTAAATCCTAGAGGTAGTTTCCCTTGATTAAGCCTAGGAATCCTTTCCGGTGAATGGCAGGATATACGGTAAAGCCTAAAGGGTGGAGTCTCAGTTTAGGGCCTAGTGATCCCTAGATTGGACTATGGACTGTGGTAAAGCCTGAGAGACTAGGAGACAGGAAAATTCCTCACGAAGTAGGTGGAGAAATAGATGGAATCCATGCTTGTTTTGGCTTAGTGATGTGGTGGAGATCATGGTAAAGCATGTTATTAATTGTTTATTGTGTTGGCCTAGTGATCCAGTGTGGATTGCAGTAAAGCCTGATTTCTATTGATGAGGGTGAAGTGGTTTAGCCTTAGGATACCCTGGTTGGTTCTTTTGGTTTGAGCCCTAGTTTCATGCTTGGAATATGGCATGGGGGTGATTGGATGAAGAGAGACTGGGCTCAACCAATCTATGGTTGGTTGGAACGTGGTAGTCCCATCTCAGGTTGGGTTTTGCATTCATTAATAAGAGGTTCTTTCCTTGGTATCTTATGTTTAATTGTACTAGTTTGTATGTGGATTCTATGTCTCATGTATCCTTGATATTTATATTGTCATTATGATGGTTATAAGCATGTATTATGACAATGATGATGTATGGATCTCCTCATGTTTTAATTTTTAAATGAATGAACAATGTATTTATGACCTAATAGATGATAATGCAACTAATGATATAAGGGAACAATGGTTCTTAGCGATTCTCATATAAGTATGAGACCCCTATGCTCAGATATGTTGTTTAAATCTATAGATTACATATTTGTGACATGTTGGATGAAATACCTGTCATGGCTAGTAGGGGTCCAGTTAAGTCCTTGTTAAAGTAATTACATTTTTATCATTATCCTGTTGTTATATTTTAGTTCTGAAAGTGTCATTGAGTTCTGGAAAGTGACCTCGGCTCTCGGCCTAAAAAAGTGGCACAAATCCCAGAGTTGTAGGCATAGGTGTGAGGAGAAAAGCCCCCAGATGTATGCATACCCATGTTATGGGAGCAACTAGAACCTCTTGAACGAATGCATGTCCATATCAAGGGAGTGCCCAGGGGTTTAATGGTCTAAAAACTTAGTGGGACCGAGGGGCTAGTTACCTGAGTGGTTAGGATGGCTCCTGGGAGTTTTGTTTCTTATGTGCAAGGTATTTATGGTGTGTTTTCATCAATTCCACTTTGTTAAGGCGACTTAGGAGGTTGAACCCCATTATAGTGGCCTCTTGTGGCATGTCTACCCCTGTTGGTTGGTTATTTGGGTAAATGTGGGATGAGGGTGTTACAACTTCCCTTAATATAGCCATCATGAATGTGATGCAACACGACTGGCATAGAGTTTTTATGCATCAAAATAAAACCTAGTGTATGGTTCTCCAATTCTTGGAGCCATTATTTTGTTTGGCCCACATTGAGGAGGTGGGCCAGATTGGCTTGACGATCGACTTCTAAATTTAGACCTTTGAGAATATGGAAGAAAGACTTTGAAATAATGTGTTCCAGAGTACGCTCAATCCTTTGTAGAAAGAGTTTAAGATGGTTCTCATTTGGATTTGTGTCGTTGCTCAAATATTGAATAGTAGTCACAAAGTCCACCACGATTATTATGTTGGATATTCCCATATCTTGAGCCAATATTGTGCCTATTAATAGAGCATATAGTTTTTCTTGATTGTTGGTCTTCTTACTGAGCCCCTAGGAATACTTAATGACTATATTTCGTCTAGGCTTGAATATAACTCCCCCTCCTGTCACCCCAAAAAATACTATATATTTGATCAATTTAAAGCTACAAAATATTTATTTTAAGTCATAGTTTTGGGAAAGTTATAAAAAACACTAACATAAAATTACTTGTCCAAAAGTAATGTTAAGCTTAAAGTATTCAATGAACAAAAAGAAACTCACAGTATAAGGCAATTTATTAAAATTAATTTTAAACCTCTAGCATAACCCTATAAAGATAAATAAAAACACCCTCCCACCACTACCCCAAACAAAAAAAAATCTCTTTTATATAGCATAGTTAATAATTATTTTAAATTGAATGATTACATAATTATAATATTATTGTATTATATCTTGTTCATAAGCTGTATAGTGAACTGAACATTAAACAATTCTCAAACAATAGCAATAGGAAAGAATTTGTTGTCTTTGTGACACTTAAATGGTTGAGGACAAAAACACATTCTCTCCAAGTGCCTCGCATATACCCAAGTTAGATCACAATTTCCAAATATTTGTCATAATATTGAACTTCCTAATCTTATAAATCATCAAAAAACCAGTGATCATGGAATGCTTCTCTTAATACCTTTTTAGCACAAAAAATTATTCAAAAGAAATCCAAGTAATTTCTTACATTTCTTAAGCCTCAATAAACTAATTATGGTACCAATGGACATTAACCATCATTGTCATCATTATTTGTTCATCTAATCTAAATTAATAATTTACTACTTCCTTTTCATCATTTCTTTCTAATGAACTTCTCATATTCAACTAAATTATAAATGCAACCTTGATTATTTGTTTTGTAAATGACTTAAAAAACCATTTTCTACAATTATTTTATAAATTACGTTGATCAAATCATTGAGGCATCATGATTCATCAATATTAGAAAACAACATGAAATTTGTTAAAATGACAGAACACAAGCCTAGATGAACCAACACACCATCAATGTGTTGGCATTATGGCTAATGTGTTATCCTTGATGTAAACCTGCTCGATAAAGATGTACTCGATATCAACATTGATGACTATGGAACTAATGCAGATTGGTATAGATGTTACAAAAGATGTGGATAGAGAAATGGCAGATTGATGACAGTTTAGTGAAGTTTGAGAAAGTATGCGCAATTCCCATAAAGAAAGGTCGCGTACATATGCATGTCCTGTGAGTAAAATTCACGTAAAAAATCCGAACCATGGTAATTTGGATATCATAGGTCTTTACCATGGTATTTTCCCATAGTAATGGTTGCGAAAATTTTTATTTGATCCTGTCAACGAATATTAACGACATTACCAAAGGATTTACCTACGGTATTGGCTAAGGCAAAATCTCTATAAAGAGATGGAGATCAAGGTGTTAGGGTGCAAGTAATGGGTTATTCATGTGTGATCTGATCTAGAATAAGTGTGCACCAAGAAGCAAGGAGATAGCTCAGATCTAATATATCTGAAATAAATACATATTGCTTGATCTGTTTATGTTTTTATTTAACAATGATAGATCTATTATGATGGTATGAATATGCATATAATGATGTGTGCCGAGATTTGGGTTTGATAGATGTTGTGTTATGTAGTGAAGGTATGACTCAGTGATTTAAGATTTGTACGTCAGTTTTCTTTTAAATGGTCGCATACATACGTGGATTTGTCTCTGTAGGGTCACATATATAGTCTCATATATGGTTTTCAATATGTTGAGATCTGTATTTGTGTGTTATGCATGGTAGTCGTGTACATATGCTGAAATGTTTTATGAAAGTCACAAATACATGCTAGGGTTTGAATTGTTGCTTGATGTTCACAGTTGATGAAGTGTGATTTATTTGTTGTTTTGTTTCAATGATTTCTCTATCATGATGATATGTGTCTGACAATGTTGATCGAGTTGAATTTGTTGTGAACTGAAATATTGATCAGCGTTAATCATGCAAAATTGTGACTGGGTATGGTTCAATAATTTGTGATTGATTTAGTACGTGACTCAATGGTTGATTCAATGTCACAATAATTTAGTTAGTTAAATGATTCAATGTTCAGTAAACTAAGATCTATATGCAGGTTATATGTAGAGGAAGCACGTATATACGCATGAATGCTTCAAAACAGTAATGTATACATTATGAAGTAAATATAATCAGGGTTTGCAGTGACAACACTTGGTTTCTATGAGGGTTAAGAATATATGGCTTGGTATATTTTTGAGTGGTTGTGTATTGGTATGATCTGGTTATGATGACATGGATTGGTTTGATATGGTTGCAATAGTTAGTTCAGATTTAGTGATTCAGTTGGTTCTGTGATTATAGCTCAGATTCAATATTAAGTTTGGTATTAAGCATAATGTTCGGTGTGGTTCCATTTTTAGAATATGATGAAAGATTGCCTACAAGTTGTTTGACGTTTTGAGTCAAGTGGATCCAGTTTGAAATATTACGAAATGTGGTCCAAAAGATATGTTGAGGGTTGGAGCCTTCAGTGAGGGAATCAGAGCTTCCTTCTAGTGGTATTTGTAAATTTTTCAGGGGGATTGTGCTCCCTTTTGGTAGGAACCAATAAATGAGATTAAGGTGTTGTAGATATCTTCTAGTGTGTGTTAGAGAACGAGTGGAAGTTGTAGCCTCTTGCAGGTGGGTGCTTGTGTGTTGGTAAGAATCTGTGCCAGTACAAGATGTAATGAAATTTTTCTTAATAAAGAAGAAGACGGTGACAACGACAACAATGGTTTCCTCCCACATTAAGTTTCCACCTAAAATCCTAGTGTTCTATGTGTTGCTTATGTATTGCAATTTATTTTTTCTTTACTACATTCTGGTTGATAAATGAATTAATAATGCATTGGTTAAAGTAACTCACCGATGAAAGATTTGTCAAATTAAGTTAATTGGATATACGGTGTTTGGAATTAAAAGAGTTGCATACATACATTGTTTGCAAGAAGAACATTAGTGTACATGATTCAAAATAAGAAATGAAAAGTTAAAACGAGTTAAAAACACTGATTCACCACCCCCCCACCCCACCCCCCCCCCCCCCCCCCCCCCCTCAGTATTTTTCCCAACAATTGGGATGATCCAGATTGAAACAGGAACATAATAAATTACAAATATAACCATAAATACAGAGATGTAGCAGAAATAACTCTTCATTTCATTAATATCAAATAATTAAGTCTGCTTACAAACATAATGAAAATAAGACTAGCTCGGGTGATGGTAACTTATCTTTGAGATGTGGTGGCTACATGCCTTTGAACTTAGTTACAATGAGGTTCAAGGGGCTTTCTATTATTGAAAAATAATATAAAACCCTAAACAACCAAAACCCTAACCCGAGGAGATGTAACACCAGAGTTAGTTGAGCAACCATCTTCCCGAGGTCATAACTTGGTCATATTATCTCCATTTGACGCGTATGATACCACGTTGGAAATATATATTTGAGGACTACAACTATTGACGTGATTTACATAGCAATCATCAAATGCCATTTTGCCAAAAAATCATCGTTCAGGGTCTCAAAACAGCTCCAGAAGTTCAGGACCTGAAAAATTGCCAAAAATAGTAAACTATGCTATAATTAAGGAAACTGAAAAAATGAAAGAGAAAATGGTGGGGGTCCAAGTGGTATAGGTAGATGGCCACCAACATCGACTTGGATCATGGGATTAGAGCAGTTCACTCCAGAAGAAGCTTAATCGCTTGAGAGTGGATCAAGGACAATGGTAAAGAAGCAAAAGAAGAAGGCAACTCAAAGGAAGAAGTCAACTCAGGAAGAATATGGCGGTGAAAGTGATATATTAGATGCACTGATAGTGATAGACGTCAGCAAATATTTAGAGTCTTACCAGGTTCGATTTCCACTACTTTACTATTGGCAACAACAGTCACTGGTATTGTTTGGTCATGTGCATCTTTCTGTGAAGTGGCTATTTGCTTGAAATAGAAATAATTTGCTTCTGCAATTGGCTACAATTTGTCCATAATTATGAGATATAAAACATTCAACATCATTGATCAAAGGAGATAACCAATTAATGTTTCTATCATTGGTAATATATTATTTCCTTTGAAAATTCATCTTCCCTGGGTGTTGATTAGGTTGAATCCTTATCTCTTTTTCAAGAATTTTGGATTTTGCATTGTTATACTTCAAGTTCCTTGCACAAGTATGTCAACTAGATTCTCCTTTTATAGTTTCATGAAAACCAAGTCCGGATCTAATGGAGGGAGACCTTTGAAAACTAAGAATGTTATCCAAAATATTAGTATTATCTTGAAATCTCAAACGTTTATCTTTTTATTCTAATTTACCTTTTAGAATGTTTACCTCGAACTCCAGTCTTTGACACTATTCTTCCTTTTCCAAATACTACTTCCTCATTCTTTCTTAAACCTTTCTTCATTCTGTAGGTTTCTCTTCTAATTCGATAATCTCTTCCTTCAACCCATTCTCTTGTTCTTCAAATACTTGAACTAGATCTTCATTTGTTTGTTTGACTTTTCAAGATCTAACCTTAGAGAGACTATATGAGCTTCAAGTCCTTCACAATATTAATTAGGTTCTCTTGCAGTATTTACCGATTTATCATGATCCTTGTTCTCATATGCCTCCAACTTATTCCTAAGATTATTAATCCTTTTCAAAGCAAAAACAAGTTTTCTTCTAAGATTAAGTGTTATCTCCAATGTGTTGTCTTCTAAATCAGTAACTCCATCTCACATGTCATACTCATTTTTTGAAACATCAATATTTCCTTTAGAAATAAGATTGCATGTTGGTTCCCCTGATGAATAATATTCTTTTGTTTTCCCTTCATGGACTGCTTGCAATTATCCCATACTTCCTTTGTGATTTCATATTGCATGACTTTCTCTAATATTGAATCAGGTAAGCCCAAAAGATTACATTTATTTCTTGTTTATTCTTTTATAATTCTTCACTTGATGGGGAAGTTTTTGTCCAACCATTACATACTAAATTCCAAACATGAGATCCAAAGTTCATTAACTTACACTTCATCTTTTTATTCCATTCCTGATAGTTAGTATCACTAAGAAGAAGCATACCTTTATTGTCCATTTATGTTTTCTCTTTAGAATGATTAATTTCACTTCTACCCATGAGATAAATTTCAGTTGATTTACTGTCATCTTCATTATCATCATTATTTCATAGACAGGTAAATGGACCACAATTAGAACAAGAACTGGTACCTGATAATTATTTGTTACTATCTTCTTCATTCATGATCGACAGAAAACATGGGGTTCCTGAATTTGAATATTTGCTGACGTCTATCACTGTCATTGCATCTAATATATCACTTTCACCGCCATATTCTTCCTGAGTTGACTTCTTCCTTTGAGTTGCCTTCTTCTTTTGCTTCTTTACCATTGTCCTTGATCCACTCTCAAGCGATTAAGCTTCTTCTGGAGTGAACTGCTCTAATCCCATGATCCAGGTCGATGTTGGTGGCCATCTGCCTATACCACTTGGAACCCCACCATTTTCTCTTTCATTTTTTCAGTTTCCTTAATTGTAGCATAGTTTACTATTTTTGGCAATTTTCAGGTCCTGAACTTCTGGAGCTGTTTTGAGACCCTGAACGATGATTTTTTGGCAAAATGGCATTTGATGATTGCTATGGAAATCACGTCAATAGTTGTAGTCCTCAAATATATATTTCCAACGTGGTATCATACGCGTCAAATGGAGATAATATGACCAAGTTATGACCTCGGGAAGTTGGTTGCCCAACTAACCCCAACGGGGCCCATAAACTCTGGTGTTACATCTCCTCAGGTTAGGGTTTTGGTTGTTTAAGGTTTTATCTTATTTTTCAATAATAGAAAGCCCCTTGAACCTCATTGTAACTAAGTTCAAAGGCATGTAGCCACCACATCTCAAAGATAAGTTACCATCACCCGAGCTAGTCTTATTTTCATTATGTTTGTAAGCAGAATTCATTATTTGATATTAATGAAATGAAGAGTTATTTCTGCTACATCTCTGTATTTATGGTTATATTTGTAATTTATTATGTTCCTGTTTCAATCTGGATCATCCCAATTGTTGGGAAAAATACTGAGGGGGGGGGGGGGGGGGGGGGGTGGTGATTCAGTATTTTTAACTCGTTTTAACTTTTCATTTCTTATTTTGAATCATGTACACTATTGTTCTTCTTGCAAACAATGTATGTATGCAACTCTTTTAAATCCAAACACCGTATATCCAATTAACTTAATTTGACAAATCTTTCATTGGTGAGTTACTTTAACCAGTGCATTATTAATTCATTTATCAACCAGAATGTAGTAAAGAAAAAATAAGCCACAATACATAAGCAACACACATAGAACACTAGGATTTTAGGTGGAAACCTAATGTGGGAGGAAACCATTGTTGTCGTTGTCACCGTCTTCTTCTTTATTAAGAAAAATTTCATTACATCTTGTACTGGCACAGATTCTTACCAACACACAAGCACCCACCTGCAAGAGGCTACAACTTCCACTCGTTCTCTAACACACACTAGAAGATATCTACAACACCTTAATCTCATTTATTGGTTCCTACCAAAAGGGAGCACCATCCCCCTGAAAAATTTACAAATACCACTAGAAGGAAGCTCTAATTCCCTCACTGAAGGCTCCATCCCTCAACATATCTTTTGGACCACATTTCGTAATATTTCAAACTGGATCCACTTGACTCAAAACATCAAACAACTTGTAGGCAACCTTTCATCATATTCTAGAAATGGAACCACACCGAACATTATGCTTAATACCAAACTTAATATTGAATCTGAGCTATAATCACAGAACCAACTGAATCACTAAATCTGAACTAACTATTGCAACCATATCAAACCAATCCATGTCATCATAACCAGATCATACCAATACACAACCACTCAAAAATATACCAAGCCATATATTCTTAACCCTCATAGAAACCAAGTGTTGTCACTGCAAACCCTGATTATATTTACTTCATAATGTATACATTGCTGTTTTGAAGCATTCATGCGTATATACGTGCTTCCTCTACATATAACCTGCATACAGATCTTAGTTTACTGAACACTGAATCATTTAACTAACTAAATTATTGTGACATTGAATCAACCATTGAGTCACGTACTAAATCAATCACAAATTATTGAACCATACCCAGTCACAATTTTGCATGATTAACGCTGATCAATATTTCAGTTCACAACAAATTCAACTCACTCAACATTGTCAGACACATATCATCATGATAGAGAAATCATTGAAACAAAACAACAAATAAATCACACTTCATCAACTGCGAACATCAAGCAACAATTCAAACCCTAGCATGTATTTGTGACTTTCATAAAACATTTCAGCATATGTACGTGACTACCATGCATAACACACAAATACAGATCTCAACATATTGAAAACCATATATGAGACTATATATGTGACCCTACAGAGACAAATCCACGTATGTATGCGACCATGTAAAAGAAAACCGACATAAAAATCTTAAATCACTGAGTCATACCTTCACTACATAACACAACATCTATCAAACCCAAATCTCGGCACACATCATTATATGCATATTCATACCATCATAATATCTATCATTGTTAAATAAAAACATAAACAGATCAAGCAATATGTATTTATTTCAGATATATTAGATCTGGGCTATCTCCTTGCTTCTTGGTGCACACTTATTCTAGATCAGATCACACATGAATAACCCATTACTTGCACCCTAACACCTTGATCTCCATCTCTTTATAGAGATTTTGCCTTAGCCAATACCGTAGGTAAATCCTTTGGTAATGTCGTTAATATTCGTTGACAGGATCAAATAAAAATTTTCGCAACCATTACTATGGGAAAATACCATGGTAAAGACCTATGGTATCCAAATTACCATGGTTCGGATTTTTTACGTGAATTTTACTCACAAGACATGCATATGTACGCGACCCTTCTTTATGGGAATTGCGCATACTTTCTCAAACTTCACTAAACTGTCATCAATCTGCCATTTCTCTATCCACATCTTTTGTAACATCTATACCAATCTGCATTAGTTCCATAGTCATCAATGTTGATATCGAGTACATCTTTATCGAGTAGGTTTACATCAAGGATAACACATTAGCCATAATGCCAACACATTGATGGTGTGTTGGTTCATCTAGGCTTGTGTTCTGTCATTTTAACAAATTTCATGTTGTTTTCTAATATTGATGAATCATGATGCCTCAATGATTTGATCAACGTAATTTATAAAATAATTGTAGAAAATGGTTTTTTAAGTCATTTACAAAACAAATAATCAAGGTTGCATTTATAATTTAGTTGAATATGAGAAGTTCATTAGAAAGAAATGATGAAAAGGAAGTAGTAAATTATTAATTTAGATTAGATGAACAAATAATGATGACAATGATGGTTAATGTCCATTGGTACCATAATTAGTTTATTGAGGCTTAAGAAATGTAAGAAATTACTTGGATTTCTTTTGAATAATTTTTTGTGCTAAAAAGGTATTAAGAGAAGCATTCCATGATCACTGGTTTTTTGATGATTTATAAGATTAGGAAGTTCAATATTATGACAAATATTTGGAAATTGTGATCTAACTTGGGTATATGCGAGGCACTTGGAGACAATGTGTTTTTTTCCTCAACCATTTAAGTGTCACAAAGACAACAAATTCTTTCCTATTGCTATTGTTTGAGAATTGTTTAATGTTCAGTTCACTATACAACTTATGAACAAGATATAATACAATAATATTATAATTATGTAATCATTCAATTTAAAATAATTATTAACTATGCTATATAAAAGAGATTTTTTTTTTTTTTGTTTGGGGTAGTGGTGGGAGGGTGTTTGTATTTATCTTTATAGGGTTATGCTAGAGGTTTAAAATTAATTTTAATAGAAATTGCCTTATACTGTGAGTTTTTTTTTGCTCATTGAATACTTTAAGCTTAACATTACTTTTGGACAAGTAATTTTATGTTAGTAATTTTTATAACTTTCCCAAAACTATGACTTAAAATAAATATTTTGGAGCTTTAAATTGATAAAATATATAGTATTTTTTGGGGTGACAGGAGGGGGAGTTATATTCAAGCCTGGAGGAAATATAGTCACTAAGTATTCCTAGGGGCTTAGTAAGAAGACCAACAATCAAGCAAAACTATATGCTCTATTAATAGGCACAATATTGGCTCAAGATATGGGAATATCCAACATAATAATCGTGGTGGACTTTGTGACTACTATTCAATATTTGAGCAACGGCACAAATCCAAATGAGAACCATCTTAAACTATTTCTACAAAGGATTGAGCGTACTCTGGAACACTTTATTTCAAAGTCTTTCTTCCATATTCTCAGAGGTCTAAATTTAGAAGTCGATCGTCAAGCCAATCTGGCCCACCTCCTCAATGTGGGCCAAACAAAATCAATGGCTCCAAGAATTGGAGAACCATACACTAGGTTTTATTTTGATGCATAAAAACTCTATGCCAGTCTTGTTGCATCACATTCATGATGGCTATATTAAGGGAAGTTGTAACACCCTCATCCCACATCTACCCAAATAACTGACCAACAGGGGTAGACATGCCACAAGAGGCCACTATAATGGGGTTCAACCTCCTAAGTCGCCTTAACAAAGTGGAATTGATGAAAACACACGATAAATACCTTCCACATAAGAAACAAAACTCCCAGGAGCCATCCTAACCACTCAGGTAACCAGCCCCTCGGTCCCACTAAGTTTTGAGACCATTAAACACCTGGGCACTCCCTTGATATGGACATGCATGCGTTCAAGAGGTTCCAGTTGCTCCCACAACATGGGTATGCATACATCTGGGGGCTTTTCTCCTCACACCTATGCCTACAACTCTGGGATTTGTGCCACTTTTTTAGGCCGAGAGCCGAGGTCACTTTCCAGAACTCAATGACACTTTCAGAACTAAAATATAACAACAGGATAATGGTAAAAATGTAATTACTTTAACAATGACTTAACTGGACCCCTACTAGCCATGACAGGTATTTCATCCAACATGTCACAAATATGTAATCTATAGATTTAAACAACATATCTGAGCATAGGGGTCTCATACTTATATGAGAATCGCTAAGAACCATTGTTCCCTTATATCATTAGTTGCATTATCATCTATTAGGTCATAAATACATTGTTCATTCATTTAAAAATTAAAACATGAGGAGATCCCTTCATCATCATTGTCATAATACATGCTTATAACCATCATAATAACAATATAAATATCAAGGATACATCAGACATAGAATCCACATACAAACTAGTACAATTAAACATAAGATACCAAGGAAAGAACCTCTTATTAATGAATGCAAAAACCAACCTGAGATGGGACTACCACGTTCCAACCAACCATAGATTGGTTGAGCCCAGTCTCTCTTCATCCAATCACCCCCATGCCATATTCCAAGCATGAAACTAGAGCTCAAACCAAAAGAACCAACCAGGGTATCCTGAGGCTAAACCACTTCACCCTCATCAATAGAAATCAGGCTTTACCGCAATCCACACTGGATCACTAGGCCAACACAATAAACAATTAATAACATGCTTTACCATGAGATTTCAAGATAATACTAATATTTTGGATAACATTCTTAGTTTTCAAAGGTCTCCCTCCATTAGATCCGGACTTGGTTTTCATGAAATTATGAAAGGAGAATCTAGTTGACATAGTTGTGCAAGGAACTTGAAGTATAACAATGCAAAATCCAAAATTCTTGAAAAAGAGATAAGGATTCAACCTAATCAACACCCAAGGAAGATGAATTTTCAAAGGAAATAATATATTCCCAATGATAGAAACATTAATTGGTTATCTCCTCTGATCAATGATGTTGAATGTTTTATATCTCATAATTATGGACAAATTGTAGCCAATTGCAGAAGTAGATTATTTCTATTTCAAGCAAATAGCCACTTCACAGAAAGATTTGCAGTGACAACCCTGATTATAGAAGCACTTTAGAGTCTTACCAGGTTCGATTTCCACTACTTTACTATTGGCAACAACAATCACTGGTATTGTTTGGTCATGTGCATCTTTTAAAGGATCTTCTTCTAGGTCACTATCAAACGCTGCTTCTATCATAAAACACTGTGTGTGCGATCTAGATTCAGTTTGACTAATGAAGTTATTGATGGCATCATCTTCTGTTTGATCTTTAAAATATAAAGCCTTCTGTACAGTCAATGGAGATCTGATATTGTTAGTAAGATATGACACTGGATACTGATTAGTTTTGATCATTGGCAGGCTTGGCTGTGCTGGAGGATATAGAACTAGATTTTTAACGCCTGGTCCTTTAATTATGGTCATGTTTCCCTGCCAGCAACCAATGTAGGCATCGACAGTAGCAAGCAAAGGTCTTCCTACTATTAGCGGATGTCCATCTAGTCGAGTTTTGGATTAATTATCAGGAAGTTAGTTGGATATTCCCAGGAGTCTACAGAAACCATGACATCGTATAGAGTTCCTTCTGGTCAAACTACAGATCGATCTACCAATTCTAGCAAAGTAGAAGTAGGTTCTAATGATGTGATGCCAAGCTTTTGGCAGGTAGAGGTTGTCAAAATATTGATTGCAGCTCCCAAGTCGACTAAAGCGTTAATCAAGGTTTGACCATAGATTTGGACAGTTACAATTGAGTTTCCAGGATCTTCGTATTTGATAGGTGTCTCTTTTCCTGATAACAAGTCGGATAAAGTACCAACTACTTGGACTCTAGGGTTAGTGGTTGTATTTCTCCTTGATTTTTTTATGCACAGTTCTTTTATGGTTTTTGCGTATATAGGAATGTCTTGAATGGCTTGGAGGAATGGAATTTTTATGTACAGATTTTGTAACTCTCCCAGAATGTCAAAGTTTGGATATTATATTGGTCGTGGTATGACTAATCGTTCCGGGAAAGGAGAAGAGGATGTACTTGCTTGTTGATGGGTCTGCTCTTTATTTACATCCTCTTGTTGTAGCGGTTGTTCTATTGGTAACTGATCTTCAATGTGAACTGTTTTGTCTCCCTCTGTTTCTATTATACGTCCAGATCGTAACTGGAGATCATTGCACTCCCTTAGGTCAGGTCCGATTTTTGATGTTTCTATAATTTGGAGGGATTGGACCGGTCTATTATTAGGATTGGGATTGGGTTGGGCTGGGAGTTGCGACCTCAGATTAGACTGGGGGTTTTGTTGTAAGGCTGGCAGAGTTGGTTGAGGGAGTGGAATAGTTCCTGTTGACTGATATGTCGATCTTGGCCAATTTGTCCGCCAGGGTGAACCTTGTGAAGTAGGGGGAATCCATTGCGGAGGATATGAGTTTATCTGCCAATATGGTGGGGTGTAAGGAAAACTTGGCCAGCCGAATTGGCCTGTCTGATTCATCCATGGGTTTGGAGAAGGAAACGACTGTGATGACCAGTTTGGAAATGGGGGTGTAGATTGGTTTTGCCACATACCATATTGCTGAGCATTATAATGTGGAGGCTGGAAATAAGAAGTTGGGTCCGAAAACATACCAGATTGCCTAGGTTGCCATTGGCGACGCTGGTTAACAAAGTATGCTGGCTCTCATTCTTCTTCTGCTTCCTTGTATACTGCCTTCAATCTAGGAAGTGAGGGGCAACCCTCGGTAAGGTGATCTTTCGTACAGATAGCACATGTTTGAACTGAATCTAGTGGACATTCCTTGTGGCTATGTTTTCTTCTGCATCTGGGGCAGAAAATTGCCAGATTCTGTTCTGCCTCCATCTGCTTTTGCTTAGCCTGCACAATATCAAGCTGTGTAGTTAATGTCCCTAGAATATCAGTTTTAAAATTTTCTAATAAATTCCCAAGTTCTACACGTGTTACTCCTTCTGTTGATATTTTGTTATCTCTAACAAACCGATCATATTCTATTGGTTTTATCCTTGTGCTGCCTCTTGAACTCCTGATGCATAAATTAATGATATTAGCAAAATTCTCTTGGTAAATATCCCATTTTCCCATGATATTCAATGTTTCAATCCACTGTTCTTTCATACCTCTAATCAATGCAGTTTTCAACACATTATCAGGCAGAGGTAGTGATGCATAGGGGGATCTCTGTAAGTTATACTGGAAACGTTCTACATATTCCTCTAAAGTTTCATTTGGTCTGGCCGTCATTTGGAAAATTTCATCTTTTAGTTCTCTTGACCTACAGTAATCCTGATATTTCTTGAGAAAGGATTCTTTCATTTAATCCCAGTTGTCACCACCTAAACCCATAAACCATCTCAGAGCTGCTCCTTTCAAAGTGGAGGGGAACAACTTTAATTTCTGGGGATCAGTGGTGTAATCGTACCCTTTACATAGCACATATAATTCAAATAAGAAATCGTCAGGGTCTTCTGATGTAAGTCCATGAAACGTCAGGATATGTTGAAGAGGGATTGCTTTCATGGGTGCATTCGCAGCAGAGTCTACTATAGGATATTGCAATGTAGAAGTTTGAGTATTTGGCTGATTCTGCGCCATAGGATCAAATATGTGCCAATAACCTTCCAGAATTTCTAGGAGGGTGTTCCTAGGTTGAGAAGGGACGGCCTTGGGAGGGACTGTTTTAATGACACTTCCCTTATCTGGGATTTCTATCTGAGGGAATGGGGTGCCTCCAATATTAACTTTGGCCACGCTCCCCTTATCTGGGCTGTTTAACAGTTGGACTATCCTAGAAGGAGACCTTGGTTCCTCTATTTCCCCTGTTTCCCCTTCTCCCTCACAAAGGTTGCTTAAATTCCCTTCCTGCAGCCGTTCTGCCACAGAATTTTCAATTTCTTGAAAGTCCTGTTCATCAGTCTGGCTATGCACCTCAGCGAAGGCTCCAGACGGTGATGCTGTAGCTTGAAGGGAACTAGTAGGCTGTTTAGAATTAATTTTTCTGAGTCCTTCTGACGGCTGAGATTCAGTTTTCTTATAGATTTCATCTATGAAGGTTGTTCGGCCAAGGGTCACCAGTCCTTTGGCTTTTTCAGGTTTGGCAGGCGGTTTGATATTTTTTTCTAGCTTTTTCTGCTTAGTCATGCACTCTAAAAACTACTAAATCCTACCAACCAACAATTCTGCTAAGAGAGCGGACGATGGAGCAGGGCTTTTACATGCTCCGTACGTAGGTTCTTACCTTCCATTTTTAAGATCCAACTCCCCCATAGCAGATTCGCGCACTACTCTGTAAAGGGCAAATGGCTATTACTCCTTCCCCGGCAACGACGCCAAAATGTAGAGCTATAACTAGGGTCTCTCACACCTCTAATTATTCCACATTAATAAGTCAATCCGGGAACATTTTGTTATTGCAAAGAGTAGCTCAATCCGAGGCTATTTGTCCGAGTAATGCTCAATAGCATAGTGTTCAAAAGATTCGAAAGAAAACAGATGCTAAGCTGTAACTAAACTAACCCAAAAGATAGAATCACACAAAACAGTTGATCAGTCAAGGGTACGGAAGCAATAACCCATCCCTCTAGAAACCGATAAAGAAAGAGAATTAGAGCATGGACTTATAGGTCTGGGAGCTAAGTAGCGTCTTGCTGAGGCTCACTACAGCCTTAGGCCTTCTCTCACACCAAAACAACAAAGGCAGGTAAATGAAACGACAGAAAGTAAAATGGAACAACAAACTGGAAATGGAACAGCAGTAATAAAATGGAACATCAGTAAAATGGAACATTAGTAATAAAATGGAACAACAATGACAAAGTGGAACAACAATCCTTGACGGATTATGGAACAACAACCATCACCCGTATGTACATGTTCTATCCTACTATAGCAATTTGAGGATAATGAATGATATGACTATGTTTCTAAACAGAGTAATACTCCTTTCAAGTCTTCCAAATAACATTTCACATGGATCTAGTGACAATAACATTCATACCATCATTCTGTTACAGAAATAACTGATTAAAGATGCTATTCGGCCTTGAATAGATCCAATTGTCTAGTGCGGAGACATTATATAGAGAAATCATTCAGATATTGATTATAACAAAGCATAGCATATCATATGAAAAATGTATCAGATTACCAAATAATAAAGATAAACAAACCACACACAAATCACCGTATAATGATACAAAAGCAAGTGTCCTTCGGAGCCCGGCCCTTAGCTGCCAATGGTACACTGCCTTAGGTTACTCCAGACGCAGAGATGAAATGAACACCAAGTCTTTTATATTAATCGCATCAACAAAAGTATAACAAAATCAGGTCTCAGTGAGACTCAATGATCAAAGTTTGTTTTGAAACTTAGAGTTATAAAATAGTCGTCCCCTTGCTCAATGGCACTGTGCCTTTATATAAAAGAAATGACGGAGGTATCTAGATAATCAAAGATAAGTTAAAGCAACGATCCCTCAGGATCAAAGATCCTGAGGGATTTGCTAATCATTTAATTCTTCTCTTTTCTTTCTTGCGTTTTCCGACTCGGTATCCTGCATTCTTTTCCTGGGCTATTCAGCTCTAATTTTGCTTGATCTTGTTCACATTCGGTTCCCCGCTGGAGGGACAACAATTATTTTCCCTTTGCTTCTCATTTTTGGACGGAAATTCCTTGCTTCCACGTCTTCCTTCATAGAAAAACATCAATTATTAGCACTTGAGCTTCCTTTGTCTACTTTTGCACATTTTATCAAAATTCTTTATCTTCTTTGAATTCATAATGCAGAAAAGGTTAGAATTATTATTGAAAAACCACTAAACTGCTTGTCAAAAGCATACCTTCCAAGTGCTCCACACACCCCCCTGCTTACCCTGTTTCATGGCCTCATGAAAACATTATAGTGGACATGCAAGGCGGTGAGAGAATAGGCCGGAGAAGGGATCTCGCGAGGAGGCCGACAACCATGATGAGCAACTAGATTGTCAAAGAACTGATCTATTTGATCTGCAGGCATCTCAGACAAGGCCTAATATCCTGGTGGAGGGTGCCAAATAATTGGACTGCGAAATCGATACCCCAACCAGGATGGCCCTGCTTGCAGAATCCGTTCCCCATAGAGGCTCAATCGGCTGGCAGCCAACTCAAAATTCTCATATTTGAATGGTTCCCTGAGCTGGATGTTTGGGTTAGAGGTCCGGTATCGAAATTTTGCAGCATCGATGGCAAGGTCTTTAATAGTCAGGAAATATTCCAGACTATTTCGGATCAAGTTTTCGTGCATGGGTCCTAATATCTCGGTGACACCTGGGATCCTCATAAGACTCCTATGATCTCTCCATAGCGTCACTGGGTCTCTAGGTTCAGCTCGTACCCATAAATCTAGGCTATTCTCTTGTCTCTGAAAGGTGTTATAAGCTTTGAGCCATTTCAACTGATTAACCCCAAATGAGATAAAGGCTTGGAATTGTATATCGCCAACAAAAGGGCCAAGATTTAAATCAGTTTCCTGGTCTAGCACAAGGTTGTGCAAGTAAAACTCGCATAATAACCTTTGAACCTTAACTCCATAGTGCTTGCGACAGTTTATAAAATCATTAACATTGTTGATGTGGATAGGTGCTCCTGCCCTAACGGATTTTATTTTTAATATCAAATATCGTTCAAGCAAAAATAAAGCATGATTTTTAGCAGGGGCCCTACAAGTCAAAACGTCATTATATAAGGAACACACGGTGTCCATCTGCTTAACAACACTATCTAATCGACGAGTTACCTTAGCAGCCTTTTCCTGCTCCTTTTGCCATCCTTCAAAGGCCTGGCTCTCGGACTGACTAATGTCCCGAAGTTGCTGTTGTAGCTCTTCGTATCTTTCCCTCGGGACTGTTTGCTCTCGCAGCTGCTCAGCTTCTTGCTGAGCTTACTTCATCATTTTATGCAAGGTCCTGGTTTTTGGATCCTTTTTCCACAAAGCTGTAGAGGCTGGAAGTTTAACCTGGACCTTTCTATTACGTTGCTTGGAGTTTAGGACCCGAATTACCCCCGAGGGTGGTGCTTCTATTTGGAACACTTTGCTTTCTGTTTCCTTCTTAACGCGAATAAAGGGTTGCTGTGGTCCTCCTGCCATCGGAGCCTCTTGCTGTTCCATTCGAATGTCCATCCGTTCTTTAGGGCCAGATGGAACAACAGTCTGTCCCTCCGTTTGTTCTTCCATGTCATTTGGAACAACACCCTGTTCCTCATTATTATTTGGAACATCAGACTGTTCCTTGGCAGTAGGTCTCCTGATGGGGTTTCGACCAAAAAAATGGGTTCTTGTCCTTGGGGTTCTTGCTGCCGTGGTCCTCCTCCTTTTCCCTGCGGTCTTTTGTATTCTCAAATTGGCTTTCAAAATTCGAATTTGCTGCTGGAGCCTGGCTATAGTGCCCAGCAACCTCTGCTGTTTCTTTCTTAATTTCTTAATTTCCTTTGCCTCGACAGAGGGTTTGGTCCTTAAGCTCGCTCCTTCATCTGGGATATCTTCCGGCGTCCTGGGGACATATTGTCCCTGATTTTTGTCTTCCATTTCATTATCATAACCAGGCAGGTTTTCTTCCCCTGCCTTTTCTGCATGCATTTCCTCGGGTAATTCTTCCTCTGCGGGATCGTCAGGGACGCCTGCTGTGCTGGAGGGCTGGCCATATTCTCCCATATTAGCCAGTACTGCTGCCAATTCCTCCTCACCTGCAGGGTCCTGCAACGAGCTACCCCCTGACTGTGCTATTTCTTCTTCTTGATTGCCCTGTTCGGTGGCCACTTCTTCCTCAGAGTGCTCATCTTCTTGGTTGCTTTGTTCGGTGGCCATTTCTTCCTCAGAGTGCTCATCTCCTTTTTCAATTTCTCCTTCCGGCTGGTTAGTCTCGGCCTTCGATTGCTCAGCATTTCCTTCGGAGGGTCCTCCTTCTAGTTCTAGAGGTTTGTCCGCAATTTCGATTGGCTGGGCCATGATTCCCTGAATCCTTTCTAGCCTTCCTCGTATTCGAGCCAACCGGGCTGACTTCCTTGGTATTTCAGGTTGGTTGGGTGTGCTAGCAGGTTCTCTGGGTTCTTCTGGTCGTTCTGGCGTACCGGAGGGTTGTTTCCGCTTTGAAGCAGCATGTCTTTCTGCTGCTGACTCCTTTCGTCTTTCTGATCGTTCCGACGTGCTGGAGGACTGTTCAAGTTTTTGGGGTGGTGCAACCAATCCCCCCTCGACTATTTCAATCAGTTCCTCCCAAGTGCTTTGCTGTTGGGTGAGACTGTG
Organism: Pinus taeda; assembly: GCA_000404065.3. Classification (NCBI taxonomy): domain Eukaryota; kingdom Viridiplantae; phylum Streptophyta; class Pinopsida; order Pinales; family Pinaceae; genus Pinus; species Pinus taeda. The sequence continues at coordinate 176,703 of APFE030128764.1, read as the reverse complement.
GCTCACTATCAACCGAATCAGTCCATGGTGGCTAACAACTGCATCTATGTGCTGGGCCTTCTTGAGGCTTCGGGCCGCGTCATGTAGTAGCGAATTTAAAAGTGCAGGGAGATTTACAAAGCATTTTCCTTTTAAAACAGCTAAAAGTTTCAGGTGACGAGGCCTTACCACGTCTTTTCTCCCTTCGCAGGTGATATAACTTTGCACTGTCTTCGCTAGCTCGGTCTAGGGTTCCCCTAGTTTTGCTGGCAGAACTACTTTCCCTTTGACTATCAAGCTTTGGCCTTCGTCCTGGAAAATTTCCATAGCTTTTTGTAATCTTTCCTTCTTCAGCGTCCATATGGGTCCAGCAGCTGGTAATCCTGAAACTTCTGCGATGATATCCTCCGTAACTGCTATCCGCTTTCCTCCTACTATGGAGTAGTTTTCCTGCAAATTCTGCAGGAATTCCAGTGCCACTGCTTCGTTTGATTATTGCAGGCGGCTGAAATAATTCAACCATCCTGCGTTTTCCAGGATTTCGCGAGCAGCAACGGAGACTGTCAGCTTGTGAGGTTCACTTCGGACCGTCTTTTTGCCCATGATTCTACTCAGAAATGGAACAACAACTGCTTGCGGTGTTTGCGACGCCGAGAGGATGATCGTTGTCAAATTTTGGAAAAGATCACAAAGCATGCAACGAAAAAAGGATCGTGGACGGCTTGTGATGAGACCCCCTGTTCCAAGGTTTGCTTGTTAATTTACCTTCGGACCATATCCCTGGTGTGGTGGCCATAATGGGAATGCCACTTCGCTTCCATCCTTATGATCATGGTAGGCTGGCTCTCAATGAGACCCCCTATCCTGCATTTGACAATTTCATATTTTGTTTTCTTTTGCAGAGCACCTCTATTTTTTTTTTTTTTTTAATTTCCAAATAAGGGTGGTTCCACACTCCTTAAGAGCGGGGAAGGGTGGAAGAAGTCTTATGATCCCAACACACAGATATAAATCGTTTGTTCTTACTCAGTAATAATCAAGAAAGATTTTGAGGGAAATCGTCATGATAAAAATCACCAACCAGGGTTCGGTAATAAGACAATGACAGCGAAGATGAAAAGTTAATGTCCCTCCTCTTGTCCTCTTATGCATACTGGCTTCATAGTAATAGCGATCTATGATGTGCTGATTTCTATATATCATGGTTTATGTTCATCGCATAAATTTATTGCTGTATCTAAAATACTAAGGAGACCATGGTTGCAAAGCATCCCAATAAGGGAAAAGACATGCCAATGGCATTCATGAGAGAAGAATCAATTCGTAAGATACCATTTCTTTGAGAGGAGCAACGAAAAATCACAAATGCTGTTCCTTCTGAGAAAGGAACAACAAAGACACTCAAATGCTGTTCCTTTTGAAAAGGAACAACAGACACTCAAATGTTGTTCCTTTTCGCAAAGGAACAACAAAAACACACAAGTGCTGTTCGCAAAGGAACAACAAAAATACCCAAGTGCTGTTCCTTTTCGAAAAGGAACAACAAAATCACACAAGCGCTGTTCCTTTTTGTAAAGGAACAACAAAATCACACAAGTGCTGTTCCTTTTTACAAAGGAACAACAAAATCACACAAGTGCTGTTCCTTTTTGCAAAGGAACAAAAAATACACACTAGTGCTGTTCCTTTTTGAAAAGGAACAACAAAATCTCACAGATGCCGTTCCTTTTGAAAAGGAACAAAAAAATCTCACAAGTGCTGTTCCTTTTGAAAAGGAACAACAAAATCTCACAAGTGCTGTTCCTTTTGAAAAGGAACAACAAAATCTCACAAGTGTTGTTCCTTTTCGCAAAGGAACAACAAAACACGCAAGTGCTGTTCCTTTTGAAAAGGAACAACAAAATCACACAAATGCTGTTCCTTTTGAAAAGGAACAACAAAAACACACAAATGCTGTTCCTTTTGAAAAGGAACAACAAAAACACACAAATTCTGTTCCTTTTGAAAAGGAACAACAAAAATACTTAGAATCCAAACAGAAAATCGAAAGAGCATATATACAGGATGTTATGTACAAGTTATGAAAAAAATGAATTGCTTAAGTTATAGGTGAGGAAGATTTCGCTTCCCCTCCTAAAATTTCCAAATCAGTATCTTGTCGTAGCTGCTGACAGAATGATTCCCGAGTGAGTGGCTTTTGATAGAGACGAACTCGGTGGCCATTTACTTTGAATGCATATCCAGAATCGTCAATTGTGATCAGGGTAAGGGTCCCATTGTCATGTACCTTCTGGATTTCGTATGGTCCTAACCATCGAGTCTGGAGTTTCCCCGGGAAGTCCTGAAATCGAGAGTTGTATAACAGAGCCCAGTCTCCTTCATGAAAGACTTTATTCTTGATACGTGCATCATGCCATTTAGCTCGCTGCTGTTGAATTAATGCTGTGCTTTGTAATGCAGAGAGCCTAATTTCGTCCAATTCATTAATCTGTTGTAATCGATTGATTTGCGCCTCACTTAGATCTAGGCCAACTTCCTGTGCAGTTCGTAGCGTTTGGATTTCGAATTCTATGGGGAAGATTGGTTGTTTTCCAAACACTAATTGATAAGGTGAATAACATGTAGTAATTCTCCATGTGGTTCTATAGGCCCACAGTGCCTCAGGTAGTCGAGCGGCCCAATCACGCCTATGCGATGCAATGGTTTTTGTTAAGATTGATTCTATTACCTTATTACTACTTTCTACTTGCCCATTTGCCTGCAGATGGTATGGGGTAGTGATCTTATGTTGGACATGATAATTGTTAAGTGTTGCAGCTAATTTATTTCCAACGAATTGTGGTCCACCATCTGTGATTAGTTCTCTTGGAAGTCCATAACGTACAAACAAATGGAACAAGAATTGTATTACCGAGTCTTCTGTAGCCTTAGGCAATGATTCAACCTCGACCCATTTAGTAACATAGTCTGTTGCCACCAGAATGTATGTCCTCTGATTTGATGGTGGATTAATGGGCCCGACGAAGTCGAGAGCCCATCGTTCAAATGGCTCAATGACCAATTGTGGTCTCAGAGGAATTTCATCGGCTTAACCAGGTCTCCATGCTCGCTGGAAGCTGTCACAGGCTTGTGCAATTTTTTTCGCATCTTTATAAATTGTAGGCCAATACTATCCTGTCTTCAATACTTTATGTGCTGTTCTCTTTTCAGCAAAGTGTCCCCCGCATGGTCCATCATGGCAAGCTTTTAAAATGTCGAAGATCTCGTCTTCTCGAATACACCTCCTGATTTGCATATCTGCCCCTGTATGGAACAAATGGCCTCCCATCCACGAAAATCGAGTGCTCTTTTGAATAATCTGCTTACGTTCCTGAGAGGTTAAGTGTTTTGGTAGCTTACCTACCGCAAGGTAATTGGCGACGTCAGCATACCAGGGTGTTCGAACAACAACAACAAACAGGTGTTCATCAGGAAATTGATCTTCTACTGCTGCTGTTTCAATTGACTTCGATATTCGTGAGAGAAAATCGGCTACAGGGTTCTCCTTGCCAGGTCGGTCCTTGATTGTGATATCGAACTCCTGCAATAAGATCAACCATCTGGTTATTCTAGCATTCGTAACAGATTTATTTGCCAAATATTTGATAGCAGAGTGATCGGTATATAACACAACGGGGTAGCCTGTGATATAATGTCTAAATTTGTTAACAGCATGTATTACAGTCAGGAATTCCTTTTCAGTGACAGTATAATTGAGTTCGGTAGAGGATAAGTTTTTGTTGATGTAGTAGATAGCATATGGTTTCTTGTCCTCTTCTTGCCCCATCACTGCACCAATTGCTGTATCCGAGGCATCAGATGAGATTTGGAATGGAAAATTCCAGTTTGGTCCTCGGAGGACTGGGGCTGTTGATACAAGCTTCTTCAATTCCTTAAAAGCCTGGTCACATTTTTCTGTCCACAAGAAATCAACGTTACCAGTTAGAGCATATAGAGGTGCAGCAATACGTGAGTAATGTTCTATAAATCGTCTGTAATATCCAAAAAATCCAAGAAAACTGTGTACCTCTGTTTGAGTAGTGGGGGTAGGGATAAGCAAAAGATTCTGAATTTTGGCCGGGTCTATCTGGATGCCAGCTGCTGAAATATAGTGCCCTAGAATGAGCCCTTCTGTCATCATCATGTAACATTTTTCGTGGCTCAGACAAAGTCTGGTAGTGATACAACATTGTAGGACTTTTTCCAGGGTATCTAGAGCTGGGTCAAAATCATCTCCATATGGTGTAAAGTCATCCATGTACACCTCAAGTCCATCGTTTATTAGATTTGCAAAGATGCTGAGGACAACCCTTTGGAATGTAGCAGGGGCATTACATAGGCCGAAGGGTAGTACTCGATAGGCAAACGTTCCCCAAGGGCAAGTAAAGGTAGTTTTATCCTGGTCTTCAGGGGCAATTTGGATTTGGTTATATCCGCTGAAGCCGTCCAGGAAAGAAAAAAATTCTTTCCTGCCAAAGTATCCAATAATTGATCTATAAATGGGAGGGGGAAGTGATCCTTTTGTGTGGCTTTATTTAACTCCCTGTAATCCACGCAAATCCTCCATTTTCCGTTTTTCTTGGGTACCACCACCAGGGGAGAGACCCATTTACTATCAGAGATGGGATAGATAAAATTAACATCTAAAAGTTTTTGAAGTTCGGCTTTTACTACCTCTTTTAGATGGGGGTTGAGTCTTCTTTGCGGCTGACGAACAGGTCATGCATCTTTTTCTATATAGATGTGGTGGGTGCATAATTGAGGATCAATCGCCTTCATGTCAGGGTAATCCCAGGCAAATGCTCCCTGATATTTTCGTAACAGAATAACAAGCTTTGTTTGTTGATCTGGTGTAAGGTTGGCGTTGATATTTAGAGTCTTACCAGGTTCGATTTCCACTACTTTACTATTGGCAACAACAGTCACTGGTATTGTTTGGTCATGTGCATCTTTTAAAGGATCTTCTTCTAGCTCACTATCAAACGCTGCTTCTATCATAAAACACTGTGTGTGCGATCTAGATTCAGTTTGACTAATGAAGTTATTGATGTCATCATCTTCTGTTTGATCTTTAAAATCTAAAGCCTTCTGTAAAGTCAATGGAGATCTGATATTGTTAGTAAGATATGACACAGGATACTGATTAGTTTTGATCATTGGCAGGCTTGGCTGTGCTGGAGGAGATAGAACTAGATTTTTAACGTCTGGTCCTTTAGTTATGCTCATGTTTCCCTGCCGGCAACCAATGTAGGCATCGATAGTAGCAAGCCAAGGTCTTCCTAGTATTAGCGGATGTCCATCTTGTAAATACTCTGGACACCGCATATCTCCACAATGGTATGATATTGTCCACTTTGGGCCTAAGCCCTCATGGATTTGCTTTTGGACTTACCCCAAAAGGCCTCATACCAATGGAGATATTTGTCCATCCTTATATACCCATGATCCCCCCCACTTCTAGTCAATGTGGGACTTTGGTCGTATAGCCAACAATCCTCCCCTCGAACAAAGGACCATCGAGCCTCCCCTCAAACGATTATCCATCCGTCCACTCTCGACCAACCAGGATTCTCCACTCCAATGCGTTGGAAGCACATGCCTTACATGGAACACCACCTGCCTCGAGAGCTTGCTCTATCCCAGGTCAACTCCTCTTCACTGTGTTGGGACCAGGACATGTCCATGAAGAATTCGGAGCACACCGCTTGTCTAACCGAGATCATCCACGGATCCCATCGTGATATTACCGGGGCCCACCACCTTCGTTCGGCATTCCGAGGATTCATCCACTTGGCTAACTTCAGGGCATGGCTCTGATACCACTTGTAAGGACTCTGGACACCACATATCTCTACAATGGTATGATATTGTCCACTTTGGGCCTAAGCCCTGATGGATTTGCTTTTGGACTTACCCAAAAAGGCCTCATACCAATGGAGATATTTGTCCATCCTTATATGACCATGATCCTCCCCACTTCTAGTCAATGTGGGACTTTGG